>OW386545.1:19674996-20193939 GCA_936435175.1 Glyphotaelius pellucidus
AAGCGGCCTATTGTTGTTTGTACGTTAGCGATCTGTAGTTGTCCTGGGGAACGATGAAAAGTAACCAAAAGTTATCTTATAAATCCTTATCGATCGACCGTACTAGGGGGTCTGTTAGCCGTCGAGCACGTCGACGCATCATCGAAAACTCTATTTTGCATATATTATATTTTATTACAGTTTTTCTCAAAATACAGGATTTTTCAATTTGCGAATTCGAGCCCTGCCCAATTTCCTTGTTCGGACGTCAATTTTGATTTTACCCTGAAACCGATGTAATTCACCGTGCCATGCAATACACGCCATTACACGCTATAAATACGCTCACATCGTTAACAGGGTCGGATCTAGAAATAAATCATTCAACACAACCGCTTTCGTTTTTGCTACCAAGTCTAGTTTGGTTTTTCCAATGAACTTTGTTGAAACTTCTTTTTAGAAAAATCAAAGAAAAATATTTTTTCCCTCAGTGTAATTCAAACATTGAAGACTATATATTTAATGTATATATTTAATTTGAGTGTTGACAAATTGATTGACTTTTTGTATATGTTGTAACAAATAAATTTAAAACTTTGCCCCTCAAGGTAATATTTGTGAATTTTCTTTAAATTCGGATAAAATTTACGTATTATTATTTTGATTTGACTTCATCTGAAGACGATATAACCGTTCACGTATATAAATACTTGCCCATCTTTGTTTATAAATATTGATACTGCCGCCCCGGGATATGGCCGCCATTTATTGGATAACTAACACCCCTGTCATAGGTCTCCCCAACTGCTTCGCTACGTTTGGTGACTTAGGGTGACAAGGGTACCCGGTTTCACAGGGTTAGGTTTGCCAGGGGCCCATCACTCCTGGACAAACAAATCCCAAGATTCCTATCCACCCCTCATACGTTTTTCTTTCCCAGAACTTCCTATCTTTCCATTCCTAAAAAGATCCTTCACACAGCTTCCCCAAAGATGACATCAGCCCTGAGGGGAATTATTTTCTTCCTGGCCTTCTGTGTGGAACTAATGTAAAAAAATATTAGAAATGTTTTTTTTCAGCTTCCTTTTCTTATGTGAAAGTTTTTTGTTTATTTGGTAAAAAAAACAGTTCAATCAATAAATTTTTTTGAAAAACATGTTTACTAATTGCATAGCCATAGATTTTTGTTTTCTCTCTCCCACAACATATGAATTTGTTTTGAAATAATAAAAATATTTTCATTTCAAAGCGATTCGGTTCAAAACAACAGTTTTATTTCTTATGCGAAACGTCATTTTTCTCTTGAAGAGACATATTATGTCTCTTCAAGATCTAGCTACTCTCCTTCCTTTCCACAAAAAAACCCTCCACACAGCACACAGCATCCCCAATGACATAGAGCCTGAGGAAAATGATTTTCCTCAGCGCCTCTTGTGGAAATAATCTTTTTTAAACTGTTATGTTTTGAACCGAATCGTTTTGAAATAACAATATTTTTATTATTTCAAAACAAATTCGACTCCAGTTGATAATAAATATAATGTGAAAATAAGCAGGTACATCCGATTTACACCAACATAAATAGTTTAAAAAAATGCAAGAATTAAAAAAAAAAAAAATAGATCTTATGGATTTAGTTTTCCGGCCCTGATCAAAAGTGTTAACATTAAGCCCCGTTTACTGGGCTGTGTACGGGACTAGTAGGCAAGCGATGGTCCGCATCCAATACCCATCATTACCCTATAATTCGCCGATTTTCTTATTGGACTCTTATTAATTCGAGTTAACCTTTCCGAATATTATAATAATATCAATCAGCTACGAAATGATATGCTTCAATTTCTGGGTTAGTGACATGCCACCCAGTAGCTTACTTTCCTCGATTTTGTTTATAAATATTAATTTATAAGTACAAATTATTTATCTCTTCCAAGAAGTGTTTCTTAATATTTTTCGGAGAAAATATTTCAATCAGACCTTTTGTGCGAATTTCAGAGTAGAAAAGATTGTTATTTTTTTTTACATTTTTTTTATTTCAATCGTTGGTGGAATTCTTTAGAATGTGAATGATGTAACATCAATAAAAATATTTTGAAATACTTGGTACCTACGTGAATTTGATTGTTAAATTCCGTTGTTTGGGGGCCGTTTATGTGCGAAAAATGTTTGCAAAATTTCGTAAAAAGGGATTGATATATAATTTATTAACCTGTTTTGAATTTTTTTACATTAACAGAAGGCCCTGAGAAAAATAATTTCCCTCGGGGCCTATGTCATCTTTGAAGATTTGAAGTGTGGAGTGTCTTTTTGAGGAGAGGAAGGAGTGCGCGTGGGTCTTGAAGACACCCATTTAAGAGGGAGGAAACAGGCCGGTAAATCCTTCCACAGCCCAGCTTTTGAACTCAAGAACGAATCTTGTCACTTCAACCGTGTACATATTATGTTGGGCACGCGTTTGGCTTGTTTCCCGAAAATGCACCGGTTTTTAATAACGCCTGTGCTCTAAAGATAGCAAACCGCTTGTTAAGATATAGAAATCTGTCAAACGGACTGCCTGTTTCTGCACAGAATCGATGGTTTTTTACGGTTAAGTATTTTGAGGCTCTGTACCAGAGGTGGCTGCCAAATTCAACAGTGGAGCGCACTTGCGATTTGTACAGGGTCAAGTACTATTAAATTGAGGGCTCTGTACAGTGCGCTCAGCTTCTGAGAGGCTAATTTACCTCTGGATTCGATGGAGTCTCCGTGCTGAGCTGGTCACTTAGAGATACACCAAGCATATCAATGTTGGGAAGATTGCTTTCGTTGAAAGAGACTAGATTGTCATTTTAGAAGAAATTTCTGAGATTTCTATACATGAGGGAGTATGACTATTATCCGTGGCTCTATCCTACCGACTTTCTTTTGGGTATGCTCGGAATGAACCATCTACGGTCAGAAGGGATGTACACATTGCTACGCATTTCTTCAGATTGATCCGCGGATGGTTTGAAAACTCAGCTATCATGGAGAGCATTCATTTCTATGTTCCCGATGGGTATCTTCGCCACCGACAGCATACTGTTCTATCTTCCGGCCTGCAGGACTAACTTGCCAATGGTCATGCCGGTCGGGAGAGCAATTTTACTGTTAAACAGAATTAATTCGGATATCGACATATCTAGCGTTAGTGAAACTGCCTTTAAAAGGCAAGCTCTATTAATGCTTCTAAAGTTTGTATGTACCACTGTTACAAATGTATTTTAAAAACGAATTAAATGTAAAATTTTGTAATGTTTTTAAAAGAATAAAAATGAATTGAATTGAATTGAATTCAATTCCTTTTAGTCTAATCAGACATAAATTGGGCTTTGACACATTAAAGAGTTTGGAGATCAAACAATTTAATGTACCTAACGTTATGTCGAACGTCCTGAAATAATTACCTTTGTACAATTAATTTTTTTTTTTAAATGACTAACGTCAAGCTTTAAAAATACCTTCTGAAAACAATAAAAATAAAGGTGCATCCACAATCAACCATGTAAAAATTTAATAGACAGAGAAGATATTATTGTTTTACGGTCGACCATAAAAACCTCGCGGGGTCTTAAGGGATGCTCTGAGCTTCAGACGAGTGTGCGAAACGCAGCCGCTGGACCATCTCAGATCGTTAAAGAAACACCCATAAAATTAGTGCCATCGGAACAAAAATAGTTACTAATGAGAAAACAACTTCTGCGTTTGCGGCTAACTCGACTCGGAAATGTTATAGGAGGATCGTTAAATATATACCCCTTTTTATTACCGTGTAAGACTGTAAAACATATCACTTATGCGCCATTTCTATAAAATATTACTAGTGCAATAGACAATAATTGTAATGTGGATAGAATAATTCACAGGCTAAAGTTTTATTTTCATTATGGTGTTTTCAATAAAATTCGAATGTTTTTGATTGAATTTCTCCAATGTTTATAACATGAAGAACTCTATAAATCGCCATCTCAATTTGGGAAGCAAGTATGGGTACCGTTGCCCCGGGATTGTTTGGTGACGCAGGATTGTTTGGTGGCGTATGCATTTGCCCACCTATTGCGTGGCGGGCCGGATCGGGAGAGACTGTTTGAGGAAGAACTCTTTACCTCTCCAGCCGGACTCTCTCGATCTATCGCCTTGTCCAGTGGGAGGGATGGATTCATACGTCCGTTGAACACATTGACCCTCAAATTCCTATCCACCCCACATACCTTTTTTCTTTCCAGAACCTTCACTCCTTCCTTTCCTTAAAAAGATCCTCCACACACATTTCCTCCGAAACAAAGCGTTTGTAACTCTTGTGCAGAATCAAGTAATCAATTAAACAAATTAATATGTTTCTTACCGAACTGGCTCACAATGTATCTGCTTATTACCAAACATTTTTATTTTTTTACATTAGTTCCACACAGGGGGCCCTGAGGAAAATCGTTTCCCTCAGGGCCTGTATCATCTTTGGGGATGCTGTGCGGAGGGTTTTTTTTAAAAAGTGAAGGAGAGGAAGATCTGGAAAAGAAAGGGATATGTGGCGTTAATAGAAATCTAGTCTGTCTAGTTTAAATACTTTTGGAATTCATCTTCACTACCAGTCTCCACCACAATACTTCAATTCCGGCACGTGTGCAGATGCATCCGCCGTAAGACCTAGACAATCCTCACCCCGTGAACCTGGGCGTCCCTGCTGTCACCAAACGGAGCGAACCACTTAGAGTTAGTATTAGAGGTGTTGTTTAGACAATGAATGGTTCCTGTTGTGGCGGTACCCATACCAACATTCCAAAATGGAAATAATTGTTTAAACAAAACACAAAGTAATGTGACACTATATCCGGGATCCTTCCATTTTAGGGGTCACGGTAACCGGGTTTTGATACAATGGATTATATCATCGAAAACATAATATACAACCATGTTTTTATTCTCTCTTCTCTAATTCTATTAACTTCCCTTAAATCCGAAGAAAACGTCATATGGGAAAGGGTTATATAATATAAGCTTGAATATTTCCTTTGATAATAAATTATTTTATAGCTCTCTTAAGTGCCATACTTTCATTCAACTACCGGCCGTTCAAAAAAGTCGCGTGAAAATAAAATGTCCCTCGCGAAAAATCCATTTTGTTCTGAGCACCAATTATGTGCCATAACTCACTCATTACACGCTTTTTACAATGACTATTATTTTACCTGTCAAAACTTATGGGCAGTTGTAGATGATTTTCAATCACGGGCCTTGGATAACTGAACTGAAGAGGATGGATACAAAATGATGAAAAAAAAATAGAATAATTTCAAAAGATGTTCTTTTAATTTATTTTATCATACCTCTTTAGTAACTAGCTTACATTGGTGAATTCCTGTGTTACAGTTTAACACAGAAATAAAAAATAACAACAACTAACTAATTAACTATCACGCCGTTTCCCCGCAGGGATAGGCAGAGATGACGGACCGCCAAACAACTCGCTCTCGGCACTCACTCCTTGCCTCCTTCACATTCGTACATCGTCTCATACATGCTCTTCTATTATTCTGTCTCTTGACATGGCCCGACTCAAGTGATTCTGATTCACTTGGTTGTGCCATGTCTTCCTCAGGCTTTGCCAACTTCTTCTACCATTGTCATTTGCGTCATAAATTCTCCTTACACTCCTTTCCTCGTTAACCCCACCAAAACGGGCCAATTTGGCCCATTGAATAGAAGTTATATTATACGTAGGACAATACGCGTGAAAATCTATATTTAACATAATTCATTATTTCTACTTGGAATTACCAACCAAACTTATATATATGAGTTTAATAATGCAAGTTCCATGGGCCTTACTAATAACCGTGTTTATAATTTTACACAACTGATAAACAACCGTTAATGTAGAATAATTGATTATTTATTAATTACATAAAATTTTAGATGGGGTTATTAATATGCGAGTAGCGTACACACATTTTTTTCACAACGAAAAATGACAAAAAAGGTGTTTGTTTGTTTTTGTTTTTTTTTTTTTCGTAAGAAGCAATTACTCTGTGGTTAGACATTATATTTAAAAGAATTAAAACACTTTTTATTTAAACCACGAATTTATTATTTTGTATATCTACCGGTTTCGCTTCGACCTAGCTTCATCAGGATATAATAATAACACTCATTAATATAATAATATCACTCGTTATTATTATATCCTGATGAAGCTTGGTCGAAGCGAAACCGGTAGATATACAAAATAATAAATTCGTGGTTTAAATACAAAGTGTTTTAATTCTTTTAAATAAATAAAAAAGTGTTTGTATTTAAACTGAATTATTTTGTCGTTCTTTCATCATTGTTCAAAACATTTTTCACGTCCCGTATTCTTCTTTTAAATATAAAAGTAATTAAATCTGTTCTTTATTTCAAAACGAAATTTTTTACATATTTTTAATCGTTTAGTTTTCAATTTCAGCAACAGATGTCACTTACTTTGCATGCAAATGGCCACAGATTTCTTTTGTTCACGTGATGTATAAAATAATCAATGTTGTTAAGTAGTCCAATACCACATATGGGACTCAATAAATCCGGCATAGCTACGGGTTTCATTGCGATATTTAGAGCATTCATTTTAATGCTGATAACAATAACATGCAGCGTAATGTAGTTTTGTTTTATTCTACTTATGACGATGCCACTCAGGTCTAATATAATTTGTGCTAAAATTTTAACCCTTTCTTGTAAAAGAGGACGCAAATAAAAATGTTTTCTATAAATGTTAGAAAAAAAAAAGTAATATTCAATGCATATTTTTTAGTATTTATAATGTAAACCGATTCGTAGTAAAAATTAATCTAAAATATCGATTTAACATTAAGCTTCGCCTTAACTATTACGTATTATTTTTGTTTAAGAAAAATTACAAATAATTGGTATTCTCAAAACAATAATTTTTTAAGGTGAGTAAGTAGATAATGTAGAAATAGTATTAATCCTCACTCAACCGAAACTCAATACCTTTCAAGCTGTATTATAATAATATACTTAATAAGAAATCTCTGTTTTGAAAGGCTTCATTTGAATAGTGGGTGTTGCGATGGAGTTATTTGCGATGTGATTGGACTGATGAATGCCAAGACAAATTAGGCTAATACAAGAAAGCGGATTGGTCCATTAATCAATTTACCAATTTGGTAGACTTATGATAAAACAGCTGCTTGGGAAAGTATTCGGAAATTCGGATATGTATCGATAGTTCGTAGGTGGAACCTCATCTATCAGATATCACTAACAAAAAATAACTTCAAGATCAAATCCTTTAAACTAGCTTCCTTACTGCAGAACTTGTTGATAAATAAACAATTTTTTTATAAATTCAACAATAATATCATTGAACATAATAAAACAAAAATAAAATTTAAAAATCTTGCAATTAGCCATTAACGTATAATCTGAATGGCTTTCCGGGCGACTTTTAAGGCGTTTAAGGCTTTTAAGACCGCAGATTTTAGACCATGCTTTTTTTCCTGTTTCCATAAAGATCGCTTTTAAGACGACAGATTTTAGACGATGCTTTTTTCGTCTAGTTTTCATAAAGATCGCTTTTAAGACGACAGATTTTAGTCAATGCTTTTATCGTCCAGTTTCCATAAAATCAATCAGTCAATCTCAAAATAATTACTTGTTCTTATTGTTCTTCTGGTGTCTTCTCCTAACGATGGTTGGCTATCATCACGGCATTCTTCACCCTGCAGGCCAAAAGAGCTCGACATTAAATTGATGTTTGTGAATCCATCACGAGATAAATAAATTTAATTGGAAGATTTTTACTTTGGCTAAAGGGCAAGTAACATTAGCACTTCGCCCAGTTTTGATTGATCGAATCAAGAGTAACGTATCATTATTTCTAAAATGTTATGAATATAATAATCCTTTTTGTTATGTTTCGGCTCAAATTATTAAAAATGACTTCATCTCGTCAGAAATTTACAATGATTGGCTAATTAAGACCCCATCAGCATTTTTATACCAAAACATCCAAACGAATAACTTTGTTATTTCTCTGTAGTCACACTGTAAAAGGCAAGACTACCTGCCAGCTTAATAAAAAGGGTTTTTAGTATTTAAGGTAAAGAGCAGTGGTCTCCAAACTCAATTAAATGTGAGAATATTTATTTTACAAAGTTAAAACCCTTTAAGTAAGCTCTGGCTACTTGGAATTGTTTTGAACGACATTTTCTGTACAGAATTTTGTAATTTTGTAATTTTGTAGAGCAATTCAACTGTTTGCCAAAAATTTGCAATATAAATTTTATCGTGAGCCGTGGAACTTTGAAAGACTCTTTTTATATAATAATAATACAAAATATTGTTTCTTATTTTTTTCGACCAGTTATTATTATTAATTTTATAATAAATTGTTGGCCATTGTTATAAAAGAAAAAAATGCGTGTCAAACGAACTTTTTTGAGACTTTTGTTTGGAAAATCGCGATATCCAAAAAGGCACAGTGCGCTGGTTTTCCATCAACTGACAATTTGCCGACCGTTTGCAAAGGGGAAATTTAATAAAGATGGTGCCATGACAGTTGGCCCCCGTCGGACGGTTTGAGGGTTGTGTGTAGTATGCAATCGGCTTATGAAAAATACAGTAAGCCTAATTACATAAAATAGCAGATAAAAATACAGTAAGCCTAATTACATAAAAAGTGTCCCTGAAGGGGTGTGCGGTACCGCCGAATAACAAAAGTATAAAAATAAAAAATATTTTCATTCAAATGTATCAAGGAAAAAACTTACTTTTCTTTATACTGGAAATACTAATGCATAATTACAACAAATCGCCACTGTAAATAAATTCGTCTGATATCTATACCAACATATTATTAACATTTAATTACAAGCGTGGGGTGCCAAACACCCCAGACCGTTTTTGAAAGCCTATAACTTTTTCAAATTTAAATTTACCGCGCTAGTTCTCGTAGTAGCTTCGCATACGCATATGACCTTCATAAATCAGTGGTATTCGATTGTGGATGGTTGTGCTTGGAGAGCGCGTTTGGGGTGTGTAACACCCCACGCGACTAAATCGACTAAAACGGATTCATAAAGTTGATGGCCATGATTCATCTTCTTTTTTTTACATTAACTCCACACAGGAGGCCCCTGTTAAAAATAATTGCCTTCAGGGCCTATTTCATCTGGGATGCCTTGTGGAGGGTCTTTTTGAGGAAAGGAAGGAATGAACATTGGTCTTGAAGAGACCCATGTTGTAGGAGGGAGCTATCCAACCGCCACAATATAAAAGATGTCAAAGAACCAAAGATAGAAAAACGAGATAAAAAAACTACGTGCTCCAAATGCCAATGATTGTTGTCTGCCAAAATTGTGATAGAAAAAACTGGTGTTTTTTATGCAGCTATTACAAATATTATTATCACTTTGTTTACTTTAAAAGTGTAAGTTCAAAGATATTAATTAATAAAATTCTAATTTTGCATAAACATATTGTTTTATTTCTGTAAACTAAAACGGGGTGTTTGATACACCACGCGACGACTTACGTAACTTTTGCGGCGCAAGTAACTAAGGGTTAAAGGTATTTTTGAAGACGATTTTCCTTTTGAAATTGGTACAAAAATATAATTTGATAATAGTTATAATTTCGGGGGGAGGGGGCAATTGTCGGGTCACCAATATAGATATCTACACGACATTAAATTTATGGTATTATTTATAAACGATACATCTGTGAGTTACATCACGTGAAGAATTCCAATTTGACTTAATATTTTGTTTTTGTCCATCATTAATTTATTTTAGGTTCGCATTTCCGAAAGCCATTTTTCAAATCGGTATAACCTGTAAAAATCCCACAACGGTTTTAGGAACTGTTAATTTGGTCAATCAATAAATTATGTCACGATACGGTGCGTGTTCGATTCCCGGCGAGTCTCAATTCGAAACTGTATATGGATATGATTTTTTTTCATTGCGTGCTTTAATAGTGTGCTGCCAAAATGGGCCTCGAGTTATTTTTTATTAAGTTTGATGGACTTCAGTAAAATGAATGTGCCTACAGCTGTCGTGAGGACATTTGAAAAATCTTTAGTACTTAATTGATTAAGTATAATTTTGTTATTTATTTTTGTGCGCTAGGAAGATAGAGATTTTTTATTTATTTATTATTTATTAACGGACTGACGTCCAATTTACAACCAAGTAACACGAAATTTAGGAAATGTACATTACAAGAATAAATAATGGTACATGAAAGCAAAGACAAACAGATAAAACATAAGAAAATAGAAGTGAAATAGAAGTGTCAAGTCAAGTCAAGACTTTGCTAAAAACAGAATAATATAAAATATCTTCATTGAAGAAGAAGATAACACTTATAATCTAAATGAAAATATGAAAGAAAACAAGACACAGAAAAACAGAAAAAAACAATGGTCGCAAATGGTCCCAGTTGCGACCATTGTTTTTTTCTGTTTTTCTGTGTCTTGTTTTCTTTCATATTTTCATTTAGATTATAAGTGTTATCTTTTTCTTCAATGATATATTACGTTGATGGGAATAACCTTCAAAAGTTATTAAAAGAGAGTTTTTCTCATAAAAAAAAAAAAAAATAAAAAAAAAAAAAAAAAAAAAAAATAATAAAATATCTTCAATTGTTTAGTGAGTGACAAAAATCATTTAGGCTTATACCAAAAAAATCAAGGTTTTGACGTGAGTTGGCCATTCTACACATTCTGGATAGTGGTGAATTACAACCATAATTAGTCGAGTGTTGATTGAGGAAGAGCAGTTCTTTATTTCTGAGTCTACGAGAAGGTATATTGAATGAGATAAGTTGTAATAATGTAGGTGAGTCAATAATATAGTTGATAATTTTGAAGAAACAAATGAGATCAGATTTTTCCCGGCGGTCTTCTAAAGGAGCAAGGTTTAGAGTTTGTTCGATTTCATTATATGAGTAATTGCCTTGTTCTAATCCTAGCCTCCTAGCAATCCCTTTTAAGAACCGATGTTGAACGGACTCAATATGACGAATATGGATAGCATAAAAAGGAGACCATATAACACAAGCATATTCAAGATGGGGTCGGACCAAGGAGCAGTAAAGAGTTCTTAGGTTATATAAGTTTTTGAAGTCAGAAGAGATTCTAGTGATGAAACCAAGTAGTTTGAGAGATTTGTTAACAATCACATTTATATGTTCCCGAAAAGATGAGTAAAGATAAACTCTTAACGATTTGGGGTTACACGCCAAGGAAAAAGGGTTGATTGAACCCCTTTTTCCTTGGCGTGTTTTTTCAAATACTAAAGTAAATAAGCACGTCTTTTCGATAAAATACAATACAATTTGTGTCTATTTTTAATTGTGACTGTCTAGTCTTATTTTTCCTAGCAAGATATGTGTCGTGACTTTTCGTTGTTGACTCATCTCTCCTTTTCTTTCGCAAGCAGAATTTAAACCGCCTTACTCATAATCGTAGAATAAGATAATACTACCACGGTAATACGAACGGGTTAGGTGAAATTTGTACTACAATTTGTTTTCATGGTTTAATTAATTTGTTTACAAGTTCTGTGTGAACGATTGTTTAAAATCGTTTACTTTATTAATTTTTTTATTTATTTTATGTATTACAGTATTTACCTATTAATTAAACATTTTTACATAATATATTTTGCAATTTTATTATGTTGGGTGTAAGGTAGGTTTGTGAAGGTGAAACTGTGGATAGGTATTGTTGTATGTTTCGTGAACACCTCACTAGGAGAACCTGTGCTTTAAAAGCTTTGTTTACATTAGCTCCACGCAGGAGGTCCTGAGGAAAAAAAATTGATTCTGTGTGGAGGGTCTTCTTAGGAAAAGGAAGTTCTGGGGAGGAAAAGGGTATGAGGAGTGGGAAGGAATCTGGGATCAATTTGTCCAGGAGTGATTTTTTTTTATATGAATACCGCACAAGAGTTCCAACTGCTCCCGTCTGGAGCCAGTGATACTATGGCATCCCCAATTGGAGTATGTTGTGAGGCTGAAGGCGTTGGGAGGGGAAGGAGATGGGGAGAGGAAGGTGTGAAGTACCTGGCTTTTCAGATCTGGTCACCAAACACGGCTGGAGCCATTTCAAGCAACTTTTCAATTCTGAACGGTGGTCTTACACCAGGGCGATACTGAGAGTATCTTCTACTCTGGAACGTGCCGCAAATATACTATAGGTATATTATTTTAAATGAATAAATTGTGAAATAACACAAATTAATCAAATAAAATTTATTTGCCACGTCGGGATTCGATCCAGCGACCTTCGGAATGCGAGTCAAGAGCCTTACCGCTGGACTACGCCGGCCGTCGAAAGTGGTGGACATATGAATCCATCCCTCCCACTGCGGTGTAAGGCAATGGGTCGAGAGAGTCCGGCTGGAGAGGTCTAGTTAGGTCTTCTTCAACTGGACTCTAGTCTGATCCGGCCCACCACGCAGTAGGTAGTATCTAGACAACCTCACTCCCCATGAACCCGGGCATCCCTGCTGAGTCACCAAACGTAGCTTACCACTAAGGCAGAGGTGTTCGTTATCCAATAATTGTTTCCCGGGACGGCGGTACCCATAACCGCCTCCCAAAACGTAAGTTGCAGTCAAAGTGTAAAAACACTCCACAGACTGCCTATATTTATAACACTTTTGTGACGAAAATAAATCTCGCTTTTGACTTAAGCAGTCGGAAAATGAGACATCAATAGGTCCACTTATAAATGTTGTGGGAGGGTACCGCTCACTCTTATTTACACTAATTATATAACTTGTCAACTTATATTATGGATCATTGATCAAACCTTGTTCATTCCAATACACGTCATATTTTTATTGAGAGCATATCACATTCAGAATTCACCCGCAATATTACTAAAATCACAACTTTTCCAAAACAAACAAAAAGCATTAGGTAGGCGTATATTCCGAGTATCGGTACATTCAACACGGTTTATAATTCCGTGGCAATTAATACGATGCTTCCCGAGGAATCAAAGCCCCCAATTACGTTGCTGCAAATAAAAATCAACCTTGGGGTATCATTCTTCCTCGATGACAGCCCAACACCTTAACTGCAGGCTTGCGGCCGGCTCAATGGTGATTTGTTGCTTCTTAAACTCCAGTGGAACGCCCCTTAAGGTACGCAATTAACATGTCATCTATGCCTACAAAATGCTATGTTCTATATCAATTACTGACAAGACTAACTTGGAGAGTTTCGTGCCTGTTTGGGTACCTATTGAATAATTGTGCTTATTTACAGTTCCAATGCCTATTTTTATTAAATGTTAAAATGATGTAACAATATGATGTGTTAACGGTTTTAAAATATGACTCGATAACTGAAACTGTTTATTGATTCAAATTCAATTTTAATGATTTATTCAATGTCTTCTACGAAATTTTATGTATTGATTTAAATAGGTGATAAGGAAAACACTCACAATAAAAAAACCTTAATTATTAATGCATAATTCAGAAGGAAAAATAAACTGACAAAATTAATATTATACTATTATTAATTTAATAAGTCCTGAATTAAAACTATTCTGTGAATTTGATGTGCTTAAATTTAATTTAAATCACCTACAATGTCGTTGAATCCTGATTTTGAAATAAAAAAAAATGATAAAGAAATCTCTCAGTATTAATATCCTAGCAACTGTTCGGTTGAAATTTAAGAATCCGACTCCGAGTACAACTCTGACACCGCGCCATATAGAAACAATATGTGAGCGTGAAATTTGTTGAAAGTTGTTAAGCCACCATCGTAAGAGAACCGAATTAAAGCAAATAATGCCAAAATATGGCGCCACTTATGCTAACAGCTAGCATGAGGAACGTCGGCTGGCAGGCGTAAGTACTCTTGGGTTTGCATTTTCATGAATCTCTCCAGTCTGGATATGGAAGATATGAAAGTGAAGTTTGTGATTAAGCCCCTGCCGTGTCGCCCGCCGACCGCAGGGCCTAGCAGCAAAAACACTTGGAGTGAGTTTTTAACTGCTAGTAACCTAATATTACTTCAGGTAATCCAATAGTCCTGAAAAAAATCGGAATTCACGCCCCTTTATGGAAGGAGTTTAAAAATACTTGAGAAAAGGCTTTGGGAAAGGTTGGGAAAGGTTTTTGAGAATTTTTTTTACAGGTTGATCTCGTAAAGGCCGGTAAAAAACATTAACTCCTTTTTTAAGTGTTGTTTATTGTTATAACAAGGAAATTTAAAATTGATTTCACGGAACCAAGCGACGCGGGGCTTATACATCTATACGTGTAGAATCTTAGCGCAATTTAATAGGAAGTTGAAATAAAATTTAGAGATAATTAAGAGATGTCTAGTAATCCACAATTATTTAAATAAATAAAACACTGCATTCTAGTTATCGTGTGAAACGCAAAAGCGCTGTGGGCTCTGGGCATATTAATCATAAAAAGCAATCAAATATTCATTCTAATATCTTAAAAAATAATAACCGCCTTCCGTTTATTAAAGGCTGCTGATGAATCGGTGCCACTGTGAGGAAATACGGTGTGTTGTCAGATCTATACATCTCCAGCATCCTGTACCTACCTACACGGCTGGTAGTTAGCGCCCGAGAGGAAATCTCCACGCAGATCGAGAGGCTGTACAGACTACACCATATTCTGTGCAAGTTCCCGGCAATCGTCTTGTTAGACTAGGGGAATATGCATATTTATCAATTTTCTTCATCCATACGGCGTATCGACAGATCGCTTTGCAACTTTCTCATTTCACACCCTGGGCGAAATTTAAAAATAACACAGCTAGTCTTTCTAATTTCACGTTTTTGTTTGAAAAATGACGTTATAAGTTTACGTTGTAAGTTTGGAGAAAACACATTTCAATTCCCTTCATCCATACAGCCAATCGAGCTTTATGGCATCCTATTTCACACCCTGGGCGAAATTTAAAAATAACACAGTCAGTCTTTCTACATTCACATTTTTGTATAAAAACATAAAACTACTATTTTTACTCGTATTTCACAATGATACGTTTTGAGAAAACATTTCAATTTCCTTCTTCCATACAGATAATCGAGTTTTGCTGCACATTTCACACTCTGGGCGAAATTAAATAGATTGAAGCGTTAATCTTTCTCATCTCGTTTTTTAAATAAAAACTTACCTGTTTATTGTGTTTCAGCACGTATCCGTAGGAATTTATAGAGCATTTTTGGAGAAAAAAGTGTGGATGTCATTTTTGGCGATTATATATTTTTTCAATTAAAAACAATAAATATATTTTCAATCGATTGCCATCAATTACGCAATTCGCGCTTCGTCAAGACGGAGATCTATCACATTAAAAAAACCCTTTTTAATTGACAGCAACATGGCATCTTCAAACATGCTCTAAATCGCTGTTTAAAATATTTCAGGAACGCAGGCACTGATAAACCCCGTATACAACCTATTATTTGTTTAATCATTATGTTATTAAACAGCTTCAATGTATCTTTCTTATTTCGCAATACTGGGTGAAATTTAGTTTGCAAAATAATACTCGAATCTAAACTTACGGAAAATCCAATTTCGACGGTATTTTATCTGAAACTATTAATTGAATCAAGATTATATTAACGTACAAAATATCAATGTGTCACTTTAAATTATCTTATTTATGCCCTGTGAGATATATAATACAATATCATCGAAGGCTATTATGAATTATTTTGATACTGAGTAACGTAAACATCGAAATAGCGAAAATCTGATATGTACCTAGATTCATAGCTTAGGAGAACATGTATGATTAACTCAATTTGACCCATGACCAGTGTGTTCCGAGAAATAATTGACAGGTACAAGCACCACAATACATTATTTAATGAATCTGACCACCGTCTAAAGTTTTGATTCGAAGTGTTATATAACTTACAAAAACGAGACGTGGAGCGATTTTTTAATGTACGTACTATTTATTTTTTAGTTTTATTATTGAATCTTTAATTTATTTTATTTAAGATACGTTTATCATCTCTTACATTTTTATGTACACAAATATACCTTCCTTACTAGGAAGGGTATTTTTACACTGTCTTGTTCAAAAAAACGTTAAAAAATTTGAACTTTTTGGTTGGTTGTAAATGGTTTGGTTTAGTAAATGAAAATATCACTATTTTGGAAACACTAGCTGAAGGTTTGATAGTTTCTGCATATCACGGTCCAATTAAAGTATATCTATGCTTTTGAGTGGGAAGTTAATAAACAAAGATGGAAGATGTGCTAAACATACAGGAATATATTAAATTCCAATCGCAGCGATATCGCAATCCTCTTCACATTATTCCGTTGCCAGCAAAACTCATATTATTCTTCGTCCTCATTGCTTGAGATCTTATTTCCATGTAATTTCCATATCTATCTGGAAATAATAATATAACCGTGAGGCCACAAACGTTGGCAACTACATCTGATAACTTCCGCAGCCGCAACCACTCGCTGGTCTCTGGTCTCTAGTCTCTGGTCCGATACTTCCAGAAGCTGATTGTTTTATTTTTAATACTGAAACTACAAACCGAATAAACGACATGAAAATCATCGCAGAGAGAGAAGGTCAATTAAATTTTATCACCCGTCGCAATCGCCTGAATATATTTTATATAGGTACATCTATTTCAATTACGATTTGGTTTTAGAGAATGTTTGAATGCAAATCTTGGATGTGGAAATTAACACACTTCCTAACTTAACAAACAGACAGGCTCGTTGTCGATGTCAATTTTTGGGAAACTTTCTGAGGCGAGTTAAGGTAGGACCAAAGACTCGATTGAAATAACTATAGAATAGAGTTAGCACACATATTAGAGACAGTTTGAATAATGAGACTACTAACTTCGACTACGAATCCGGAGGTCGCGGGTTAGCATCTGTACGTAGTATGAAGATTAATTTTTACTTAAGAAGATGAACAGTTTCATCATCACGGTGGCACTCACGCACACACACGTACTTTTGCTTTTCACGAAATTTAATTAACGTTACCGCTTGTCAGAATCGTTCTCTTCAAATTTAAAAAGTCTTAAAGAAAATTACCAAGATGCTCGCCGATCCCTCCCTTGGAGTAAGTACCACTTTTTTATATGTATATTGTATGTCTAAATGATTTCAGCAAATATTCAGAGACTGGAGATCTGTTGCAGTACCACTGCGTGATGGCGGGTATTTAGATATCTATCGCCTATTCCAAAATGCGGGTATTATCATAATAAGGTGGTCGTGCCCGATGCGTTTATCTCATAGGCTGAACGTGCCAGTGCTGGTGCCGGTGCTGGTGCCGTTCTGTTTACCATCTAAAGCAAACGTTTCTAATGTGAGGAACCCTTAACCCTCGAGGCACGAATTTCGAAGGATTGAATAAAATTTGTAACAATGATAATTGTTATTTTTATATGAACCTACCAAAATCACTTCTCTGCTCAGGCTGGAACCCTAAAACAATGATCAAATGGTGTCCCAGGATCGCCATCAAGCAAATATTCAAAAGTAAAAGCAACTAAGGGTAGATTTAAAATCAACACTCACATTGTTAAGAACAATTAATATTTATTCATAAAGTATGCGTGCAATTCATTTATAAAATTATTACTTAATTAGGAATTTCTAATAGAGAGATCAGACTATGAATAAATAAATTAAGATTAACTCAGGGGTGGCCTTCTAGAATACTTGAATCTAAAAGATGTTAAATTCTGTTGCGTCATCGTAACATGTACCGACATATTTAAAAAGCTACAATATCAAACCTGGTTGTGAGTGCCATCCTCATGTGAAGCATGAGACACTAATAGAAACATGGTAATTCACTAAACAAAATGTTATAAAATATTAAACATGATCGACTAACAAGAAACGAATTATTCTCACGGACTCCGTCACACCAATATCTGCAAGGCTCGAACACCGTGTCTTCCCAAAGAGAGCTCAGCTGGAACTGGCCGCGCCGAAAGAGACCGCACCCGCGTTCCCTCTCTTACACACCAACACGAAGTGTTGGCAGCAGTAAAACGTCGCGTGTAGGTACTGTTATCAACCTGTTATATTACCCTCCCACGAAAAGCGAAATTTTCATCAGAAAATTTCGGACGCCTCCTGGCGGACGCCTCCTGGCGTTGAAACCCAGTATGGACATTCTGCAGATCATGCCTAATGTTGATCCAAACGGTGGAGAAAATGATTGAAGGATTCTTCTATGGAATGTAGTCCATGGAAACGCAGCGTGACCGATGAAGAGTGATGAGTCATGATGACAAACACCAAAACATCTCAGGTGGAATAATGCCTTCCGGTAGTGAGGTATAATTGTAGCGGACCTCTTCTACGCTCCACTCAGTAGCGGTAATTCCAAGAAGATAGGTGTCCAGATGAAAGTACCAAATTGTTCTGAGTATTTCAAAGGAAGCGTTGAATCGAACTCTTCCTTCACCAGGTGCTGCAAGTGGGTATGTTGATTGGCAATACTGGATCCAAAACACTAATCCCCGACAGGTCCGAAGGAGTGATCAGAAGACATCCATCTCAGTCTTGAGCCAGAATTGAATAATACAGTCCAGCGACAACAGAAGCTTCTTCAGAAATGAAATTGGCAGTCAACGTTTGTAACAGGAACTATCTTGAGCCTCTTGAAAAGCGCTAGCGTAACATACTCGCGGGGAGGAGGAGGTGTGATAACTAACCCCGAATACTCTGTATTTCTTGAGATCTTGAAAATCCACTGCATGGAGGTCCACATCTTCTTCTTGTGAGAAAATTCGCTAAACTAATCTACTGCCTAGCTATAGAATTACCAATATAAAAAACAAGTGATGCTAAGAATTTATAGTGCTGCTGTAAAATTGTAAAAATTACTGAACTACTGAAAATTAACAAAAAAATACTGAAACCTAAACTCAAAATGACAGAATAATTGAAATATAATTAAAAATTAACAAACTTAAAATTGAGACATCTCTTGAAAAACTCTGAAAGCCTAACCACCCCAGACACAAACCAATAAGATTTATACTAAAAAATCTAAGAACTTGCAATAACCGACTGAAGGTGTCAGTGAACTACATCAATAGAGATAAAAATCAATATTTAATATTTAATTAAATCAAATAACGTAATCATGAAAAAAAATATAATTATCTTTTCCTTGCCACCTCTGACGATCACAAGGTAAAACAAAATAGAATTGAACAATATTAAGAAATCAAATAAGTCGAGAAAAATGTCCTCGAGCTCAAAAGACAAGATTCTCAAGTTAAATGATGTCACAATATTGATTATAAAACATGTCTATAGTCGAAAATGTTAATATATAATTATCCGGAATTGAAGAACATACGAGGATCAGCTCCCACCACATCAATCATGAAAATAACACCCGAAGGAGAGCTAGAGCTATGAAAACACCTTAATATAGTTAATATCCATAGTACTGAATTAATAAACATGCAATCTAATAAAATTAACTGTAAAATAGCACATAGTAAGAGAGCAAAAACCAGATTAATGACATTTAATATGAAAATTAACCAAGAGGGTGATTCCTAAATCGTAATAGGTATTTTACAGCTCCTGAGACTTTCTTGTGAAAACTCTTGGCTAAAATTCCTAGAAATTATACAACCAACATAATCAACTTACATAAATGATACCAAACTAATTTTTAAATTATCAGTAATGAAAGTAGATCAAAACACCGTCACTTATCACATTAAAAAAAACTCATTCCAATAAAATTTACACAAAACAAGTGTTAATCATCCTTCCCCGTTGAATGTGACATAAATCAATTATACATTAATTCGCTACATAATACTATGACAAGACAAGACAACATGTAAGACGAACAATGACTAAACAAAATTATGCAACATGTGGTGGACATGTATGCACAAAAAAACTACCCCCACAAAATGTCAGAAGTAGACACAAATCCTTCATCACATTTTGAAATGAAAACCCCCCTTTAAAACCAAGATTCATTGAAAACCTCTGAACGAGATGAAACCAAGAGTTTTCCCTACACATATAGGTACAAAACTACATTTTAACTTCCCCAAAATGAAAAAAAAAAACCCAAAATATGGAATCCAAAATTCTTAATAATATGCCAACAGAAATGAATCTACCCTCCTCTTAAGAACAAATCGATTAAGCAAAGGGTTCTTTCGTCTCCTGCGCTTGAAAGTAACTCGTCATCCGAGCTTACATACAACGGTCAATTCAGAAGAATTGTGTGTGCAACTCAGAGGCAGGAAAAGTACCGGCATGGAAACACACAAGAAAAGCGAACGAACTCAGAGGATTTTCCAGCAGGAAGAAATCATGGAACGTGCTCAAATACCGAAAACGCAGCAAATAAGAAAATCTCGTGAAACCATACCACAGAGCATTAAAGCTAAAATTTAATGTTTAACCCGAGTTCCCTAATACAAATATCCTATAATAACTTGCGGACATTAACTGATACAGAAATTCAAATATATCCCATTAAATTGCATTTCAATCAATAGATCACTAGCTAAGATTCCAACCAATTCTGAATAGAAGTATTAAAAGAACCATTTATTAAGTTTACCGTAATATGTAACTGTTAAAAAAAACCAAAAGATGGCAATAATCAATGTTTATCCAAAATATAATTAAAAGCAGGTAATAATAAGCGAAGACTGGAACCAAAATATTTAGTTTTGAATAATCCAATAGATGGCATTGACGTTAATAATTAATTTAAAAGATTTAGCAAATGATTAACTTTAAGATGAAAAATTAATGTTAAATACCCAATTAGATGAAAACTTTAAAAAAAAACTACGAACCTGATAAAATTAAATAAAATAATATGTGCTTTCTACGTTGTTCCACTTTATAGTGAATAAAATAAATTGTATTATTTGAAAAATCCAGAACAAAGAAAATTAAAATTTGAAAACCCCAGCACGATTACATATTAAATATAATTAGGAGACCCCAAAATGTTCGATGGAAGTTATTCACCATAATGAAAACTTTTCAAGTCCTTGTTCATGAAACGCAATCAGAAATAGTTGAAAAATTCCATCAAAGGAGAAAAAAAAAATTGTATAAAATATTGTCCCAAAAGAAGATATTGACTTTAGCAAGGAACTTATCTTTCTTAATAAAAACATGCACAAGAAAAATTCATCGATAAACCCAAAACAACCCGGACAATGAATTATAGAATTTTAAGAAAATTGAAAAACAAACTTTAGTGCCTTGCATTATCAGGTCAGCTGGAAATCTGCAGAACCCAACCGTTCACGACGTCATGTGATCAGAAGAATACCCGAAGAATCCAAGAAGTCTGAAATGCACGTTTGGTTATATTTATTAAAGTTGAAAGATAAAATCTGAATATAAATGAGAACCAAAAAATAAAGGGAAATAGTTCATTATTAATGTAAAAGACCACCTTGTAATAATATTTAAAAAGTTGGGTATACTGAAAAATTTTATTAGTTTAATCATTAGAATTGCAATGATAACCTAAAAGAAGGTAGGAAAAGAAAAAAAAATTTTAATCACATGTGATCATATACTGAAATTTTTATGTGGGTTTTGATAACATTGTTAACAATCACAGTGAAATAATTACAACAAAATTGTTGAGGTAAATTAATAGATAAGATAAAATATTGCCGCCAAAATAATTGGAACCAAGATTTATGCCATCAAATCAAATATAAGGTTAAAAAAATTAGCTCAGCTATAGTTGCATGAAATTAGCTTGTAAAATTAAAAATGAACTTACTAAGTTTCCATCAGAAAGTTGAAATGCTAGTTGATTGAATCTGCATAAAATAAACCCCATCCTATCAGCTGATCGTACTCTATGTACAATTTGTGAACCGGTATAACCAATGGCGGTGAAGATGAACAATCCATTTTAGAAGTCGATTGTTGTCGCATTGCTTCGCCATTGTTTCTTTAGCTTTCGCTTGGCTCCTTGTAACAACCGGTTCTTCCATCCCTAGCTAATAGGAAGGTAGAAAAAAAATTAATACACGCAACTAAAAAAATTTTGTAACAAATTATTTCAGCCATGCAGTCCAATCCAGAATTCTCTTCAAAAAAAAAAAATTCTGAGTGATGCCAGCGAACTGGGCATCAAAACAATTATAAGAGACGATAAACGTCTTGAGCAACAGCTGAGATCATGTACAAACTATGAATCTAAATTAAACTGGAATTTACTAGAAGCAGCTGTGTTCGGGCCTTGCAGAAACGGAAACCGCGGGAATAAGCCGCCTTGAGAGTCGATCTAGTTTGTAAAATATTAACAATAATGTACATTATGATACTATGACACAGCAGAAAAGAACATTTCGAAAGCCGTTGGGCGCCATTTTGTAACAATGATAATTGTTATTTTATATCAACCTACCAAAATCACTTCTCTGCTCAGGCTGGAACCCTAAAACAATGATCAAATGGTGTCCCAGGATCGCCATCAAGCAAATATTCAAGAGAAAAGGCAACTAAGGTAGATTTAAAATCAACACTCACATTGTTAAGAACAATTAATATTTATTCATGAAGTATGCGGGCAATTCATTTATAAAATTATTACTTAATTAGGTATTTCTAATAGAGACATCAGACTATGAATAAATATATTAAGATTAACTCAGGGGTGGCCTTCTAGAATACTTGAATCTAAAAGATGTTAAATTCTACTGCGTCATCGTAACATGTACCGACATATTTGAAAAGCTACAATATCAAACCTGGTTGTGAGTGCCATCCTCATGTGCAGCATGAGACACTAATATAAACATGGTAATTCACTAAACAAAATGCTAAAAAATATTAAACATGATCGACTAACAAGAAACGAATTATTCTCACGGACTCCGTCACACCAATATCTGCAAGGCTCGAACACCGTGTCTTCCCAAAGAGAGCTCAGCTGGAACTGGCCGCGCCGAAAGAGACCGCACCCGCGTTCCCTCTCTTACACACCAACACGAAGTGTTGGCAGCAGTAAAACGTCGCGTGTAGGTACTGTTATCAACCTGTTATAAATTGTCATTTAAATATTTAACATAAGTTGGCGTTTAACTTCTAACTTCTATTGTTTTGCGAGGTTCAAAGTGGTAAGCTTTAGCAATTTTTTTAAAGTTCAATGAACAAGGAGAAATTATCGATAAGCCATGTGTCGAGGAATAAGAACGTTTACCGGGAAATCAAAAGAATTGTTCAAAATTATGTAACAATTATACAGTACTGATTTTCCTTATATTTCTGTACAGTCTGGAAACATGAACACTTAGAGCCAGCGAAAGAAAACGGATACACGTCCTTGAAATGTGGTGTTGGAGAAAAATACTAAGGATTCCATGGACAGCCAGACGCACAATTGTGTCCATCCTGGAAGAGATAGCCATCCACAAAAGGCTTTCAACTATCTGCCCAAAACGTACATCAAGATAATTTCGACACCTTACAAAATAATAAAAAAAAAAAAAATTAAATTAAAAATTTGTTGAAGTGTTGAAACCTGGTCCAAAGTAGAGAAACACCTACTAGTATCTACACTACATACATAAAAATCAAAATATGTTTGGGGATCAATGATATGTATTGCTATATTAAGCATAGGAAATGTTTGAAACTTTCAAAATAACTTCTCGAAACCGTCGCGAAGGTTTCTGGATTAGTACAATCACATGACAATACATCGGAAAAGTTGTTTAATCATCACAAAAATTCTTGCGAAACTGTCGAAAATTTGAGAATGACATTTTGCAAAACAATGATTGTTAAATCAAACTTTTCAAAATTTTAAAATTAATTAATTAATTCTTAGTACTTACATAAAAATTAGAATCGTATCAAGAATTATAGATATTTTAAATAGGTACCTATGTTAGTTACCAAATTTGATTGAATGTTCTTATAATTTTTGATTGTTTCTATAAATTTACAAAAACTAATATATGTAGTATATGAAAAATGAAAATTTAAATTAAAAAAATTGTAATAAGTGGCACCCAAGCTGTTGGAAAACTGAATGTGCTGGGACTGAATATATGGAACGTGGGAGAGGGGTTGGTGGGTCGGGGAAGCGGGAGAGAGAAAAGGGAAGACGAGGAAGGTGGAAGAGGAACGCGGGAGGGGAAGGGGACGTGGGAGGGGAACGGGGACGCACGGGAAAGGAAATTCAAGGACAAACAATGTATTTCTTTGAATATGGAATTGCAACGCAAGCCGGGAACCAGCTAGTTTGAAATAAATAAATTATGTTTATTCTGAATTCTCCTTTATAATGTAAGAGGGAAACTTCAAGAACCGTGATATTATCGTAATAATTTATTAATTATTACTCAACAATAATTAACATAAATTCTATCCATTTACACGTAGCCATAGAGTACCAAGGGTGAGAAACCGGAAACGCTTAAAATCTTAAAGACGATAGCAAAACAACACTGCTAAGTCCACAAATAAGCCAGCAATAATAATAATAATTACAACGTAGGATTTCCTTTAATTTATTCACGAGCGAGATAGTGCGGCCAAAGCATGGTGTCCGTTCATACCATCTGATACCTCATCTCGTACCAGCTTCAGTTTCCTTCGCTTACCTGGGTTCATAGCCCCTTATCTGCTGGCGATTATTCCTCATGAAAGTCGAAGCGAAAACTATATTTAATAATCAAGATTCAAACAATGCTGTGACTTGTGGACAAAAGATAATATTATATTGCAGTACCAGGAAGACATTCGATTGCATTCGTCTTTGTGCTTCTATGTAGTCAATTAACAAAAAAATAATTTTTAATTAAATGAAGACATTATGAGCGAAACTCAATCGAAAATCTGGAAACAGAAAAATCATTGATTAAATATTACAGTTTGAGGTTTTACTCATAAAGTTAAAATAATAAATAATAATATTCATCCCAGACTTGCAGAAGAGTCAATAGATGTCGCACATTAAATAAAAATGGATAATAATTTATCCAGACACCATCTAGATTGCATTTAGTTCGAGTTGAATCTTGCAATCATTCATAAAGATGGCAGCCAATAAAAATATGCGTTAAGAAAAATGAAGATAATATGGGTGGTTCTTAGTCGAAGTATGGTACAGTTAAAAGTGACCGAATTGGATATCGACACCTTAGCTCAGTGGATAAGAGCGCCCAACCCGGAAAGTAGGGAGGTCCTGGGTTCGAGTCCCAGAGGTGCCAATATCTTTTTCTGATTTTTCTGTTTCCAGATTTTCGATTGAGTTTCGCTCATAATGTCTTCATTTAATTAAATATTACAGTTTGAGGTTTTACTCATAAAGTTAAAATAATAAATAATAAAAAAATAATTCCTGCATACATTTATAGCAGTGGCGTATAGGCAAAGTTTTCAATGGTGGTGATCAATTTTTCTGTCCTTCTGATCTTTTGTCCTTCCTCCTTCTTTAGCCAACATTTAGGACATTCTGCGAAGACGTGTGGACTGTAGTGAAGTCTGTGTTTATATATGTGGAAGTGATACTGCATTGCATGCGTTAATCCTCTAAGAAGAAGATTGTTTGAAATGGAGTACGAATATTGAATGTTAGAGGGAAGGCGCTGACATTAAAAAAAGATAATAATTAAGCGATTATTTTGAAAATATTTAATAAAAAATTACTCGTTTAATGTAGAGCAGAAATCTCATGACAAATTCCTATGATGCATTTAAAGATACACTGTGATTTTTTTCTTGCCTGTAAAATGTTAGATAACAGAACAAAATGTGTTTTTAATAATTTTCGGGGCACGCTTTGCGATTTTTTTCTATCGAGATAAATTCACATAATTATCGTTTTGGCTCTACAAAAATATATAGAATATTATCTTAAAAAATAAATTTTATTGTTTTAGGAACTTAAAAAAAGTGCTTGAGAGAAATATGTTATAATTCGTATTGCGGGGACTTAATGCTGTTTTCTGCGTTTGGTTTTGGTGTAGACGTCATCGACATTCGTCCTCTTAATTCTCTCACGTCTTGTTATGAAAACGAAAAAGTCAGAAGGTACTACAACTATGACGTCACGTACGATCTCTCACTGAGACTAGTGCACCGGATACCAAGAACTTTTAAGCTTGACCCTGTCGTCCCTATAAACATTTATGTTTTTTTTGTGGAATTCAATTTCCTCTGTAATTAGGCTCCATGGGCGATTTTCTCCATTCTGATATTCAAGAATAAATTACCTAATCTGCTCTCAATAAAAAAATATTAAAGAAAAGCTTTCATTTTGAACGGCTGATGTAAAACATCATTTGGTCTTACCTCGAACATTTATGAAATCATTTTATATGGAGTTAAATATCGTTTAGGGCGGCCTAAACTCTTAAACGATTTAAGAAATCTATTTCTAATTTTGTAAGGTCACTCAGTAAAACACTCCTGTTAAAATAAATATTCTAGTTTATTTTCACAAATCACTTTTTCATGATGACTTCGCAAATTTAAAAATTTACTCTGTTAAAAACTACACAGCTCGGTCCCCTGCAAGACCTGCTTAGCTCGCTGGCTAATTAGGAGAAAAGAGGAGGAATCAAAGAATTTTAACAGGGTTTTACAAAACTAATACTAGTGAAAACAACACACAGCTGTCACAACCAAATAAAAAATAATGCATATCATTTCAAACTTAGCAAGGAAGAAATCTGCTTGACCATGTAGTGATTAGTTCATATAAACGGAGTTAGGTTTCAGCTAAGTACCAAACCAAAGGCTTTCAGAGTTTTAACTCTACAGAGGGCAATGATAGCTGTTTGTTGCTTTTAATAAAATCTTTTCTGACAAGGCAATGGGCATATTACGCCACTGCTTCGTGTAATTAACTAAGTGTTGTAAACCAAGGCTCATCTCGGATTAATGTTACCTTTCATGTAAGTTATGTTTAGAAAACTTGAATAGGGTTCTTGTATAACATGTGTTTGTTCTACGTTTGTTGTATCACATATATTTGTTCTACAGTCAGAGAATGACCAAGAAGCCACATCATAGGCCTTTGTATTTCATAATTCATTTCTGTTCAACTTTAATTATGGTGATTGAAACATACGGAGTTAGTGTTATAGGAAAGTATATAACGTAGTATATAAGTATATAAGTCTCGTAACGCAATACCTACGTATGTTTCGTACAGTTTTTAAAAACTCTTTTATCAAAAAATTTTTAACAATTCATCAAAATTTGTAGTTAATTTTCACGTTCTGTGTAAGTTATATTCAAGTTCTGTTATGACATCATTGAAGGCCAATTGCTTCATAAAACTGGAATTATCACAGAACTTGAACTTTCACAGAACCTGAAAATTAACTTTAAATATTTGATGAATTGTTCAAAATTTTTAAACAACCCACATTTTATAATATAATGGGTTCTCTCTCTCTGTCACAAGTTTTAACGAATGACGTTCAGGAAATTTGAAACTCAAATTTTACCAACCCGTTCTCTCCCAAAGGACAAAAATCTCCTCTGCTTCATTTGATTCCAAGGAAAATATTTATGTACTAGAATTATTTTTACATATGCCAAAAAACCCTAACTTATTTTTTTTTCTAATATTTAATTTATCTCGCTCTCAATTTAAACCCTATAATTTTTAAACCTATTAAAAGTCGTAATTTTTGACATGTCCTTTTTATATTAGCTCCACTCAGAAGGCCCTGAAAAAAATAATTCCCCTCAGAGCCTTTTTCATTTATGGAGATTCTATGCTATTGGAAAAGGAAGGAGAGGATGTTCTAGGAAGGAAAAATGTTGGGTGGGTTGGGTTCTGGGGTTCAGTGGGTCGAGGAGTAACTGTTACAGTAGATATTATTTAAGTTGGTGTAATTCTATCCATGTATGTTTAATTTCGTCCATGTGTAATAAATTACGCTAATGCAATTTCGTCCTGACACCGTTTGTAGGTATAAATTTTAATATTAATTTCCATCTTCATTCACCAAGGCAAGGTTAAAATGAAACCGTTTAGTATGTGCACAAAATGGCCGTGTTTCATATAGCAATTATACTGGTTTCCAAAAAATAAAAATCGTTTTATCATTCCATCGATACCGTTATGTGAACTTAATCATAACATCAAAATTAACCCAATATGTTTATTGCAGTCGTTAAAGCAAACGGTTGCAGAAGTTAACCGGAAAGTAAGATGATACGAAAACATGAAAAACATATTTTTGACTTTAACAATCGGAGTGGGATATAATAATGTCCAATAAACTTCACCTTATTTGTTCAAACATCAAAATAATTCTTTGTTTGGAGTGCAATAAAGATTTTCGTTCTGTTCAGTCATGGTGCCATAGTTTACTTCTATGTAGTGTTGAGATTTGAGATCACTAATTTTAATTCTAGCATATAACTTAAACCGAATGCTCTGTATTTCATTCTCACTGCTTGGAGACAATGGGGTGGTGGAAATATTGGTGAAGAAGAAGGTTGAACACACCTGGCATTTCAGAAAATATTTCTGATCTTATAATTTCTTATAATTTTTTACAATTTTTTTTATAATTTTTTTTAAAAAGAAAGACAAACATTCCCGGGTTACAAATAATAAACAAACAATGTTTGAAAATCTCCTACTACCACCACGGAAAGCCAAAAATGTTGCTTGTGTTGTGATGGAGGACTTAGCCAGCCGAGGAATCGAACAAGGGACGCCCGGGTGGGACCCAAACGCGATGCCCACTCAACCACTGACCGGTCAATCTATGTTATCTAATGCTTTTCTTTCATTTTCTCTAATATTTATGGGATAGTCCCTGAATAAGTTATTGGGTATTTCTACGGTATTTCTACTCATCACTCAAAATGGTAACTTCACGACAGAACGTTTCTGAAAGTATTAATCTCCCCATAACTTCGTTATATACTCGAAACTTCCGAGTTTTCGCTGGCCAACAAACCTAACAGGCACGGAACAAAAATAGAAATTTAATATAGTGCTGAGTGAGAGTATCGTTTGAAAGATTTTTATGACATAACGTAATTACCTACTGATTCTGTTTGAGTTTTACACTTTATTGGTAAGAATATTACGCAGGTTTTTAATGGGCAACAATCGACATGACTTTTACAAGGATGTAAGGATACGGCACAGCATTCCACAGATCACAAGTATTAAAAACCCTCTTGTTAAAAAATCTCGTATTTCCTTTTTCATCCCGACCACCTGTAGACATTTGGTCTCCTGAAAATCCCTACCGACCAATAAAACATTTAAAAAAGCTCCTAAAATCATACCACAATAACAAAAGGGATAACAGCATTCAGAGAATGTGCAATTAAAATGTTTCAATTTAAAGAATTTCTTTTTACATATTCCCATTACGTAATTTAATTTATTTTTAAACTGTTTTCATCGTACATAGGCATCATGTCATTATCCTTTCAAACCGTGGAATCAATCAGCATGCAAATTCGACACTGATTAAAAAGAACTTGCTCATATGGTCGGTGTTATTTTCACTTAAACTTTACGAGTTGAACTTTTGGATGCTTTACGAGTTGCTTTATAAGAAGCTGGGAACTGTCGATACGGACAATGCCTCGGAAACCGGATGATTCACATTTCTTCCCATTCCATATAAAGGAGTCGGGCATGTTGCCGCGAGACGAGTTTTTTCTCGATTATGTCGGTGTATCTCCCAAGCGATCGCGAAACACCTCATTAAATACAACAGCGATAAAAATATATGTTAATGTACATATTTTATTATCTTATGGATTTATTTTAAATGGTTATGAATTTCCCATTGTTGGTTTTTGAAGTAATTACAGACTCACTTTAGAAATGAATACATTTTTATTGTTTATTTTTAAGAAAGAGTTCCCGTTGCACAGGTGTTTTCGATTGATTGCCGTTTATCATCGTTATATATTATGTACTTAGTAAAAAGGTTCTTATTATTTCTAACCTCCTAGTTTAAGAACGATTCGATGCCATGTTTACACTATAACCACTAAAAATTGTTTTTAACCCGTATAATCACAGGAAATCAAATGTGTCCCAGCTCACACAGATCTGATATAAATCGTTGTATCTTTCTCCCTTACTGTCATGGTGTGAAATATGATCTGAAAAAGAAAAATCTACGCTTTATATTCAAGCCTAGAATTTCGCCATAGAAAAAAATAAATGTGCACCTACATATATAAAAACACAGTTTCCGATGACAATTTGAGAAAAATCTAAAAAAATTCAAGAATTTTTTAATTAATAATTTTTTTATGAAACGACAACGTGAGAAGATAAAAACGTTTATAACACATTTGCCTTATAAATATTGTGAGTTTTTCTTTTTTTTTCTATCGGTAATTTTAGTTAGAAAAAACCTAAAATGACCCTTTTTTAAATTTATGTTTGTATCAAAAAATTAAATGTAACAAAAATATATGTTTAATTCTAATAATAAACTTTGTAAAAGTTTTTCATCACCTTTCAAAAACAGTTTTTAGTTTTTGAGCATGTTCAGAAATATTCCATTATTTTGATTGTATTGCAAAACGGCAATGTTTTGAACTTCTGACAAAATACACCCAATTCGATTAAAAAAAATTCTTGAACTTGCTCTGGTGTTATGAAATCGGCCAAATTTTTGAATTTACGGGTCATTGCAACAATTTTCAGCAACTTAAAATGAGTTTTAAATAGAGCTTCGAAATATTAATTCAACCGACAAAACTGTTCGACTCATAGTTTCATTTCTTTAAAAAGAAAAAAAAACATAGTAAAAACTCAGATGTAGGTGCGTAGTTAACTACTGGTTCATTTATAAATTAATAATAAAATGCTTTCAAATGACATTTGCCCAATCATACTGATAACTATCAGAGATAACTGATCCTTCGATTTTACTCCTAGAGGAGATAAAAAAATATATAAAACCAACCGTTCTTGATATACAAGAATGATGTTGGCAAAAAATATTAACGAGTGTAGACAACCTCTAAAAAGCTAAACAATTGTTACTGAAACTTAGATAAATACAATTTGGTTTTATTTTATCTTAGATTAGTACCTACCAATTAAATGTACTGATTTGATTAGGCGGTCCTGATTGGAAAAAATGTTGATAGGTATGTGCTTTGACCACGCAAACCCACACTTGGTAAAAATATTTCAGAATGTCGAAGTATGCTTTTAGATTTTTTAAAATGAGTACAACTATGATACCTAACATGCTGTTCAATACGCTACTACGAAGGTCAGTCAAAAAGTAATGCCTCCTATTTTTTTCTACTTAAATAAAGTTAGTTAAGTGAAAATTCTGCTATTTCTGGTGCTATTTCTCAAACCTTCTTCTACAGTCTGCTGCAATAGTAACTTTTTGCATCAACAGGTGGCAGAACTGCAGTCGCTTGCAAAATGGCCGACATCGATGTTCGTAATAGACAGCGTTCTGTGATTGATTCTTGACTGTAGAAGATAAAACGCCCATTCGCATTCATGGAAGAATGAAAAATGTGTACCATGATGCAACAGTGGATTTCAGCACTGCTAGATTATGGGTTCGTCGCTGTAACAAAGCTAAAAGACAAACACAGCTGGCTGACGTAGAAACGGCGCAGGCCGTTGATTGCAGTGACTGAACGCAAGTTGATGACATCATTTCGACTCAGATGTCGCATTCTCTCCCTCAGTAAAGTCAGTGTGATGACGATTATTCGACAACTGATTATTCAACAAAAGTTTGTGCAAGTTGGTTACCAAGAAAGTTAACCGGCCAGAATAAAGAAACAAGAAAAACAATAGCCTCACAATGCTTGCAGCGCTTGATTCAAAGAGGCAGTCGATAGAATAACATCACACAAATTCACCAAGGAAAAAAAATTCTAAGCTGTGTGATCGGCGGGAAAAATTATGGCGATGGTGCTATGGATGTGATCGTGCTTTTTACAACACTGTGATACATGCCCTTGTTAAAAGATGGACCAAAGCTGCGGAAATTGACGGATATTCTATTTAATTAATATTTAGTGTGAAATAACATTTAGTGTGGTTTTCAACCCATGTAATTGCATATTTTTTATTTCTTGACAATTCAAGGAGAAAAAAATAGGAGGCATTACTTGTTGACTGGCCCTAGTAAAAACCACATTAAAAAGTCATGATTTAAAACCTTACACCTTGCTGTAATCCACTTACAAAATGCGGTCCATTTTCCCAGTAATGGTGGCTGGAATTCTGTCTACACGAACATCATGAAATACCTGTATAACGTATACCTGTAAGGGTAGGTACCTACATTCCAATTATCCGTCTCACGTACCCGTGCCATCTTGTTGACAAATTGACATTTAGTTCATTCCATAGACAGCTGCATTCCATCACGATCCATTCCACTTCGTTCCAAGGACGAGTCGAGGATTTCCTTCGTCGTGATATATTCACATACCTACTTAGAGCTTTATAATGTATAATATTATCTATTGCAAGGGATCTATATTGTTTATGATTAGTCATATAATTTTGATCGATATGTTTGATGGTATCTTTATATAAATTATTTTAAGGAATTACTCTTATTTCGATTCTGCTATGTAATGATCGCTTAATTTATTGAATGAAAACAAATAACTTTGTGTACACTACTATTTAATTAACAATATCAACATGTTTCGAAAACTATGTTTTAAGTTAATTAAGTTAATATTCTAAGTTAATTAATAATTGTTTAATTTATTAATTGTTTTTGTATTTAATTCGTAGAACTCCATTTAATATTTAAATATTAATTTAATACTGTTATTATAATTTAAAATCAATAAACGAACGAATGACCCTAATTAATAAAGTAAAGAAAATGATGTATTCCCCACTTCTTAGTGTGTTACAAAACCTAAACAATATAACTCATATAAATAAGTCAATAGCAGCCACATCATTATAAATCGATTGAGAAAACAATAACATTTAATGTGGGGAAAACAGATCTCAAAGTATCCTGTCACAATTATTTGTCGTCTCAATCCAACATTTAAGTCATCTCAAAGTGGTCTAACCTTAGTTTAAAATGGCCTTGTAAGCTGAAATAGCTGTAACAATAATAATCAAATTAAAATATTTACAGAACTTAATAATAACATTCATTAATTAAAATTAAACGAAAAAATAAATAAATAAATATCGCTTAATTAGAGTACTGTATAAGGTATGGTATACGAAGTCGGGGACGCCCAAGGAAAACATAGCACGATTAAGTGAACCAGATACTTGAGTCGGACCATGTCAAGAGTCAGAATAACAGACGGTACGCATGAGATGATTTATGAATCTGAATGAATCAAGGAGTGTGCTCTCATTGCACGAGAGTTGTTTGGCGGTCCTTTCTTCCAACCAACAAGAATTTCTGCCAACCCCTGCGGGGAACGCCGTGATGATTGTTTAGTGAGTTTTACAATATTTAACCACATATCTCCAACCCTGATATCTACCTATCTAATTTAAATTGATCTTGTTTCTTGTTATTATTTTTTCATGAAATTTGCCATTATACTAAGTACATAGTAAAACGTTCACTTTCATCCCAGCAAACGCAGCATTCAACCAGATTGGACCATTAGCTCATGGCACAGTTTAACCGATGGTAATCGTGGCTGTAATGGATCGGGGTGATGGATATAAGGCTGTGACGACGGACTAAGAAGATCAATAATAACACACACCAAGTCACGACCCTTGTTAGGCGGGGCAACTAGACCGCTGATGCTCTTATTATAGAATCTATAGATAGTTTTTTGTTAGTACGCTTATTTGCCTCAGGATCTTTCAAAAGAAGAAATTTACCTATCAAATGTTTGTAAACTATCAAAAACTAATTTGGTTAACAAAATAAGTAAGTCACCATGATTAACAACTAGCTGGTACCCGGCATACGTTGCAATTGTTTCTCCCCTGCGTGTCCTTTCCCATTCGTCCCGTTCCCCTCTCCCACTTCCCTTTCCCCTCTCGCGTTCCCACTCCGCCTCCTCCATCTTCCCGCACCCCACTCCACTCCCCCCTTCCCTCGTCCCGCGAACCCCACGCCCGAGTTCCCCTCCCCCCTCTCAGGTTCCCCTCCCCTTCTCACGGGTTCCCCTCCCCCTCTCCCTCGAACCCCCTACCTGAGTCCCCCCCCTCCCCCTCCCCCTCCAAATTAATAGCTGCATCCAAAAAATACCTTAAATTGTTTTTATGAGTTCTTTCAATGCTATTAAAAATATTTGCTATTTCTGCATTTGGTTACCTATGCTGTGTATGTGTGATATAAGGTACTTTCTTGGTACTTACTCTTTGTTTCTTTCGCATTCACACATACATACTCTTCTCTTTTTCTGACTACATGAAATGACTCAAGTATTTGATTAACTTCATCATGCCATGTCTTTCGCGGACGTCCCTGACTTCTTCTACCGTTTCATGCTCTACGTTTACTTCTTCTTTCGTACGTTATTCTTATGAACCATGTAAGCGCACTTTTCGGCTTACATTACAGCTTTTCATTCTTTTCGTAACAGTCAAACATGATTTCAATTCTACAGCATTCAGTCTACTGTCATTCTTAAGCTAGTTTCATACTACAACTGTCGTAAATCAGGGATGGTATCAACATTCCACTCTGAACAGCTAGTGTTTAACTTTTCATCTTTTAGGAGAGTTTTGTAATCTAATTACAAATCAAAATTCTACGATTTCTGATATTTCTGCAAATTAGTACAATTTCTTGAAAACGGTTTAATCCGGTGTGAAATCAGGAACTGGATTACAGTTAGTAACATTAATTAAAGTGAAACGATTTAAACGCTTCACTTATTTAATCTTCTAATGAGATTCGATTGAGAACGTCAAGACGTCATCTGATTTACAAATCGCATATCATATTATGCAGTCGTAGACAACGAAACAGACTGGCACACTTCATTGCCCATGTGTAATGCAGTGAATTTATAGTGTGAACTTTACATTGCAATAATTCTCTCTGCCACCAAGACGCGAGCAGTTGCCACAGCAGTCAATGTCCCAAAAATAAAAAATAAAAACATGTTTAAGTGGCAAAAAACCAACTTTTGAAGGAGAAAAACCATGTTTTTTGTTGAGAAAATTAACATTATTTCCACCAGCTTTTACCAGCTTTTTGTTGAGAAAATTAATATTATTTTAGTAAATTATCTATAATGCTTTGTAAAAAAATATAAATATTTAATATTTTCCGTGAAATAATGGGAAAAAAATTATGTTTTTAACAAAAAACATTACACAAATAAAAATCAATATGTTTTAATATTTATTTTTTACGTTTTAATGCTTTTTACTAGTTAACTAACTTAATCAATTTTAATTTGCAGAACTTAATTTTAAATAAATTATATAATAGTATTATTTTTTTTCAAATCTATGAAACTGAGGAGAAGTAAAGAAAAACTAGAAGAAATTCTCCCGTAACTCCAATTTATTTTTTCTACATTTTACAGTTGTTAGTGTAGGTACCTAGTTAGCTACATGATATAATTTTATTATTATTATTCCATTTTATAAATGTATTCATATCATTTATTGACAAAGATAATAATTAGATATAAAGACTTGTGAAAAAAACATGTCTTGTTCGATATGTTTTTTTTCAAAAAACAATGAGGTATAAATACTATAAATGACACAAAGAGCCATGCAAACGTTATAAAAAAAAACCATGTGTCTGGCCACACTGTTCAGGACCCTGAGCGTGCGCACTTGTCATTAATCTGTATGAGGTACCTACCTACTAAATCTTCATCCATATAACATTAATTTTTATTATCCTTATTCTTATAACTGGAAGCTTTCGGTGTAATTTAACTGTTTGTTTTCTCTTTACAGCGGTAACGGTGCGCTACCTCACAAAGCGGTACATCGGGGAGTACTGCTCTACCGGCGGTAAGTTCTAAAGCTCATTATATTATTAGGTATGTAATTAACTATTTGTAAGGCTGATTTAGTATCAGAACTAATAAGAAGAGGGTGTATCTTTTCAAATAATAATTTTATGAAATTATTTTAAACACATGTTTTTTTGTTAATTTGAGGTCTTGAATTCAGTCAAAGGCTTGAATAATACGTTCTTTAGATATTGTATAAAACACTATTTTGTCTTCTTTTCAAAACACAAATTTCCCCGAAACTTCAAATTAATCCTCACCTCTAACCCAAGGGCGTAGAAATAGTATTCACATGGGTGGTTCGACCCTAAGGGGGGTTCCATCCTAAGGGTGGGCAAGTGAGAAAGAAGCGAGGGTGGGTTGGAAAATATTTTTAAAAGATTTTTGGGAACTTATCACATCTTATTACTTACATCACGTTGATAAAAGAAATGGTGCAAATACTACTGCTTTATACACTATTCACTTTTTTCCTACGCACACTGAGGCCGATGGGGGGGGGTTTAACCCCCCAATGTACGCAACTGTTCGTCATCTTAAACTCTACGAAAATTGGTACCAAGATAGAACACATCCTTTTTTCATCCCGAATCCATATGAAAAGACAATCTATATGGAATCTGAATGAAAAAAGTCGCCGTTCAAAGCGCTTACGATGGAGAACTCTTCTATAATTAGATTAGTGTGGTTGTGGAAAGCATTTTTTTAAATTTATTTTTTTAATTTTATATTTTAGAAAACAGTGCTTTGGTTACAGTGACGAAACAATATTAAATAATGAAATATCAAATAATTAAATAACACAGATATTAAATAATTTTTCGTAGTGGGTACCTATGATATGTTTCTTTGTAATTTTTTATTTGTGGTATGTATATTTAGTAATTAGTAGTAGGCAAGTAGTAGTATTGTATGGTGTGTGTTTGTTTGTAGATGTGAGAAGTGGTGATCTGTGAAGGAAAATGCGCATTAAACAATTTATATCATTGACGTTATGTTTTTTTTAAATTTGGGCACTAAATTCAACTTTTCACTAAATTTAAATTTTTTTAAATTTAAATTTAGTGAAAGAAAGAAAGCCGATGTTAGGGTTTAGGCAAATATTCTTGAAAATAAAGACCGCGGTTAATTGGCGCTGCATTGGTTTTAGAATTATGGGTATGGAATAGTGCTATGGCATGTACGTCTCAAATTGCCCGGAACTCCTACAATGAATCCAACTACGAGTCCCCAACAAACGAACCATATCAGACAAAATTCTTAACCTCCCTCGACGCAACACGAATTATAAGCAAAATTCCTTCATTTATCGTGAATTACACACTTTCAAAACACACTACTCACAATTCGACATTTTTAACTGTGCACCACACTCCTTACAGTCATTCAGGCGATCTTTCGATACTTTATGATAACTACAGATACTCATCGAATGCTACCACCATTTTATGAACTTCCTTTTTTGTTGTAACTTCGTTCAACTAGACTAGACCGACCCTCCACCACCCCATCCTACTTATTCACACTATTCCCACTACAACTTGTTAAGCAATTTCTTAATTTATCATCTTTCAAATCACTTCACTTATGTATAATAGAAGTAACGCGTGCGATATTGGATTGATACGGGGTGTGGAAGGTATCGAGAGCATCCCATATCCTTATCCTATATTCTCCCTCCCCCCCCCCCCCTCCTCTCCCCTTCCTAAGTCTAAAATTTAGCTTAAGATAAATTAAAACTCCATCTAGAAAATATATTAGCATAAGAAACTCTTTTGGCTTCACTGCAGTTAACATGTATATTTGTATGTCTATTGTATGTATATAAGCTGTTTGTTTGTTTCTTTCTTACAAATAAAATAAAATAAAATAAATAATACCCATGTGGAAACCTATAAATGTTACAATTAATGCAACTTAAACACTTTTATGCTTTGCTTTAATGTAAACTGTCGGTCTCCCAAATAAAATATAATAAAAGTATGTTATAATTAATTAAGGGTACGAATTCGGCGCAGTCTCTTTTATTATTTAAAATCCAATGTATAAATGTTAAATCAGCTACTGCTCGCCTTGTTAGATGGACCTAAAAATTTAAATAAAACTCCGTTGATTAATTATGTTGATGTGTTTTCCTCTGAAAACATTTTTTTAGTTACATTATTTAAAATACGTTCATAAATAAATGGTTCTTAAAACTAATTACAATAAAGTAATTTCTTGTTAACAAAATCCAAAACCAACTCAATGAAGCCAACATTCCTCCTGTTTGAATTGGGGAGTAGTGCCATTATATAATAAGGTAAAGAAATTATATTACTTGAAGTGAGAAACAAATAAACTTATGGATTATGATAATAAGCCCACATGATGAACATGAATAACATAACAGTTACTAAATGAGATCTAAAATAAATATAAGTAAGAATATAGATATAGCAGAAATAAAAATAATATTATTAACATTGAAGACTAACTTTTCTGAAACTTGCAAGTAGAGCAGAAAAAAATATCGATTTAAAATCCATTAATCCTTTTCGCAAATCTTCATTCGTTGTTTATTAAAAAATAACCTAATATTTGTTGAAAACTATAACACGTTCAGAAACAGGTCCGTGGCATGGTATGATGCAGCGCCTGAAAGATGATAAAGCTTTACGTTCTGCCCACCATAGATAAAAAGTGGTCGGTATTTTAATGGGATTTTCATTTCTTCCATAGAAAAAGGGAAATTGTGTGTAATGAGAGCTCTCCGACAGTAGGTAGAGTAGGTACTGCAACGCTTTGCAGGCGCCACAACGTCGTTCCAGGGGATCCAAACATTTTAGGATTTTTCTTTACCTGATTTGACAACATTCAATTATATTACAGAATATATGTCCATACAGGAAATAAGGAAATGTTAAATTATTTTTTAACAAATCGTCCTTCTGAATGGTTAAGTACAATAATTTTTACTGCCATAAATTTATGGGTACCACCTGACAAAGTGTGAGGTTAGACTTGGGTATTATTCCGTTTCTACGTTGCTTAAAATGCCTAAAAGCTCTTCACAATTATTTTACATTAGGAATTGTTTGGAAATCGTTTACCTTTAAGACAACTAGGAAAAGTTCATAACCTAGGATATTTTTGGTCAAATATCACACTGCCTTGTTGCAAGGATTTATCCTACGTAATCAGAGAAACTAAGTAACAAATAATAATATTCTTATATTCTGATATTTTATTTTTGTTTATTAGGAAAACAAACAGTTATAACTGTTTCATTATAATAATTACATGTTACATCAAAGAACAAACCAGCGAAGTTTTCCCATAAAATTCTTATTGCGTACAGAAAAACATAGGTGATTAAAGACAACATAATTGTGGAGTTTTGAAAAAAAAAATAAAAAAAACACCGATTAAAAAATGTAGGACTGATAATGTGAAATTAAACTACGTACCTATATAAAAAATGACACATTTTTACATCTCAGGATTATGTTCAAAGATAAACATGTTTAAAAAAGAACGACAACATAATGAGAAAGAGAAAATAATACTCAGCAGGGGTAGAGGGTTCGTAATTAACAATAAGTTTTAATTTTTTCTAATATACTTTTAGAAGATTAACCTGGGGACAAATGGAAAAAATCAGCGTCTGAAAAGATATTATTGTATTTTGTGCACGTCCTTCTGAGAAATTAATGTTGTGTTTAGTTAGTTTTTTAAAGCGGGATGAGATTTGATTCTGATACATAAAATGATGGCTTTGTGTTTGAGACGCACGCTGGTTGATTTTTTCGAATGGATGATTTCAAAAATGTAAACTGAAAACATATTTTCAATAGAGTTAGAATTTCGAAATGAAACTTCTTTAATTCTGGATTATGAATAATCGGTGGTGTGGAAAGAGGTTCACAACATTAACAAATATAAATATGTGTTTTTGTTGGTATGTATAAATTTTATCTGTAACTAGAGCATTTTCCGTATATTGCCTTTCCCTGCAATATTGAGTCGATTTGCGATATAGCAAAAAGATGGCGTCAAACATAACAAGGCATACTTCATTCCTGCTTAATATTGTATCTCGTCCATTAGACAGTAGATAGGCATCCTGGATACTTCTATATTTTGCAGAACAGACTGTAGGCAACAACTATTATTACCAATAATTATTTTATTTAAATAACACACCCTTTCTCTGCCCGCCTGGCCCGCCTGGCCCGCGTGGCCCGCGTGGCGCTAGATTTGTTGTAACTGCAAAGCTTTTTAATTGTCATCTTGAGGAAATTAACCACTTGGACACCTATGCTGGTTTAAACGACTATATAACAATATCAGTCAAGTCCAATAAGCTTATTTTCAAGTTAACGCGTGTATTCCCACATAAATCGTTGAAACTCCGTTTTTGTTCTAGTTACCCTAAAAAAAAGGAGAATATCTATAATAAAACAAGTTACACGTCTCTATTCAACGTTGTCCATAGAAATGGATAAAAAATACTTATAAAGGAACAAATTCAAACATCGAACAAAAAGTGAAAGATCTGAGATAGATACGTATTCAATGTAAGCAATTTATAACCGATTCGTAGATGAATTATTGGCGGGAAAATACTTCTACGTAGGACTATGGTTTAGGAAATAGAAGTGTTTGAGAAAAAAAATGTGAGACTCCTCGTTAACTTTGAGAATGCTGTGTAAAGGGTTTTTTAAATGAAAGGAAAGAGAGGATGTTCTGGGAAAGAAAAATGTATGAGAAATGGGTAGAAATCTGGGGGTCAGTAGGTTCAGAAGTGACGGAAGTATGAATCCATCCCTCCCAATTCGGTGCAAGGGGATGGATCAAAAGGCCAAATGGTCTCCTTCAACCAGTCCCCCCCCCCTGATCCGGCCTGCCGTGCAGTAAGTGGGCAGAATCCACTAATCCGCCGCCAATCTTTCAATTCTTGCTGGTTTTCTGTTTTCCACAACACATTAATTAATACATTCAAATTTAATATTAAGAGTGTGCAATTCACAAGCGATAGAAATGAAACCTTCAAAAAACTAAAGTAGACAAGAGTAGGGAGGCTACGAAGCACAAAAAAGAGACCGATAGGCTACGAAGCACCGCACAAATAGGAGGCCGGTTATACTATCTCTTTCTCTCGCAGGCTAAATCCTATAGATGTATATGTTTGTCTCTTTTTCTAATGACGTAATGACGCTATTTTTTTTATCGAGTTTCAAATGACAAGGGTGCTAAAGAAGTTTTCACTTCAATAATACGAAGTGTTTTCTTATTTTTCGTAATTTAAAATCGGAATAAGAGAATTACTGTATTGCAATAAATTATCAAGTTTTCGGTGAGACATTCAGATATTATATTATGGCTAAGATTAGGTTCGTTGATAATATTTCATAAATGAATGTCTTAATTTAAAAGGATATGACTACGGCGTCGAAGCGATAACGCCGCGCGCTGTTACACTACACATTAATACCTATCGATATCTCTAACATTATAAGCAGACAGTAATTTTCGTTTAATTTCCAACAGTGTATCATAGTTCCTACAAACAAGTTACGTAAAGTAAAGATTAATCTCCATGCACTGGAACTATTGTATTCCTTGGCACAATTAGTAATATTGTGGTGCATGATTTTCCCCTTACTTTCAGTGGCGTAACAACAAATGCCCGGGCCCGACACAAAATCCATAATATGGTTAGTTAGGGTTCCGTGCCAACTCAGAATCAACTCAACTCAACACCTCTTTGAGAATTCTTTAAAAACTATGAAAAAAATAAATAAAAATAGCCCATAACCTAACATAACGTAACCTATTTAACCAATTTTTTTAACATTTTTCACATCGCTTTTAATGAATTTTTATAGGAGGTTCTGAGTTTTCAATTCATCGTTAGTTAGATATCTAAACATGTCCTTTTTACCAACAAAATTGTGAATTGTTCTCTGTAAATTACTTTACTTAATATATTCACAATTTTCGCTCAATTGTTATCTTTTTTAATATTAGCGCGCTCGCTCTAATATTCTTATTACCAAATCTCCTTTTCAAACCCTCTTCTTCTTCTTTAAGCCAAGCATCAATACCGAAAATAGAAGCCTTTGAAATGTTGACCGAGAGAAGAATTCACGAAATTTGTTGGAAATATTTAATTAATACTCTTTTTAGTGAATTACCAAAATCCCATAGATACTAGACATAACAATACGTGTGTTTGTCACATTCTTGCGAGCGAAAGGTATAAGAAAATCCAATAAATAATTCAGTGAAAGATTAAGACGTAGTAACGGAAGGCACGACACCCCAAGGTTTAGCAACCTAAACAACTGGTACAAGTGCAGTTCCACTGATTTGTTCCGGGCCCCAGTCTGCAACTAAATATTTCTATAATATAGTCAAACACTGAAAGGTGAAGGTATTAGAAGAAGAAAATGTTTTCATTCGTCCTTCTGCATCTAATCAGTCTATATTATTATGTAATCTCTGTTTGGCCAGGAGTTTGCTACGCCCCTGCGTATTTCTCAGACACATTAAAAAATCTGTATTGTGATACCAAGTACAATAATAATTTCTCTCGATGAACTGTGCGGGCCGTAGATTGACCGCAGGCGCTGGTTTAACAACACTGGTGATAAAATGCTGGGTTCTTTCTTTGCAGAGATAGTTAACGCCCCCCAGTCTAGAAATAGCCTTATTAACCCAACGAGAGTTTTCATTTCCGTACAAATTTCTAATAATAACAGCGCAATTGATGAAAAATACGTTGCGACTGTGTCAACAAAATTATAATATGCTTGAATACTACAAGGAATAAAATAGGTAGGTGCTTGTATACAATATACAATAGCACAGACCCGTAAAAAATCACGGGATATTATAATTGAAAGATTTATGAAGTAATATAATCGCCTCAGGATTATTGCCCAACAAACATTGTCAATTTTATAGACTATCAGAAATTTACCTTTCGAATGAACACCGTTCGTCAACTAGAAAAATTACAACAACCGTAAAAAAATAGCAATAGAAACACGCATTTTAAAAATAGAATTACTAAATAATAAAATAATTTTGGTACCCATTTTATCGACTATCTGAATCGTTCCCATAATCGGTTCCAATTTTGAAAGTCAAAGCAATTTCCAGATATAGAGGTTATTGAACCGGAGTAAAACAGAGACACACCACCGCAAATAATCATGAAGGTTGTGTATATATTGACAAAAATTTGTAAACGCTCAATTGTATTTTAAAAATCGATGGTCCTAAAGAAGAATTTCGGATGTGCGATTTTGTAGTTTTGCAGCAGAGCTATTAAAAGTTTCATTTCTGCATTCTTACTGTTTTTGAGATCAAGAAATATAGAATTTTTTGATGTTTTGTATTTTGACAAGGAAATTAAAATAAGCTAACAAAACGATTTTCAATTTTTAGCAGATCTGACATTGTTCTTCGAGACCGTCGAAATGTACAATTGTAAAGGTAAACTTTAAACAGATCAATACAAAAAATGTACAACCTTTCCATCCTTTCTACTTGCTTAGGTTGTTATTGAAGAAAACAAATAGGATGAAAAATTATTTGTCTACTTCAGTGACAATTTAAAAAAAAAAAAAACTTTTTTTTAATTATGCTTTTTTGAAAACAACATATTGTGCCTTACTTCTTGAATAATAATTACCGCCGGGCAGAAAACCTAAAGGAACAGAGCAAACGGTTGAATTCAGAGTTCAAACAGTTCAGTCATACCATATCCAAATATTGAATCTACAACATGTACCACGTACCGCCTAACAAACAAATTGTTACAAATCACTAAATCTTAATGAGCATACCTGGTTGGCAAGAAGAAAGCTCACAAGCGAGTAGTTTAGTTAAAACTTCGAGGAGAAGCAGTTAGTTAGAATGACCGCCGGAGGCGACTGCTTCCATACTCCATGCTCACCTGGTATTAGGTATTATTCATACCCGTCCTGCTGCCCTGTACAGGTATAGTACTGTACACTATACACTCAACAGTGTTCAGGCCCCATCGTGACGTGCTGCGTGAAGAGGTGAAGGGTTAAGCAGAGAGATATGATGAATGATGCGGCACCGGATGCGCTAATTGATGAAGAGTAAACAAAAGATAGCAATAAACTGGCCGATGAATGCATCTGACGTTTTGCAAGTTGTTGGCATTCATGCAGTTTTATGCATCGCCGACTTGCTGGGAACCATCATCAAGAATATTATGCATATTGTGGGAATATTATCCAGGACTTAAAACTGTTTAGGTACGGATATATATATTTGTGGGAGCTGACGAATGAAATATTGGATGCAGTCATAGGCTATGATGGATTCGAAGAGTCGCGGATTTAATTGCTATCTGCTAGCTAAATCCTTTTTTTCCATTAGCTCCACTAGAAAGAAATGAGTGGCAGTTCTGGCAAGGAAAGGGGTATGAGAAGTGGGTAGGAATCTTGTGGTCAGTGGGTCCAGGAATGATAGATGTATGAATCTATTCCTCTCGCTGTGAATCAAGGCGATGGGTTGTAAGAGAGAGGTAAAATAGTGTCCTTCAGTCTCCCGATCCGCAGTAAGTGGTCAGACACATTCGCCGCCAAGACCTAAACGAACTTCACCTCATAAATCCTATCACCCTGCTATGTCACCAAACGTAGTGAACCTCTTTGGGTAACCCGTAGCAGTGGTGTTGGTTATTCAATAAATCCGAGGCAGCGGTACCCATGCCCACCTTGCAAATTTTAAAAGCAACTCGTTGGTGAAATGGAATAGGTTATTTTAATTTTTATAATATGTTGAACTATTTGAGACTTTTCATCACCCCGTAAATTTTTAGATTTTTACATCTAAATAATATGTTTCTTATTTTCTTCCTTTGTATGAAAAAGAAAAATCTGATGAAAACCAAGTAATACTAGGTAAAAAATTTCATTACTCCATTTTTCTTGTGTTATTTCTCATGTGTACTTATCTTTAAGATTTATTTTTATGTTCTATTTTAACTGCCGGTCGGTAAAAACTATTTGAAAATTTAAAAAAATTGTGTATTTGAGGATCTACACATTTATGTGCTCAATCGTTATATAAATTTGAATGGCAGCGAAGCTTCTACGAGTTTCTCCAATCAGCTGGCTACGCTCAAAGCTCTGAACAGAAAGCTTTCGCCTAATACTTCATCCAGGGGCTGCAGGCATCAGAAGTGTTCAGGTATTAGAAACCTTGGAGGGAGTTATTGTCAGGAGAAAGAGAGAAACGCGACTAATTGAGAACATCTCAACCTACTAATCAAGGTTTCGCTGTTATTAACAACAGGTTTGATTGCTGCCTGGCTTCACGAACACCGTTAATTTGTACGTTATTATTTACAATTAAATATTACGAATATTATTTTAGGTTATTTCAAAGCTTTTTTTATGATAAAATTTAATTTCAGATGGGAATTTTTCCTCCTTATCCGCTCAAAAACCATAGATTTTCAAATCGGATGGATTTCTATGGTCGAAACAAACTTAGCGAGAACTTATGTAGGTTTTACACCATCTCTTTTTTCAGCCCGATTCCCGTAAAGAGACCAAAGACAAAATTTTTCGCTTTACGCGATCGCTTTTTTCATCTCTATTTTCATATCTGCGATTTCAATTGGCATTACTGCAAACAACGCATGAACCATGTTGTTTGTTGTGATGTCAACTGAAATAAGAGATATGAAAATAGAGATGAAAATAGCGATCGCGTAAAGCAAAAAATGCTGTCTTTGGTCTCTATACGGAAATCGGGTTGAAAAAAGAAATGGCGTAAAGTGGTCATTGTCCCATTTATGATCAGCTAAAAATTAACAATCAGTTTTGACCGTTTGAACTGTAATCCATGTTTAGTTTCACATGTTAGAAATTTTTGACGTGATAACGTCATATAAATCGATGAACGCCGACTGCACTCACGAAAAAGCATGAGTCATTGTCACGTTCCGCCTGAGCCGAGCGTGCAAGCGAGAGTGCGGAAAAAGCGTTCGGCCTAAGCGTTCGGCTTGTGACTCATCTATCTCTCTTCCACTCCATCGTTATTATATGACGTTATCACGTAAAATTATCGTCCGTAAACCGACTTTACAGACAACCAGTTTTTTTTTAATTATGATGGTTCATGAGTTATTGCTAAATAAACTGCGTAAACTCGGTATAGGTGGTTCACTATATAAGTGGTTTAACAGTTACTTGATCAACAGATTACTGGCTGTTAAAATTGATGGTACATTTTCATACAATTTCACTGCTACGAGTGGTGTTCCCCAGGGGTCACATTTAGGTCCAATTCTATTTTTATTATTTGTTAATGATGTGTTATATATTTTCAATGATGTTCAAGTATTAATGTTTGCAGACGACCTGAAATTATTCAAAGCAATCAGAAACATTGATGATTGCCATATATTGTCGAATAACTTGTTGAGATTTATTATATGGTGTCATGATAACCGCTTGCAACTTATTTATTTATTTAAAATTTACGGCACAAAGTGCCATTTACAAGCTTGTGTATATTTAATTACAGTCATAGTGCATTATACAGGCATTAAAAATAAACAATAATATCAAAAAATCATTATGTAGTGACCTCGTTAACGTATAATTGGCTGAAATATTCGATCAGTACAACCTTATATTTCAGTATGGAAATATTAAAAATATCAGCCACATTGGCATAAAAATTTCCAGTGGTGTGTAACCTATTTACAACTGAATTGGAGCCTGATACCGACATATAGTTGTCACAATAAAACAAACTAGGGAACCTTGATCTTATTGTAGGTATATGAAAGTGAATCAGTTTTAATATATCAAGGCTATCCAACTGATAGTTAACGATTTTATACAAAAATATCAGATCAAAAATTTTTCTTCTGTCACTTAATTTCAACAATTTTAGTGAGTGCAACAAAAAATCATAATTTATTGATTCTAAGGGAATTCCAAGTCTAAAATTAATACACCTCAAAAATTTGTGTTGGACTCTTTCAATGGTATTGATGTGATTGTTGAAGACAGGTGACCAAATTGTTGAATTATATTCAAGAATGCTTCTAACAAGAGATGTGAACAGAATTTTTAATGTGTAAATATTTTTAAAATCCTTCGAAATCCTTAATATAAAACCTAACATTTTCATAGCCCTGTTAGCTATAGAAGTTACATGAGATGCAAAGCAGAGTTTCTGATCAAAAATGATGCCCAGGTCAAGTATTTTGACTACAGAGATTAAGTCAACATTACAGAGTGCATAATTATATATTATTGGATGTTTAATTTTAAGGAACCTCATAACTTGGCATTTGTTAATATTTAGCTGAAGTTTATTATCTGAACACCATTTGAAAAAGTTATTAAGGTTTTCTTGCAAGATTATGCAATCGTGCACATCATTTATGACTTTAAACAGCTTCATGTCATCAGCAAAGAGTAAGATGGAAAATGCTTGTGACATCATTGATGAATAGGATAAATAATAAAGGTCCTAGGTGCGAACCTTGCGGGACTCCGCTGGTGGCAATAAATTGGTGGGATAGACAGTCATTGATCTTTACAAAGAGTAATCTATCAGATAAGTAGCTGATCAACCAAGCCAAGAAATTGCCACTTAACCCTAATTTTTTTAGTTTATTTATTAGTATTTTGTGGCAGACCTTATCAAAAGCCTTGGAGAAATCTGTATAGACGGAGTCAACCTGTTGCCTGTTAGTCAAAGCTGAGTTTATATAGTTTTCATATACTGTGAGGTTCGTGAGAGTAGATCTAGATGAGACAAAACCGTGTTGGAAATTGGTAATAATATGTTTAATATTAGAGGATATTTTGCTAAGAATGATTTTTTCAGAGCTTAGGAATACTAGACAGAATACAAATAGGTCTGTAATTGCATACATCATTTTTTGAACCCTTCTTGAACACGGGCGTGAGATAGCAGGATTTCCAGGTATTGGGGAATTGACCTGATTTAAGAGATTTGTTGAAGATTATGTACAATGGATAGGAAAGACTATTGACACAATTTTTCAAAAATATGGGTGGAACATTATCAGGGCCAGAACTTGTTTTTGGTTCCAAGAGTTTAATCGAGACAGTGATGTCATTACGTTCAATTACTAATTCAGATAATTGCAAGTTAATATCTGTGACAAATTCAGGAACTCTATCAACAGGGATATCATCCTCATATACACTTTTGAAAAAGTCTGCAAATAGATTGACAATGTCTTCAGTTTTGGCACAAGTCTTGCCACCATAGTTCATAATATTAGGGATAGAAGAATAATTGTTTTGTAATGACAGAATAATTAAAGAAAGATTTAACATTATATTTTATAGAGTTTTCAACTTCTTTTATATAATTTTTGTAACATTTATCTGAAGTTTCAGCGCATTGCTTACGCAACTTAATGAAATTCAGTATAATCAAGAAATGATCTCGTTGTTTTGAATTTGTGGTGTGCAGACTTCTTTTTGAAAACTAAATTAATATTGTTGAACCATTTAGGAAAAGTTGATATATTATATGGCATAACAGGTACATGACTTGTAATAATTTGTTTTAAGTTAGAGTAAAATTGTTCAATATTGTCATTTAATTCACCATCATTTAGAAATGACCAATCGACCTTGAGGAGGAAATCACAAATTTCGGGGTAGTTGGCTTTATGAAAGTTGTGAGACATTTGTTTAATTTAGGATTTTCACTTACAGTGTTGTTTATAGTTATATCTAATGATGAGTGGTAGTTGTCCAAAGGAAGAAGAGTATCTAAGGATTTGGTTACAGTTACAGACTTTTCATTAGAAAAAACTAGATCCAGGGTTCTATCGTTACTATTTTTGTTATCGTTTAATTGATTTAAGTTTAAAAAATTTGACATTTCAAGTATTACTCTTTCAATTATAGATACGCTGGAATTATTAGTTCCAGACAATTCTGAGGATAATGGGTCCCAATTAATATTAGGTAGGTTATAGTCACCTGCAATGATTATTTTTGTTTCGGGGTATTTAGATATTAATAGTTGAATCTCATCAATATGGTTTTTGTAGATAATTAGATCAGATGAAGGAGGAATATAAACACAACCTATTATGATTTTATTTTTTTGATTTGATTTAACTTAACATAAGCAAATGTCAAATTATGAGGTTTTATCGAATAAAGAATCCAATATTTTTCGATTATTCCATTAACAATATGTCGTTAGTATCTGTCTCGGAAATTAATGACTTAGGTATTTGGTTTGACATGAAACTCAACTTTATCAAGCATATAGAAATAATAACCAATAAAGCTTTGAAAATGTTGGGATTTATTTTAAGGGTATCTAGTGATTTCAATAATGTCAATACTGTAAAAACATTATATATATGTCACTAGTAAGGAGTCAAATAGAATATAATTCCACGGTTTGGTCCCCAAATTATGAGGTTCATTCATATGCGATTGAAAGAATCCAAAATAAATTTTTAAGATATGTAAATTTTAAAATGGGCATTCCTAGAGAATGCCTAAATTACGATAATGTACTTTGTTCATTAAATTTAATAAAATCATCTGACCGTAGAATCATTTCCGATTTAACCTGTTTATATAAAATCGTAAATTCAATGTTTGATACCCCTGATTTATTGTATGTAATCTCTTTTCACACTCCAGGCAGGTCAGTTACAAGACAGTACCTACCTTATTATTGTGACAATTCTACTTCAACATCGCAATATAACACTCCTATGCGACGGATTCAACAGCTAGGAAATAAATACTCCGATGTTGTTGATATATTTAGCACATCAATTTCAATATATAAGCATACTTTATTGAAGTATTTTTTATCAAGTATGGGAATACCTTGATAAAGCTATTTATTTGTATTATGTCTGCATAAAGAAAAAAGCTATTTTGGATTTTTATATTTTAAATATTTGGTACCTACATACTGTGGGGATCTAATTCAATAATGTTTTTACTTTATAATTATTTTTGTGCAATTGTCTTAAACAGTTGTTTCCTGCACTATTTATAAGTATAATTTCATAAATATGTTATGTATATATATATGTAAAAGCCTAAATAGGCGTATATCAATAAATAAATAAATTATGGTTTTGCTTCAGGGTGGTTTCATCATAAACCCAGATACGGAGTCAAATACCTTATTCTGTAATAAATATCCATTCGACCGGTTAGTGACCGAGTGGTACAAATCTGCAAATACATTGTGTTCAATTCTCTATTAGCCAAGTCAACAATAAAGATGATTGTAAGTAGATAGTCTAAGGATTATAAATAGATTATTGTAACCTTGGAATGTTTGTCTTTTTCAATTTAGAAAAAAAAATGATGTTTTCTTTGTCTTTTTATGAATTGTTTTTATCATTACGAATGATCATCGACTGTCTGACATCATATTTGATTGACTTAATTCGATAGAAACAATAATTTTATTCGTCTCAACCATTTTTTATCCAATCAATCAGAAGGTGATCAGACGTCGGATAATTATCATCACAAGTTACCGCGGGTATCGATTAAACGATGTGTAATCTAGCACTTTTTATTACGTCTGCAATACCTCTACCTCTGCCCCAATCTGATTTAATCACCTGCAGCATTCGAATAGCGAAGGCACCACAGTACAAACTGAGCACCTTTAAATTTTCACAATTAAAATTACGGGCTGGGCGGAGGCTGATTCATGCGATTTTTAAAGTTTTTTTCCTTAATTTGAAATCGGTCTCTAAACCAAATGCCGTAGTTTGTTTTAGTTGTTAGAACAGGTCACTCAGTCGAACCAATTTTTTTATTTTATCACTAGGGGCCATCATAAATTACGTCACACCTTAAGGGGGGGGGGGGGGGTGCAGAGAAGAGTGACATTGTGTGACAAGGCGTACGGGGGGGGTCATCAGCTTTGTGACGTCACAGGATTACCTGATGAGATTGCATTCGACACAAAAAATATCCCATCTCGCCCCCTCCGTTGTGGTAAATATGACCGTGACGAAAAACTTCAAAATATTACAAGCTATTATTAACTTACCACACAAAATTGCAAAACGTGTGATGTCACGCTAGGGGGGAGGGGTTCTCACAAATGTGACAGCGTGTGACAAATGGGGGGGTCAACAAATCATGAAATTCGTGTGACGTAATTTATGGATGGCCGCATTAGTCAAATTTTATGTTTTTCAATCGACCCATAACGTTTTACATGATTTGTAAAAGAGATTAAATTGCTGTTTTAGGTATTTGTAATCATTTGTAATTATTGTCATTGTAATTATTGTCATTTGTATTTATGTCACGAAAAAAGTGACGAAAGGAGTTGGTAAATTTTATTTTCATTGAATAAAAGCAAAGCGATTTATTTGTCATTAATAAAAACATTTTTATTACAAGACTTTAATTTGCCTCCACATACAAACACCACTGAAATTCTCGCATTAAAAATTACATTTCCTGGCAATTCTTTCAATTTTACTTAGTACCCAAATTAATGACCAGGATCAACTTTAAATTTTTGAAATTATCTAAAACAAATCATCTACTAACTTTCAGAAATAAATCAAGAAATTGGATCAAGTCAACAGGAAGATATTTCATATAAAAAGGAAAATAAGGACTAATATATACACCAACCATAAATACAACAAGACTAACAGAAGCAACAACTAAGCAACTAAGTTTGTTTTTTTTTTATATTAGGGGCCATCGATAAATTATGTCACACCTTAAGGGGGGGGGGGAGTAGAGAAGTGTGACATTGTGTTGCAAGGGGTACGGGGGGGTCATCAACTCTGTGACGTCACATGTAAAAATCTGAATTTTGATAATTTTTAGATGTTAAATTGCAAAATATGTGACGTCACACTAGGGGAGAGGGGTCTCACAAATGTGACGATGTGTGACAGGGACGGGGGGGGGGGGTCAAAAAATCATGAAATTCGTGTGACGTAATTTATGGATGGCCCCTTAGAGGTTCGAATCACATTAGAAAAACGTAAAACAATAATAGTAATTAATATACTCTTATATAGATCTCAGAACAGGTACAAAACACATTGAGGTCTGTTTAACAAAAACTAATAGTTTGTAACTCTTTTTCGAAGTACTAATAAATAAATTAAATTAAAAAGATCTCAACGTGAAATATACATAATATAAATCAAAATTATTCTATTTTCTTCTTATCATTCATTCTATATTAAAAATATTCTTGTTAAGCTCATAGTTACATATTAATATATGGTTCAGGTACACAAGCAATCCTAATCCTGGAAAGAATAAAATCTCGTAGAAGTCTTGGCCTTAGGTCTGGTATAACATTTCCCTAACAAAAGGCAGTTTAGAGTGCCCAGAGGTCCCAACGGCCCGGACAGCACAATATGCAGATGAATAATGCCTCCTTACAATAATCCGGCTATAGTAATAAAGGCAGCAATATTAACATTAGGTTTGCGAATTTATAATAACAATCTGAATCGCGGAATTGATGTGAATACCGCATAACAATGGGGAATTAGTTCTAGAGACGAGGTTCAAGATTTCATGCAACTTCAGTCTTTAGGACAAGTAGGTCTTTGGGACAAACCTATAAAAATGCATCGAGTTCAAACCGTTTATTTGCTCGCCTAGTAACCGCATTTAAACAGCCAAACTCGTAAGGCCGGCATTTCAGTTGCTTTTCAAGTTAGGCTTAAGAGCTTTTTAAGTTCGTCAAGTTGCTGTCTGGTGGTAATCCTGACAAACCGATTAATCGATTAATTAATAAGTAACGATTAATTAACTAACCGATTAATTAATAACTAATCCGACTAGTACAATTCCTGGGTATACTGAAAACATGGTGTTGTTATCAACTTCGTTTACTTTGTAACAAAGATTTTTTTTTTTCACAAAATAATTTGGAATTTTATGAAACAGAATATTTAAATTAGGTACCTTCGTCAAAAGTAATGGGTCTCTGCATCATGCAGTAAATCATGTAAAATGTATAATATAAAACTAGCTAACTAACTAACCATCACGCCGTAGGCAGAGAGGACGGACCGCTAAACAACTCGGTCTTAGCACACACTCTTTGCCTCATTCACATTCATACATCGTCTCATACATACTCTTCTATTATTCTAACTCTTGACATGGCCCGTCTCATGTATCTGATTCACTTGATCATGCCTTGTCTTCCTCGGGAGTCCCCGACTTTTTCTACCATTCACTTTTGCGTTATATATTCTTCTTACACTACTTTTTTCGTTCAGTCGCTCCACATGCCCAAACCATTTGAGGGTCCCTTTCTTAATCTTACTCATTGCGTTTACATCAGCCTTGCATTCTTTGCGGATCTCCACATTTCTCACACGATCATACATGGTTTCACCATACATACGCCACAGGGCATTACAACAGCATTCAGTCTGTTTTCATCCTTCCTCTGCCAGTTTCACTGCCATACATTAGGATAGGTACCAGCACTCCATTGTAGATTAATAGCTTCGCTTCTTTTGACAATATAATATTGTATTGTAAAATGTGTTATATGTACCTATATATAACAACCTAAAGTCAGGGCGTTTAAAATTAACAAATAATAAAAGTAGATCTCAACAGCAAAGCGCCGAGTTACGTACACTATTTATAATAAGGTAAGTGTGCCTATCGTCCTTAAATGGCTCACTGTGGCTAATATTGCCCAGGTTGGGGATCAATGGAATATCTTGTGCTGTATCGTATAAAATCACATAAAAATATAAATTGACTCCTTATTGACACTCCTTATTGATACTGATAAAAAACACGTAGGACTAAAAGAAACGCGCAACGTTTAATACAAGTATAAACGCTCCCATTGTGATGTGCTATCAGCTATCAGCTATGATCTCAGGTTGCTGCAAGTACCGGCTCCGGGTACTTGGGAGATTACAATAATGGACATCTCTATTACATTCGTCTCCTGTGCTAGACTAAACTTGTCAGGTGAATAATTCCGACACGGCGCTCAATCAGATGACACGATATTCTACTGTTATCTGCTACTTTGTACCTGTTACCTGTGACGCGTGTTTAGTGTTGCTAATCGGTAAGAGTAAACGGCGGCGGAGCATGAAAATTTGAGAAAAGGTTATGTAGTTACGTCGCATAACTAAAAGAACCACGGAACACACTGTTCATCAAAGTGTTTATGTTACTATCATTGCGATATGCGATAATTCATTTCAGAATGGTATTATTTTGCCAAGTGTTGTGGGGTTCCTTTTTTAGCAGTAAATTTAATACTATTAAATGAAATACTATTAACTTGTTCTAAACAAGACAGTAATTTTGTTTCTATTGATTTATTAAAAAATGTGTCGGGTTTACCCCTTGACTCAAGCATCGATATGTCGTTATGTACTTTGAATTAATAAGAGTAAAGTAGTACCTACCCGTTATCTATTCATAGTATGTTTAATTGATATTTAATAAAGAGTTATTTAAAATTATCCTAATGGAAAGATATCTAATACTAAATTTTAGCTATACTCTACGAGAATCTTGAAGAGCGATTCTGTAACTTTTGTGGATATGGAATCGATTCCATGCGTAATCGAATTGTGTGAATGTCTACGGCTTGAAATTGCCTTTTTACTTTGGGCTGATGTGTAAGCTGCAGGGTTGTCGATGCTTATGTTCTAAAATAACCGCAATAAATTTTCAAATTTCCCAAATTGGGGAGAACAAAATAACAAATTCCCTGCAATTTCCCCACAAGTTCCCCTGCAATTTATGGAATTATTTGCAAATTGGCAACCCTGGTAAGCTGCCAGAGCTGTCGCCGACTTCGCAAATGGGATACAACTTTAAACGTACATTAAATGAATAAATAATCATGTTATTGGGATACAACTTTAAACGTACATTAAATGAATAAATAATCGTGTTTACTTACACATTTCGTGTTTTAAACTAGTTGAAGTCGGCGACAGCGCTAACAGCTGACACATCATCCAGTAGAAAAATCAATTGCAAGTCATAGACAATCACATAAATCTGACAGGCTATTACGTATAGAATCGATTCCGTAAAATACAAAATCGCATGGCTGGTCGATTTCAAAATATAATTAAATACAAGTAGTGGTATAGAAATTCTTTGATCACAATAAAAGCATTATTTTTACTTTTACTTTAATCAAAATTGAAGTTGATTTTGATCATGATTAACGAAATGAGTTAAAAGGTTTCTCCGGCTACGCGTTAATAATAGTAATGTTGTCTTTAGACCGACGATCGGAGGGTCAAAAGTTCGAATTCGCACCGGATGTGAATTAAATAATACATTTTTATAAAGAGAAAGGCTTTTCGTTATCTTCCGATTGTTAGTTTGAAAGTCTTCTAAAATCTAAGCCACTACAATTGATTATTTTTAGCATTTCTATTTAGGTATGGATATTAAATAGGCTGGGCCGTCAGTCGTTGAGATATATTCTATCGGGAGCCTCAAAAGTCACGTACGGCTGTGATATAAACTTTGGCACCTGATACAGTGTCAAAAACAGTATATACATTTCTATTTAGGTATGAATAATAAATAGGCTGGGCCGTCAGTCCTTGAGACATCATTCTCTCGGGAGCCTCAAAAGTCACGTACGGCTATGAGATAAACTTTGGCACCTGGTACGGTGTCAAAAGCAGTATATACATTTCTATTTCGGTATGGATAATAAATAGGCAGGGCCATCAGTCGTTGAGACATCATTCTATCGGGGGCCTAAAAAGTCACTTACGGCTGTGATATAAACTTTGATACTAGATACAGTTTCAAAAGCAGTATATACATTTCTATTTGGGTATGGATAATAAATAGGCTGGGCCGTCAGGCGTTGATACATTATTCTATCGGGGGCCTCGAAAGTCACGTACGGCTATGAGATAACTTTTGGCACCTGATACGGTGTCAATAGCAATATATACATTTCTGTTTAGGTATGGATAACAAATAGGCTGGGCCGTCAGTCCTTGAGACATCATTCTGTCGGGGGCCTCAAAAGACACGTACGGCTATGATCTAAACTTTGACACCTGATACAGTATCAAAAGCAGTATATACATTTCTATTTATATGGATAATAAATAAGCTGGGCCGTCAGTCGTTGAGATATTATTCTATCGGGAACCTCAAAAGTCACGTACGGCTGTGATATAAACTTTGGCACCTGATACAGTGTCAAAAACAGTGTATACATTTCTATTTAGGTATGGATAATAAATAGGCTGGGCCGTCAGTCGTAGAGTCATCATTATATCGGTTCCATGCCAACTGAGAAAAAGTCAACTGAACACTTCCTTGAAAATCATCAAAAGCTATGAAAAAAATAATTTTAAATTAGCCGATAACCCTAACCTAACGTAACCTATTTAACCATTTTTATATACATTTTTCATCACTCTAAATGACTTATCTGAGATGGTTCTGAGTTGGTTTCATTCCGAGTTGTCCGGTATATAATTAGGATATATGATTAGGATTCGGATTATAACTAGGCTGGGCCGTCAGTCGTTGAGACATTATTCTAGTTGCGTACGGCTGTGATATAAACTTTGGCACCTGATACAGTTTTAAAAGCAGTATATACAATTCTATTTAGGTATGGATAATAGAATTAGGGCCGTCAGTTGTTGATACATTATTCTCTCGGGGACGTCAGGAAACAGTCCCACCCAATAAAAACTGCCGATAGCACATCTCTTATATTTCAATATCTTTGATTGCAGTTATATGGAGGGATGCACCGGCACCATTACAATAACTGCAAACTCAATTCAAATTTCGATTTTCGGAGATGTCTGACTGTCAAATTCTCAAAAAAGCTTTGACGATCCAGCCTATTGGGTAGGTATGTGCATCTATGATAACCGCAAAACCGTTTGTTGTAATTTATGAATAGGCTGGCTAGAATGGCTAGAATGGCTAGAGTGGCCAGTACCTCTCTTCAGCCGTGTTTACGATATCTTTGAGTATGATATCAATCTGCTAAGTTCACTGCAGTTGACTCCAGATAGTATCTGGACGTTAATCATCTGCGACCGTGGTTTGCGCAAGCGCACGATTCTCCGTATAAATTTCGCAAATTAGGTGTTGCCATTTCACTAATAATGATTATGTAATGTAATATGATCATTAGAGATCGGCGATACAAAATAATCTACACCGACATGAGTAATGGGAAGGTCTTTACACATTTGAGAGGTTCTCAAAACTAACCTCGTACGAATAATTCATTGGAAAACAACGGAAGATGTCGTAGTAATTTTTTTTTTAAATAAAAGTGAATATTCTCAATTTGGTAGGCCGCCCCGAGAACCACTTATTGGATAGCTAACTCCTCTCCACAGAGATGCCCGGGTTCATAGGGTGAGGTTTGTTCGGGTCTTGGCGGAGGATGTCTGCCCATAGGCTGCGTGGCAGGCTGGATCAGGAGAGACTGGTTGAGGGAGACCTTGTGCATGACCTCTCAAGCTGAACTCTTTTGGAACATCGCCTTGTAGTGTGAGGGATGGATTCATACGTCGGTCATTCCTGGACCCACTGACTCCTTCCCATACATTATCCTTCCCGAAAACTTCCTCTCCTTCCTTCCCTTTAAAAGACCCTCCACACAGCATCCCCAAAGATGACATAGACCCTAAGGGAAAATATTTTCCTCATCGTCTCCTGTGTGGTGCTATTGTAAAAAAATATGTTTAGCTGTGCCAATAAGCCGCCGCTACCCGAATTCTTACATATTATGTACCTTAAACATTTGAGTTTTTAAACTCTTACAAAAATATATGTTATTTTTTAAGATAATATCTATACATTCCCCACGCCGAAACGCAAATTATATGAAATTCCCTATTAAGATATGTATCCCGAAAATATGCTCCGAAAATTATTATAAACAGGGTTCATTTCACTTATTTTAGAAGTTATGTGTATGAAAAAATTCACAGTCTCTCTTTAAATGCTATTTTAGATTTTCCCCGCGAGATTTCTGCTCTATTTTAAACGAGTCGTGTTTTATTAAATATTTTCATAATTTTCGCTTCAATTTTATCGTTTTAAACATTAGCTCTCTCCAACATTCGTAATTACTAATTACATATCTCTCCATCTTCTTCTTTTTGAGCGGGGATATGGCGCCTTATGGGCGGTTGTGTTTAATAAAAAGGGTGATAAAACCTTGATCTTGAAGAGACCCTAACTATTGAAGGGATGAAATACGAAAGCGGGAAAAAATAAAGTACAGAAAGAGTCGTGACAAATGTCAACGATGTACAAATTATTAATGTCGTGTATGTCTCCGGGCTGAGTACCTGCCGAAGAGGTCCATAACGATTGTTCTGCATTGCACCTTCTATTGAAATGTATTGCGTACTAATTTCGTTTGTCTGTGAGGACATACTTGACGTGAAATTTGAACATAAGTGTCATTTTCAAAATTGGAACTGATCGTTCAGACAAGCGATAAAGTAGGATCTACATTACTACAACCATTACTTTATTTTTATTAATCAATAATTTTCTGTTTGAAATGTGGATTTATTTTAATTAAATTTTTGGCAGCTCTAAATCTGAATAAGAAATGATTTTTCAAGTTTACTAACGTTGTTCATTCGAAAGGTAAATTTCTGATGTGTCTCTGATTTGTCAACAAAAAATATCATTAGACATGTTATTGTTTATTATTAAGGACATTGACAATTTTTTTTATTTTGGCAAAGTTGATAGTACGAAATATTCCTTTTTTTTAAATAGACAATCAAATATAACATTTGTTGGAAATATCAAAATGATAAAATAAATTCTTGTCAAAATAAAAACAAACGTACCTATTTCATTTATTGGGTACTGGGTTAAGGTTCAAGCTGCGAACTTTTGAAGGGCGTTTTGGTATAAATCCCAGGTTTTGAATGATTTATACGGCAAGCAGGGTTTGTCTAATGGGTGTGTAATTATTTTAATACCTTTTTTCCATGTTTTTCTGTTATAAATTCAGGTTCAAACTTGTCAATAATGCATTTACTTCACAACATGAATAAATTATTGTTTTCTATGATAATAATTATTTTTTCTATGATTGGCAGCGTTGATTGTCTATGAAATGTAATATAAATATGATTATGGTCTAGTACCTACAGTTCACAAATCGCATCAGTGAATTAATTTTAATAAAATTTAAAAAATAAATACATATTTTTTGGATTAATTTTAGATTTTTGCATATGTGTTTCGCATATTTTTTCGTCCACCCCGACAAAATACTTACTTTTCGGAATAATAAAGTTAAATCTCACTATTTTAAAAATAAATATTCCGTATTAATCGATATGCGGAGTAAAAAGAGAGTAATTTGATTTTGAATGGCAATTATCCTGAGACAAGCGGTATTTAAATACTTTCAGTTTCACAAATTCAAAAAAAGTGTAATATCCAGTGATTTTGTATGCGTCTGCTTCAATACAAATACTTATTTCTGTTTTCGATAGGCTGCTATCCATACGATAGAATAAATTTAACGACATTGTGAATATTATTAAAAGAGATATTAAACTATCAAGCAACAAATAAAGCAAGAATTTGTGATATTTGATCAGATTTTGCCGTAATTCCTGATGTAAACGTTTATTTTTCTTAGTTTTTCACCAGCGGCAAGCAGTTTTCCTGCCAAAGTTTCCAAATATGCGGTAAAAAATCACCCAACCTTTGCAAGCAGCTGCATATTCAGCAGCTGCAAGAATCTCCGAGAGATCTGTGATCTGTTCCGATCTGTAAGTAGTTGTAATACAGCTCCGGAGTAAATACCCGCTACCGCCATTGTCAGTCGCCGGGTTATTGTTTGAGAATTCACGACTAACATGTTTAGTGCCCTGTTCGCGGTCACCTAGACTTGCACTTAGTCGTGTGGCATTCTGTACTATCGTGTGTTGTTACTCTGTTCATATTTTTCCCGGAGATTGCACTTTTTCAATGTTTTAATAGGTATATCTTTTTCTTCGTTCAATGTTGTCCATCGGTTAATTTTAATACTTTTCCCTGGGACCAACCTCACCCTACCTTTTTAATAGATATTGACAGTTGATACCCCAGAAAGTTCATCCCCAGACAGTTGATCCATAAAGTTAGTTGGATGGTTGATCTCTCTGCTGGTCGGACACTTGATAACCCAAGGAATTATATCTGTTATATTTCCTCCCTGGTAACGCAACGACGGGCGTCTTAAGTGCAAAATCTTATGTTACAAGAGAGCGATCAAGCATCCGAGGGATCAATTGGCAGAAGGATCAACTGACCGGGAGATCAAATGTCCGGGGATCAACTGTCGGGGAATTAAGAATCGGGTCACCGGTGAAATGTGTAAAAGAGTAGGTAGTTCCTAAGTCTTTCTCACTCGAAGCTTTCTCTTATCATAATTAAAATTTTCCCAGCGACTTTACTTTTAAAAGTAAGCTTTAGAGTTCGTAAGCGTCCCTTTCAGCTTTTAAATATATATATTTTATCAGAAGACCGCTAATCGCGATCTTTCAAATGTAACAAAAAAATGGCGCTGTTTGGCAATTTGATAACATATTACTTTTGAATATCTGTAAAACACCCCAACTAAAGTCTTTGACGTTGATGCTGTTTTTTTTTTGTCATTTGATTAATACGTTTCCCGGATAATATATTTTCAATAGTTACCTAAATGGGTAAGGGGTCAAATCTTTCTCGCTCAAAGTTGTCCATCGGTTACTTAAATTATTACGTATTTTTCCTTGAGGTTAAAGTATGTTTAAAAACGCTAGAGAAAAAACGTTTTACGTTGAAGACTATACTTTCTTCAGTTGTATGGGATAAGAAAAACAATATTTTTCTCGTTGGATTATTAAATTTCAAGATATTATCGACTACAATGATGTCATTTGCATTTTCGTTGGAAATTGTCTGTCTTTCCAATGGTTTATGGTTCTTCCTGTCCATTTCTGTCCTTTCTGTCCAACAGTTTCTTGATCTGCTGAACTGGTAAACTGTAAAATTGTCGAGGTTTATTTACTATGCATGTTGTGTACGGGTTTTAGTGTCTCAGTTTTAAATAAATTGTCCATAAATCTAATCCTTTTTATTATTTGCTGGATCCATACGATTATCTTCATCCGTGAGCAATTTTTAGCTTTTGACAATGGGTTGAAATGATGTATTTAATAAAAATTAAAATTTATCTACAGTCTTATATATGTCCCTTAAATCTCATATATAAAATCAATGCTGTACCTACCACTTACTAATAGTATCTACCTACATTGCCGTATTTTAGCTTTGCCACCGTCTGCATCTAAGTAGGCATCTCTGCGATATTACGCTTTTGGCTTTCCGCATACCCTTGTCTTCCATATATATTATACATTGTAGAGTTAGGCCGTAAACTCGTGTCGTGATCGTAGGTTTTAGTTTAAAAAGTATCATGCGCGGAACTTGTAGACTTGTAGGTAGAAACTTCGTTCTGCGCCTGCTCAGACTAAGCCCTGCGCATGCGCTGTTCCTGAGACTAAGGAAAAAAGAAACATGGCGGAAGACAATAGACGGCGAAGGCTTCTCACTACGCGGTAAAATGGTAACGTTTTAGAAATATGTAACCGAGGAAAGGTTCCTACCATTGCAGCGATTTTCAAACTGTGATTTGTATTTATTTATAATATAAATCAATAATTATTATATTATGTTAACCTAATATAGACGAGTGGAGATATTGGTACTTTGTTTTCAAATTTGTCTCTACTGATGTGTTTGGTGTCCTCAGCAAAATTGATAGATAAATCTTGTAACAAATAAAATCACGATAAACCATGGTAGCTACATATATTTGGACCACTGACATCGAAATAAGTCTTTACTATTTGATTTGAACCTAATTTTGTTGTGGAAATTATTCTAAATATCATTTCGATGAGTGACCGTCTTTTCGAACTCAAAAGTTGTTTGAAAATGCTTTAGCTTAATTAAAAAACAAGATCTGAACCATTGTGTCCTCCGAGTTCTTCCACTCTCCTTCCGTCCATCGTACATCCATCACTCCGGGCAGTGACGGATTTATACTTTTCATAAGTCAGCCACTTCATCTGCTCCGCCCCTTCCTCCTTCTTAGAAGTTGCCACCTATCATAATCACTTACTTGTAGGCTGCTGCCTTTAGGCCGCGGCCTGTACGGCCTATTGACAAATCCAGGACTGAGTCCGGGTACAGGTAGGACTCGTAGGACTTCATTCCAAGGAAAGTTGTGAAATATCTTTACCCTCCTTCAAATTTCTGAACAGTAAAATTTAAGTCCAAAATTACAAACATGGAAAAGTAATGCCCATGTTTAGAACCCCTTATGTGAATCTCAGTTAAGTGAAAGAAGAAGAACAGGCATACAATGTTGCATTATTTCCTCTGCAACAAGCATTTCATAAGAATTCATCTACAACCAGCAAAGCCGCCGAAGTAATAGGTGCACTTGCATACAATTTGCTCGGCATCGTAAAGGGAGTTTTTATTATTTCTCTGAAGATGTGAATAGTAAAGTTTAAAAAATAGTTTCTCCGGTGCACAACGAGCAGTCCATGGCTGGAGGTGTGAAGCAGAAACAATACCAGACCTGGCCACGGGCGAGAGGGCTAGTGCAAGAACAATACATACTTCACCTTATATTCGTACCATTACATGCACATACATTGTACCAGGGGCGGTTAAGGTTCTTCTGAGCTTTGAAAGTAATTAGATGATGGCCGGTGGGAAGGCTCTAAGTTTAATGTTTATGTCTATTTTGAACATTAAATTCATCTCGGTCAAAATCTAATTTTTTTTTAAAAATTTTCAATGTCTTCTTGGATTTTCATGTTCTTTGAAGATTATTAAAATTCATTGTTACAGCAAATTAGTTACAGCAAATTAGTTACAGCAAACAAGTTGCAGTTCTTCAATAATGTTAAGTGAATATTGCTTTTCATTTTAACATGCTTTTCACTTTAAATCAGCTTACATGCTGAAAAATAAAATAAATATTTTAAATTATCGACAGAAGCAATCAGTTTTTTCTAACCACTTTATTATAATTCATACATATACATAAATAAAAAGCGTTTTCACACATAGCTACATCTTTTATAGCTGTATGTGAATACGCTCTTATTCAAAACCTTCATCATGATATTCTTATTACAATCTAACTTGTGCAGTCATTTACTCCATAATACGTATTGTTAACATAAAGTGAGAAAAAATATATTAGAGGAAGGTAGAATGGGGCTGAGAGAGAAATGGTCGGAGGATTGGGGAGGATAAAGAAAACAATTTTAAAATTGCACTTTTTTTAGTTTTTTTTTTGTTCAATTATTATTCTACCCCTTTCCCACCCCCTCTCTGATGCTCCGTCTCTCAGGTTATGATGTAACCGAAAACAGTTGACATAATATTATGTAAAAATAATGAAGTGGTTTAAAAAAAATCGAGTGCAGTTCACGCGCGGTAGAAGTGAAACTTCACCAGCACAATTTCAGCCAATAGAAGCCTTGAAAAGTGAGCTAATAATCAAAGCGGCCAATGCGCCAGCGCCATGCAGCGGTACTGTTTGTAGGTAAGGTTTCATTCACCCTCGCAAGCTAAATTCTACAGATGTATGTGTCTCTTTTTGGTGTCATTTCCGTTTCAACGTGTTTCAAATCACAAGGCTCCAAAGAAGTTTCACTTCAAAAAATAACTTTTCAATAAATTAAACGTTTTAACAACATTTATTTATTTATTGTTTCTGAACATGGTAGGTAAATGTTGACATTACAATTTATAAACTAGGTTGTGCCTGTGTTGAGGTTAACAATTTAATCTCCAACGTAACGAAATAACACAAAAATAATGTAGGTATTGAAAGAACATTATTGTTATCACTTTTTTTATAAGATCTTTAAAATTAAAACTAACGAAGTTCTAGACAAGTATATTGACGTTTGATTTTTACTGTATTATGACTGTAAAAGAAAGCGTTTTACGACTGTGTTAGACAAAAAATGTTTTCAATTCTTACAGATAGATAGATACTCTCATTATCGCCCTGGTGATAGACCAACAATATCAATCGAAACGTTGTTTGATATGACTTTAGTAATGTTTAGTGACCAGATCTAAAGAGCCAGGTACTTCCCATCCTTTCTCTTCCCCGTGTTTCATGTCTCCATACAATTTGGGAGGCGGAATTGGGTACCGCCGCCTTTATTGGATAACCAACACCTCTGCCACAGATCACCCCAAGTGGTTCACTACGTTTGGTGATGTAGCAGGGGTGCCCGGGTTCATGGGGTGAGGTTTGTATAGTTCTTGGAGGTGATGACCAGGACACACTGAACCCCAGATTCCTACCCACCCCTTTTACCCTTTTCCTTCCCAGAACTCTCCTCTCCTTCCTCTCCTTAAAAAAAACCTCCACTCAGCATCCCCAAAGATGACATAGGCCCTGAGGGAAATGATTTTCCTCGGGGCTTCCTAAGTGGAGCCCATGTAAAAAAAAAATAAAAATCTTCTTCTTTTCAGCCTTAAAGCACACCCAAGGGATGTCGTAGTGTTCGGTCAGTTGGAACTAATTCATCCAAAAAAAAAAATCATTTACCGACCGTCCCTGACTTTTTATTGCTTATATCTTTACTGTGATGAGTAAAGTCCTACCGCCGAGAGCTCCGGTATATCCTCTACTTCAATTTAAAAGATAGAGTGAGAGGTTGCAGTTACAACAGAGCTCTCAACTGTATTCCTCCAGGAACTGGAGTGAACCCAATATGAAAATTCTGTTGTTGTAATGCTTCAAATAGACCGCAGAATTTACACGACCGCAAGAGGGAATGAGTTTTTAAACTTTGTAACGCAGAAGTTAGAAAGAATAGATTTATTTATGATGTATACCGCACAAGAGTCCCAAGCATTTGTAACCAGGTGAGACTATGGCATCCCCAACTAGGGTATGTCGTGAGGCTGAAGGTAGTGGGGAGGAGAAGGAGGTGGGTAATAGGGATGTGGAAAAAGACCCGGCGATTCAGATCGGGTCACCAAACAGGGCTAAGAAATTTAAGCAACAGTTTTGAATGGCGGCTTTACACTGACAGTACATTCCACTCAGGAAAGTGCCACACATGTATTACAATATGTTATTTTAACCCCTCAAGCCATATCCCTCGATCACGAAGGCCGTTTTATGACTAGGCAATGAAAGCATTCAAAATGAGGAAAATTTTAAAAAATCAGACGTAAAATTAAAAGATGGATTAAAAATATTATTACAATACAAACTTATATTATTACAATACAACCGAGCCTCATAATATAAGGTGATCAAATTTTAATTTTTTTTTCATTACCGCCTCTATTATTGTATTTTATTTTAATTTATTTCAATTTATTTTTTCACGTTATATTTTTATTGAATTTTATTATTTTAAAATGGGGGCCTCAGCACGGGCAAAGTCCCAGTGAGGCCGGCACATTATCATATTTTTTTGAAAATATATAACAATTTATTTTTTAAATATTAAAAAAAACGTGGCATTGATAGCTTACATATTTGGTAGGCTCGATTTGTTACGTACAATTTATAAGGATGACAAATTTGAACAATCAACTATTTGCGCCACAGAATTTTTATTTTAGGAATTTCGACTCTTCGAGCAAACAGAAAAATGAAATTGAATATAGGTTCACGAAAGAATTACGATATTCAAAAAGTTTGTATGTTTTAAAAATTTTACTCAAAGTAAGGAAAGTTTAACCTTAATTAGTGAACACCGGACACTACAAACTTATTTTTTCATTGTTGCCAGATACAATCGTTCCCGTTGTGTACGTTCAAAAAGAAGAAGAAGATTAACCGGAGATGGTTTGAAAGTGGGGTAATATTATGTGAAAAGGAAGAACAACGCGATTATATAAAAAAAAACGATTCCAATGAAAAGGCGTAGGCGACTGTTGTGAATATATATAAAACACGACTTATGTAAAATAAATCAAAAGGCTCTCGACATCTGTATTTTGTACCATTTAAAGAAACACTGAAAATTTTCTTCTGTTACATTTTAAATAACAGAACTTATTTTTTTTATGATTTGCAGAGTACACTTTGCGATTTTTTTCTATTGAAGAAATTTTAAATAAATAAAACAATTCAATTCTTTCAGGTGAAAAATTTTTCAAAAATTGCGTATATTTTATGAGTTAAAAAAAATACAAGTGTTCATGGAAGTATGTTATTTTATAAATAACTAACTAACTACCCATTACGCCGATTCCCGCAGAAGTAGGCAGAGCTAACGGACCGCCAAACCACTCGGTTTCGGTACACACTCTTTGCTTCAATGACATTCACACATCGTCTCATATATATTCTTCTATTATTCTCTCATGACTCTTGGCATGACCCGACTCAAATATCTGATATCTTCCTCGGGCGTCCCCGACTTCTTCCATCATTTACATTTGCGTCATATATTCTCCTTACACTCCTTTCTTCGTTCATTTGCTCAACATATCCAAACATCTGAGGGTCCCCTTCTAAATCTTCTCTTACGCTTGCATTCTTTGAGGATTTCCACATCTCTCACACGATCATTCAGACTGAATGCTGTAGAAGTGAGATCCCTGAGGCGTATCTGTGGTAAAACCATGTATGATCGTGCAAGATGTTATATTATGTCAGTAGGAATTCGGAAAGCAAGGTACTAAACAAATTGTCCAACGTGATTTAGCAGCCTTATCTTGTATTTGACCTCGAATATAATTCTAATGAAACAACTTTGTACCCGACTGAATCAATATTTTGTTGGTCAATTGGTCTAATACTGATCTACATTTTATTTATTTATTTATAAATAAACGCCCTTTTTCGGGGCTTTTACATATATAGCATAGAAAAAACATTTTATTGTACATAACTGAACTGCCATACATACTTTAGTATAATATTATGTTGTAATAGAAGTATTGCTCCGAGTAATATATCGACTCCGTGGCGCAACGGTAGCGCGTCTGACTCCAGATCAGAAGGTTGCGTGTTCAAATCACGTCGGGGTCAAAGCACAAATATAATTTTTTTTAATTATTTTTTCCTATTCCAAGCTTATAACAGAAATATTTAACGTAAACAAACCTTTTTTCGAATGGATTAATTAATAGTAAAACGAAAAGGTTTTTTTGTTTATTTTTGTTGTGTTTAATTTGTTGAAATCCATTTTAATTTTTTTTTTACATAATCAGTATTATTATTATTCAATGTATAAAAATAGTTTATTTGTAAACAATTTCTGCTATGTAATTATTATTACGCGTGACAGCTATTTCGCCTTCTGAAGGCATTATCATTTACTTACAGACGATGTATATATAAATTGTTTCTGCGTAGGTATTAACGATGAAAAAAATTATTGCTTTAATTATCCACGCCCTTAATAATTTGAGTAAAATGATTCAAATTATTAATTGTTATTATGCTTTTTAAGTTTTCCCAAATACTGATTTGTTTAAATTCGATTGAAGATCGTTATGTATTCTAATCATTATGTGAGTTATTCCCAAATGATCACTCATGGGTTGATTTTCTAGCATAACGAAGTATTTGAAATTGGCTTACACATATCTGGGAGCGGTGAGTGAATTATATTTTTTTGTTCATTTATCAAAATTGCTTTCGGATTATTAGAATGCTGTTAATTTCCAACTGCTCTAAAAGATTGAATTTGCGTCCTTCTATTTTGTCTATTTTTATGGGTAAAGGTGTTGGCAATGTCAGGCAGAAGGGAAATGGACGACCAAGGCTTGGATGGTATACTTGGCCACTAAATATAGCTTAAGCCATTTCAAGAAATGTTTCTTTCCAGAGAGACATGAAATTATCAACCGATCTGGCGAAAGTGAGTACATATCTTCAAAAGGAATTAGGAAGCATAAAGAATATCTTGCAGTTATTAGCTAGGTTTGAATAATCAAACAGACATTTTAAATTATTTGAAATTCTTAGGAAAATTCGTAAACGTTGCTAGATGTCGTGAAAAAAATTCTTGCTAACCCTGTACAAATCGCAAGTGCGCCACGGTTGAATTTGGCTGGAGCCCCAAAATACCTGAAAAAACCCTCGACTCTGTGCAGAAACGGGCGGCCCGTTTGATAGATTCTCCTAACTTAACAATTGCAATCTTTAGAGCACAGGCGTCAGGTGGGAATGCTGTCCTTGTTTTACCGGTATTACAATGGAAGATGCTCCGAGGAACTATTGATCCCCTCGGCACCAGTGCATAGTCGGAAAACACGCCAAACACGCGCTCAACATTTGTACACGGTTGACAGTAGTCACAAGAGAACGGGTCGTTTCTACGACTCGTTCTTGAGTTCAACAGCTCGGCTGTGGAACGATTTGCCGGCTTCTGTGTTTCCTCCCTCCTACAACATAGGTCCCTTCAAGACCCATGTTCACTCATTCCTCTCCTCAAAAACACCCTCCACACAGCATCTTCAAAGATGACATAGGCCCTGAGGGAAATTATTTTCCTCAGGGCCTCCTGTGTGGAGTTAATGTAAAAAAATATATATATTTTTAAAAAGGTTTAAAAAATTGAAAATAACATAAATATGATTCTACTAAAAGTTTTGTTTGGAAAAACACCTCGATATTTTCATTATGTCTCAAGCACACACGATTTTTTAAGTTCAACAATATAATCAGCAGACGTAATAAATTATCACTTCAAATTTATCCACTTATACATGTAACCGCTTACTTATGTTCATATTTCTGGGTGTTAATTTGATTAATATATTAATTATTACATGTTGACCTTTCCTTACTCGTTTCTAGATCCGAGGTCACTTTTACATTTTCCTCTCTACGGCGATATATTATAATGTGGTACCTACGTGAAGCGGTGCATACCTTTCGTTGCCGCATCGGCGCACATCTTCAGGAACGCCTCGCATCTTAATATTAATCATCTCCTTCATCGATTGAATCGTGACCTCAAAGAGAGTCACGTCTTTAATAATATCTACAAATGTAAGAACATTGCATTGTCCTAGACAGGGTGGTTCAAAAATACAAGTGTATTTTATTTTCTAAATTATTAAAAAAGCCAGTGAGACTATGGCATCTCCAACGGGGGTATGTTGTAAGATAGGGAAGTACCTGGCTCTTCAGATCTGGTCACCAAACATGGCTAAAGCCATTTCAAGCTAAATTTTAATTGTTGTTGGTGGTATCTCACCAGAGTGAGTGAGAGTGTCTACCAGATTATATACTCCACTATTATGATATACATAATAGTGGAACAGTAATAATAAGATAAATAAGTTTTCTTTAAATTATATAGTGCCCATGCCGAAGAATAGTAAGTATTATAATAACATTAATTTATTCAGGTGAGTTTGCAACTAAATTCCGTGCAGTTGAACACATCTACTATTTCTGAGAAAGCATTTCCAACTGCACGAATATCTAAAAGACTTAGTTCTGATATTGTTGACGGCAAACGCTGACTTTAATAAGGCCATTTTCTTTTTGAAATGAATAAAATTGTATATACATATATATATAATATGTAGGTTTGGTTAGAAAATTGTCCAATGAGATATTCTAAGATCTAACAAAATTTTGGTTCTCTTTTTTAAAAAAAAATCCTAATATTGCTTGGTAGTTTTTTTTGCATTAACTTCCCACACGAGGCCCTGTGGGAAATTAATTTCCTCGTTGTATATGTCATCTTAGGGAATGCAGAGTGGAATATTTTTTAAGTAATGAGAAGAGAGGAAGTTCTGGGCAGGAAAAAGGTATGTGGGGTGGGTAGAAATCTGGGGGTCAGCATGTCCAGGAGTGACAGCCATGTGATTCCAACCCTCCTCCTGTGGTGAAAGGGGATGGGTTGATAGAATCCGGCTGGAGAGCCAAAAGCCTTCTCATCCGATCCGTCTACTAAATTTGAAATATCGTTAATTTTAATATTTTATTGTACATACTTATTTATTTTTTACTAATTAATCAATTATAATGTTTTCTGTCAACAGGTACTTATTTGTCTTTTGTTATTTTTGATTTTTTCCTGTCGATTGATAATTTTGATAAAATAAGTGTTGTATACAAAGTTTTCATTTAATTTTTCATTTGAATTTAGCGTATTACTTTTTATAAATTCTTTATTTACAACATTATTTCATATCTGACATTATTTTTGAACCCTACGGTACTTAATACTGCAGCAACAGGTGGTCGGAATCTACTTTAAAGCCCAATGTACATGAGCTTAACTATAGCTTAGAATCCTCTGCAGATGGAACAATGTGTAAAAACTTACTAATCTATGTAAATTCAACCTGGGAGGGTTGTTATGTTATGTTTATATAATTAAATCATGCAATATTAAGTATAATTGACTAATAAAATATATATCTTAGATATATGGAAGATTTGACATATTAAAGTTAGTTAGATTCAAGACAGAAAGTGGAATATGAACTTTTAACGAACCCACTTAAAAAGGGCTTAAATGAGTTTTCTCCTATAGAATCTCTTCTTCCTATACAATCTGAGATCAAACAGTTCCGATAAGAAAGAAAGTGAGTAGATAGTTCTCACATAGAGAATATTGTAACTCATAACTGATAATGCATCTCAGTCACTGGCGATATTAAAGACTTTAACACGTTGCACACTTTAGTTAAAGCCGACTTATATGGAACTTTGGTATCTGCTTTCTTAATTATGTGATAACGCACAATGTTTTTAACTGCCCGGAGCCGGTGGAACTATGGTAGCTTCAAAAGGATTGCTTACCTACGTTATGAAGCTGACTGGAATAGGCAGGAGAAAGAAAATGAAATTTTAAGAAATATGAAGGTTGTGAAATACCTGGCTCTTTTCAGAGAAATTTTCTGTTTAGACATCACTTATCGCTTAATACTCCGTAATTGGGTACCGCCGCCCCCGGAACCTTTATTGCATAACCAACACCTCTGCCATAGGTCAAGTGGTTCCCCACGTTTGGTGATTTAGCAGGGGTGCCCGGGTTCATGGAGTGAGGTTTGTCTACATCTTGGAGGCGGATGAGCAGGACACACCGAACCCTAGATTCCTACCCACCCCTTAAACCCTTTTCCTTCCCAGAATTCGCTTCCATTTCCTTTCCTTAAAAAATCCCTCCACACAGCATCCCCAAAGATGACATAGACCCCCCCGAGGAAGATTATTTTCCTCAGGACCTCCTGTGTGGAGCTCATGTAAAAAAAAATAAGCGTTTAAAAAGATGAAGTGAAAGTAAATACGAATGTTAGAAGGAGCGCGCTAATATTGAACTACTATTATACTAGTCCCAGCGAGAGATCGTGCGTGACGTCATCGTTCTGGTATCTTCTATCTTATTCGTTTTCAAAAAAGACACGTAAGAAGGAAGAGGACGAACGGTGATGACGTCCGTACGAGCGAAAATATTTAATAAACCATGATTGAAAAAAAATAGAGTGTGCAATTCACACGCGGTAGAAGTGAAAGCTTTAGAAAACTAAAGTAGACAAGAGTGAGGAGGTTACTGCATAAAAAGGAGACCGATTATTCTATCTCCTTCTCTCGCAGGTTAAATCCTATAGATGTTTGTATGTGTTTGTCTATTTTTAGTGACGCTATTTTTCGTTTCATCGAGTTTTAAATCACTACACTGCTGAAAAAGTTTTCACTTAAAAACACTGAATTTGTTCATACATATAACGTGTTTAATATCAGAACCAGATATGTTTTTTTATAATTTTCAGAACATACTTTGCGATTTTTTCGATCGGGGGAATTTCATACAATTACTTTTTCAACTCAACAAATGTATGGAGATTATCTTCAAAAATAAGATATATATTTTTTAGAGCTTAAAACCTAGGATCTGGGGAAGTATGTTACGTTTTTATTCCGGTATAAATTCAGAATGCGGGTTCTTAAAAGGGCGATTCTGAATGTATGAGCATTAAAACTATGTAAATATCCTAAAAATTTTCGAATCCTGACCTTCAGAAATGAGGAAACCTTTTTTGCTATTTTTAGCTAGCAACAATTTTCAACCCGCAGATAATGTTAATGTTAAAGAAATCTTTTTCATACTAATATTCCATCGTCGTGTTACGATTAACAATATGCATTCTGTTTTTTGTATTAGTTTAATGGTTTGAGATATTGTGCAATAGTGCAGATGAATGCAGATGCAGTGGTGCAACGATGCAACAATGCATACAACCATTATCATTTGTTAAGTAATTGATAGACTTTCGATACGAATGATGGGTTACGGATATTATAATATACAATTATTTGTATGAAGAAGAAGGAAACGTATTATGATCCGTTCTTTGTTTAAAGTATAATTTATAGATCTCCGTCTACAGAACTTCTGACAGTGTAGAGGATCTTGTAATAACATTCTTCACCATTTACATTACTAACCGGTTTCGCCCGAGATAAATAAGAGTATTTACAAAATGACAAAATGGAACATGAAAAATTAGAAGTTTGTCTTAATATTCTGTCGTAGAAAAATTAATTTTTCAAATCTCCTTAGCTCGTGATAGAAATAATGTGCTGAAAATTTCCCAAAAACTGCGTTAATCAACTCCAGGCATCGAAATAATTCGTATTGTTCGTCATGTTCTATCACAGTTAAATTATTAATTTATCGTATCGACATGTTCTTTCGCAGTTAAATGACTATTTTATCGTATCGTCATGTTCTATCGCAGTTAAATTACTATTTTATCGTATCATTATGTTCTATCACAGTTAAATGCCTATTTTATCGTATCGTCATGTTCTATCTAAATGACTATTTTATCGTATCATCATCTCAGTAAAATGATTAGTTTATCGTGTCGTGATGATCTATCGCAGTTAAATGACTATTTTATCATATCGTCATTTTCCATCGAAGTTAAATGACTATTTTATCGTATCATTATGTTCTATCGCAGTTAAATGACTATTTTATCGTATCATTATGTTCTATCGCAGTTAAATGACTATTTTGTAGTATCGTGATGTTCTATCGCAGTTAAATGACCATTTAAATCTCCTGGATACTGAAAATATCTCTTAACTCCAAACCGAAAAAATCCAGACCGTTATGTGTAAATTTCATCAGATTTTGGTCAGTACAAACAAATTTTATGTATTACAGTTAAGATTAGGTAACTTCGACAAGATTTCCATCATTGAATTGATTTAATAGATACCTATTAAAATAACAAATTTCACATAGATATTTTAAATTAAAATACATGTATTCTACTGAAACATCTACATACCAGTGGCGTACCGTGGCGTTTCGACTTAGAAGTATGTCAATGTCAAAGCTTAGCTACCATTGTAGGTAAACCGCAAAAAGCTCGTAATTCGTGCTTTTACTCTTGCGGTAAAGTCAACACTATTTTGTAGCGTCATTTTTGTAAAATATCACCTCAAGGGCGCTTTACAAAACTAAGAAAAACCATGCTTTTTTTAACAAATTTCTTTAAATGAACCTCACTATTGAATCTGATAGCCCCCTCTGATCTGAAGCCATCTGAAAAGTACCTACATAAGAATAAAACCTTCAGTAAGAAAAAAAAAACGCAATTAAGTTCATTTTTTATTTTTTTTTTCGTTTTTTTTTTAAATTTTTTTTTTCAATTTTCTTTTATGACGTCGAATAAACAATGTACAAACAATGCATCAGTGTGCTGTGTTCGAGTCAACTCTTTTCGAGTGACCAAAGTGCTATTTTAACTCGACCGTTTGGAATTTCATCTGTCTGTAAATTTGTTTATACCTTCTTTTTCCGAATTCAAAAATCTACTGCATCCACTGTATTATTTAAGTAAGCCTTAATTCTACTCGATGACTAACTTTAATGATCTATAATGTGATCTACCTGCCTGAAGAAAATTTTAAAAAAGAATTGCCATTGAGGTAGTGAAGTTTCTTGCACAAATTGTATAATTCCTTATTTGAAAGTCAAAAAATGTTACATAAAATATATGGTTTATAATTAAGTGGTATGTATTTAAGTACTTACATACATGTCTTATGATTTCATGAAGTTTTAAATTTGATGTATTAAGATTTTTTTCGACGCGAGGTCCATTGTACACAGAGCTACCAATATAAAAATAAATCAGTTGTTGCTTCACGGGGTGTTACTTGACTTGCATGAAAACTAAGAAATTTCATTTATGCCGAAACACATTTCAAATATGGATGACGTCTCTACGAGCTCTCGCTGGTAGCATTTTAGTTTAATCTATGTGTTTAAAAATAAAAATATGCTTGCTTTTTAAATATGTATAAAGTGTAATATGTCTATGTATTGTTATAGCATAGGAAACGTTTGAAACTTTCAAAATACCTTCTTTCAACCCCCGCGAAGGTTTTTGGATTATTACAACCACATGGCAATACATCTGAAAAGTTTTTAAATCGTTACAAAAACTCTTGCGAAACTGTCAAAAATGTCACGATTTGAGAACGACATTTTGCAAACCATCGTTTAATAGGTACCTGTGTTGGGACCATATTTGATTGATTGTTCTTATAACATACAAAATTAATATGTGTAATATATGAAAAAATTATTAAAAGAATTGTAATAGCTAGCTATTTGAAAACTGAATATATTGGGACTGAATATATGGAACGCGGGATGGGGGTTGGCGGGAGGGTGGAGCGGAAGAGACAACAGGGAAGGCGGGGAAGGTGGAGAGGGAAAGGGAGCGTAAGAGGAAAGGGATGTGGAGGGGAAGGGGCGGCGGAATGCATTCTGCCGCCCCTTCCCCTCCCACGTCCCCTTCCTCTGGGAAGGACCTGCAGGGAGAAACAATTCTTTATTAAGTGGCATTGCAATGCATGCCGGGAAATCGCTAGTTTTTAATAATGTATATATGTATTATAAGTCACTAGTTGCCACTGAACGTGAAATATTCTAGGTATGTTCAATGCGGTTTTTCCTGCAGGAAACGTTATATTTAAGACTTATAGCGCACTGCAACATTCCCTTTGCATTAAAGAGTTTTATTACTATTTGCATACAATTCAGTGTGATTTGTATGACAGTTAATCTCGCAATATTGCGAAACGGTCGGTGCTTCGTGAATTCTCGACCATTTTAGCTCCCGTAGTGAGCATAGGACCTGCCGCAGCTGGAAGCTCTGTTGTGACTTCTCTTTCTATTAAATGCGTCGTGTATGGCAAAGGCGAGAGGTTATAACGGATCTATCAGCGGTATTCCTTTGGATGTTTCCTTGGGTTGTAAAAATGTGTTAAAAGGGGATTCATAAATCAAACTAATGTAAAAAAGTACATATACATATTTATGTACATGTTAATTTCCAATATTAAGACAACTTAAGATGTGTTGGGTATCTTCCGAATAATTTATAGTGATTACTAGTTGGTTTAATAAGTTATCGTAAAAGTTACAATGAATATTAAACTGAACGGACGTCCTAGATTAGGCTCTAAGTAATTCTACCGCTGCTGCGAGCGCACTAGACGAAAGCCCAATCTCGCCGATGTAGCATAACTGTTCGTACCTAAGACACGAATACGATAGATGGTACTCTTCTGATATCATGCCCAACTGCCATCTGTTAGAATATAGCAGAACTTCGTAATAGTAAGGAGCCATCCATAAATTACGTCACACATTAAAGGGGGGGAGTAGAGAAGTGTGACATTGTGTAAAAAGGGGTATGGGGGGTCATCAGTTCTGTGACATCACATGTAAAAATCTAAATTATTAAAACGCAAAAAAATTTTAGATGGAAAATTGCAAAATATGTGACGTCACATTAGGAGGGAGGGGTTCTCACAAATGTGACGATGTGTCACAGGGACGGGGGGGGGCACAAAAAATCATGAAATTCGTGTGACGTAATTTATGGATGGCCCCTAAACAAGCTATTGACATCTATTAAAGGACGCTGAAACTACATAAATAATCAATGTACTACAGTTATTATAAAAGTTTTAAAAATAATATGTGATGGAGGAGATTTTTTTCAAATAGTACATACGAATGAATCTGTAATAAAACAATTTTTTGTTTTTGTTTTCAGATATGCTGTATAGACACAACATCGCTTTTGACAACGTTGCCTCAGAATTGGAAATCCTAGACACATCAAGATGCACAGTAAGTCACCTTACCTAACACATCAATTTGTAAAATTTACATTAATAAAAACTATGTAGATAAAAGAAAATATTATAACACGGTACATCAGTCAGTCTGACATTCCTCACTCGAGTATGTTTTTAGGTTTTCACGGCCAAAAAGTATTTTTTTTGTTATTTTTTTTGGGGTGTTATGCCGTGTTTCGCTACCTCCTTCTTTAGCCAACGTTTTGGACAGCGTTACAGTGTCCATCATCAGGGCGTCCGGGCGTGCGCTGTCCGAAACGTTGGCTAAAGAAGGAGGTAGCGAAACACGGCATAACACCCCAAAAACAATAACAAAAAAAAAAAAATTCCTCACTCGAATTTTAGTGGGCTAAATTTGCTGCTCAATCCTTGATAAGCCGCTGAATAGTTCATTTTTTTGGACTCTGAGCTGTGATAACACCTGTCAAATTTAACATATATACGAAAAAACCTTATATTTCACCGAAATTTACGAAAACTGCCTAGTTTTATCAATATGAACTTTTGGGAGGCGGGTACGGATATTGCAGCCTCGGGAACCATTTCTTGAATAACCAACACTTCTGCTGCAGGTCACCTCAAGTAGTTTGTTACGTTTGGTGACTTAGCAAAGGCGCCGGTTCATGGGATGAGGTTTGTCCGGGTCTTGGTCCCCGTGTTTGTGGTCCGAGCCACTCACAACATTCGGATTCATGTACGGGTCCGAGTTCTTGTGCGGGTCCCGGCTCCGAGGTCCGGTTCCAGCCGAACCCGTGCTTCCCGGTAGCCGCAACATCACCCATTACCCAGTCCGCACCAAAGAACTCGGACCCGGGACCTGTTCCTAGAACTCGAATACTTGTAAAAGGACGCACTCCTTGGAGGCCTCCGGCAAAATGCAGAACTTACCCATCGCTGGTACGGAACACGTTCTAATCCGCGCTGAGCTCGATATTCCAACCAAGCCGAGCTAAAAATTAGCTGATATATGGGCCTACATGTGATCAGACATCGGGAAACTAAACTCGTAAATTAAACTCGCAAGAAAGATCGCAATGACTTACCATAAGTATAAGACTGTAGTATGGTTTTACAAAGAAAAAAGAAACACAATTCTTTGTTAAAAGCACAGACAATAAATGTAAAGTTGGTGATATCTAGGCTTACGACCTATATACGAAGCTCGAGGGACCAAGCCGAGCTAAAAGTCGGATGATACACCGAGCCTGCTTTTAACTATTTGAGATAAAATGATAACTGAAGCAATATTTTGTCAACAATAGCAGGCCATTAACCGCAAAAATAAAAGATGAAAGGCTATGAAGATAACTATCAGCGGCGTGCAGTCAGCAGTCAGCAGTCAGCTGACCTAAAAACACAATTACCAATATAACGTTCATGTGAAGATACAACACGGCCACATTTTTAGCAGTTCCTCCTTACGATTAAGATGGGTGTAACTTCATGCGTTGCATGACATGCTTTATAATATAAACTTCACATCGGAAACCTTGTTTTACATCTTTGTATATGGTGTGGAGTGTGTGGAAGCTATTTTTTTCAGAAAAAGAGGTTAACCCGGATCTTCAATATGTTGTTAATACTATGTTAATAATTTTAACTCCGTCCCATAGACCTTTTTTGTATCAGGGCCTATGTTATCTTTTGGGTTGCTGTGTGTAGTCTTTTGGAAAAAAATGGAGAGAACCTGGATCTTGAAGAGACCCATGTAAGGATGGAGAAAATGAAAACTGCACTGATGAGCTTAATCGCCTGATTAGAAATTACGATCCGTACTAATTCAATAATTTTTTTGTTTGTTTTATGTGAATACCTCACAAGAGTCCCAACTGCTCCCGTCTGGAGCCATTGAGACTTCGGCATTTCCTACTGGGTATGTTGTGAGGCTGAAGGTAGTGGAGAGGGGAAGGAGATGCCTGGCTATTCAGATCTGGTCATTTCAAGTCACGTTTCAATTCTGAATGGTGGTCTTATACCAGGGCGATACTGAGAGTATCTTCCACTCTGGAACATGCCGAAATATACTACATTTTATTTCAAATGAATTAATTGTGAAATAACCCAAATTAATCAAATAAAATTTATTTGCCAACGCCGGGATTCGATCCTGCGACCTTCGGATTGCGAGTCAAGGGCTTTACCCCTAGACCACGCCGGTTTACGAGAAAAGGAATTTTTTATGAGTTTATGGGAAATATAGCAAATACAGGGCTATTGGATTGATTATTAAGAATGCTAATCTCAATTTTCCTTTATTCTATTTTATGTTTCGTCTCTTTCTATATCTACGTATATATAAGCTTACACAACGTATTTTTCGATTTGTTTAATTTTGTACTCTGATGATGCTTGTGTTAAGTAATTAAATGAAATAAAGTTCGTAGTTACAAACAAATTATTTTATTTCACTAATTGTCGAACCACAAAGTGACTGCTTTCTACCAAAATATTAAAAAGTTATTAGTGGAAGATACGACAACATTAGATGATAATGGAAAACTATTGATAAGGATACAAATTGGTCAATAAATTCAATCAAATAGAAACAAAGCACCACCAACAGTTAGTATGGGCAGTGCTCAGTGAATACACCACGACAGTTGGGTTGCGGTATATCTGATGCAAATGAACCAAAAGGTAATCAAAGGAACGAACTCCTGTGGTTTCCGACCCAGGAGTATCTACATCAAAGAGATCATTAACCTTTTTACACCAATTTAAAGATATTTTCTCTGCTAATTAACTGACGGTCTCCGTGGTCGAGGGGTAAGGCTTTTTTGACTTTCAATTTGAAGATCGCGGATTTGAAACCCGGCGTACGCAGGTAAATTTTATTTGATTATTTGCGAACTTTCGCAATTAATTCATTTAAATATAATATGTAGTACATTTTCTATACATTCCAGAGTGGAAGATACTCTCACTATCGCCCTGGTGTGAGACCACCATTTAGAATTGAATCGTCGCTTGAAACGATTTAAGCTGTGTTTGGAATAGCCAGGCACTTCCCTCCTTCCTCTTCTCAATCTCCTCCACCTTCCCACTACCACCCCAATTGGGGATGCCGTAGTGACTCAGTTTAAAGTCTTTTGGGTTTAATATTCAAAATTAAACTGATCATTTTGAACTCGTTTCTCATCTCAGGCGATTAAATAACTTGAAATTAGCATCCACCACTGTAAACCGTTAAGAAATTATTTACTCCAGAATGAGGATCCAATTGTTAGGTTATGGCCAGATCTGATTGGTTAAATACTACCCTTCCTCTTAACCGTCTTCTTTACTCCTCCACTCCAACCTCATATTACTTCCCATCTTGAGATGCCATTGTGGAAAGTTGGTAGTCTTCTATAGTATTCACATTAAAAAAACGAAGAAAACGTTCGCTGATATATCTAAAATATGTAAGTGGTATTAATGATTTTGGTCCTACAAAACCAATACTTCCCTGTCCGGGGTCAGGCTACCTCCATTGTTCCCTTGACACGTGGATCATTTTCCTTGCGACCCATAAACACTGCCATATCCGACAGCTCCGGGTCCAATCCACAATCACTCCACCCACTCTACAAAGCAAGACAAATTTGTTAAACAATAATTTTCAACTCAGTCTGCCATCTATGAACTCATACATTGAAACAGGACTTTTTACATCGTGTTTGATTTTACTGCAAGTTTTTCACATGTTCTTGTGTTTTACGTATTAGGTTGAAATTACAGTCAAATCACATTAGTTTTTAGCAAATATTGGCACCTTGCGTACAAAGTTTAAAATTTAGTCTATTAGGGTCTATTCCAACTCATGTGTAAAGCACATTTCTACTATTTGTCTTCGTTTTATCGCTTGTGTGCTTATTGTGCGCGTCTAGGTTGCAAATAGTATAGGAACCTATTTGCAATATTATGTAGTACATAACAGCCTGTATTGTATTCCTGCGGTTTGTAGTAACGACATACGAGTATCTTTCAACCGCCTGTTCTTTGGGCTGGACATTTGTGAATATCTCAAATCGATGTTCTTGACTTCCTCAATCGCTGTTGAACTATCTTACAACACCTTCCGGAGTTGCATGTGTGTTGAATAATACTTCATATTACCATTGTAAGTTATAACGCACGCAGAACGAAATGTAGATTTTTTTTTTTTTTTTTATATGAATACCGCACAAGAGTCCCAACTGCTCCCGTCTGGAGCCAGTGAGACTATGGCATCCCCAATTGGGGTATGTTGTGAGGCTGAAGGTAGTGGGGAGGGGAAGGAGATAGGGAAGAGGAAGGTGGGGAAGTACCTGGCTATTCAGATCTGGTCACTAAACACGGCTAAAGCCATTTCAAGCAACGTTTCAATTCTGAATGGTGGTCTTGCACCAGGGCGATACTGATAGTATCTTCCACTCTGGAACGTGCCGCAAATATACTATATATTATTTTAAATGAATAAATTGTGAAATAACACAAATTTATCAAAATAAAATTTATTTGCGCACGCCGGGTTCGAACCCGCGACCTTCGGATTGTGAGTCCAGAGTCTTGCCTCGGGACCACGGAGGCCGTAGATTTAGAACAGTAACATTATATTATTTAAAAACAGTAGTGCCAGAGAGAGGCCAAACATACGTCATCTACAAAAAATCTACATCACGTACGACACCTCTCTCTGATATTATTACAGTATTATATACTATGAAAAAAATAAGAAAATCGTTGAGCTTGCCTAAAATTCACAATTTCAGACGCTGAACGCATTCAATCATTTTGTTTAGGTGGGTAATTAATATCCACCAAGCGATACCAATCTTCAACGTACACCTGGAGACCGTTTTAACGCTTTAAATTTCACGGTAAGTGGATATAATATGTCCTACGCCCTTACAAAACAGTATGCTTTTCAACAAATTAAAGGTTTATTCTCTTAATAAACTGGACATCATTTGTAGAAAGTATCTCGTTGCATCTGACTTTCAATTATTACAGTCCACTGCTCTCCGGGGAGCAAATCATCCACGAAAGAAGTTATGATCAATTTTATTTTTATAATTTCACCTACATTTTCGAAGTCAATTTAGATTTTAAGATGAGCATCAAACGTATAATGTAATTTATTATCAAGCACTTAACTATGCAGAAAGTACAAAGCTTCTTCGCAGACCGCTTTCCACAATTTCTAATCAAAATATTAATAATAATGCCTGGCAATAACAATAAACTATGTTACACTAAATAACTAATAATATGTATCAATCGTTTAATATTATAGCAAACTTTCAAAGTCATGTGCTCCAAGTGGCTGAACTGGATTACATTAAGAAGATTTAATTCACTCTCATTTTCTCTAAAGCCTTTCATTAAAGATAATTCTCTCTCACGAATAAACTAGTCACTTTTATATCGAATATAAAACCTCTCGAGCCCACTTCACTCGATTCTTTAGTTATGTTTTTCACTTACTTCTTAAGCTCAGCTTATGAGTAGGTGGTTTTATTATTATTTAAGAGAAAATGCAAATACAGACTGTAATTAGCAAGAAAATGTAAAACAAAAACTGGAGAATTCTCTTTTTATAGAAAGACAAATATTCCCGAGTTACGAACAACCTGGCAAAATTTGAAAATCTCTTACAAAAGGAAACTAAAAATGTGGTTGTTTGTGTCGTGATACAGGACTTATCCAGTCAAGGAATTGAGCATACGATGCCTGGGGTCCCAAACGCAACTCAGCGACTGACCTGTCAATTCGCTTGGGTCCTTTACTATTTCTCGCAGATTACCTTGAACAGAAGATAAATAAACATTACTAATATTTTCTACATGTAGATAGGGATGTAAAGTGTTTGTATAAGAAAATAATTTTACATGTGGTAAAATAGAGAAATGCACAATGTCTGTAAATAAAAGTTTACAATATTGAAGAAGACAACACTAATAATCTAAACGAATATATATTACTTTGATGTGAATAATCTTCAAAAGTTTTAAAAAAAGGGTATAAAAAGGCAATTAAAAATAATTGTATGCAGATTTTTTTATAAGTATTTAAAAGCATAAACGTAGTATATCTAAGTTGTTGTTTTTAAAAGAAATCAGCCCTGGCGGTCAGCGTAGTCCAGCGGTAAGGCTTTTGACTCACATTCCGAAGGTCGCGCAATTATTTCACATGTATTCATTTAAAATTATATAAATTATATTTGCGGCACGTTACACAGTGGAAGATATTCTCAGTATCGCCCTGGTGTAAGACCACCATTCAGAATTGAAACGTTGCTTGAAATGGCTTTAGCCGTGTTTGGTGACCAGATCTGAATAACCAAGTACTTCCCCACCTTTCTCTTCCTCATCTCCTTCCCCTCCCCACTACCTTCAGCCTCCCAACATACCCCAATCGGGGATGCCTTTTACGTATAATGTATACCTAATCTGCATGGACTAAAGCTACAGCTTAAACAACTCTTAAATATATAAGAATCAGCCGCATCGTTCATATTTTGATGAGAGTTGGTTTTGTATGGCGTCGCTTTGGGTCGCGCACGTTCCTCGATTAAAATCATAGAACAAACATACTCACATTAAGCCGAGCTTCAGAAGCAACTGAAAAACTGTGTATAATATCTTGTGTGAATCTATTAGAAGTGTCACATTTGATTCCAAGAACAAAAACTTACATAACTCAGCAACATATTTGAAAATTTCACTTCGTCCCATTAATCTTGCTGCAAATCTCGTTTTTTAAATTAAGACCTTACCTTACATTGGCGCGGGACTGGTATATTATCGCATTATCTACAATTATAATTTTAAAAAAGCTATCACAACTGGTGGAACACGTTTTGCCCATAATGAACCGAGAAAATAAATATCAAAACTCACAAATAAGATTAATTAAGCCATTTTATCTTCGGGAAGTGTTGCCCGAGTGAGTGCTTTAGTTTTCTTGAATTACTTTTTTTACAATGTAGTTAAAATTTATAACTTAATAAAAAATCAATAAAACAATGATTCTTACAGAGAACAAGATTCCTCTGAAAGTATCATGACCCTTCTAGAGGCTGCTTGATGTTACAAAGAAGAAGATACTCTCATTATCGCCCTGTTGAGAAACCACCATTCAGAATCAAAACGATACTTCAAATGGTTTTAGCTTTGTTTAGCGATCAAATCTGAATATCCAAATATATTCCAACCTTCTTCTTCCCCAATATTCTTTAGCCTCACAAGATGACATAAATATGGATGTCATAGACCGACTGTATCCTGGTGTAGGTACTTTTAAATGGTTTCACACATTATCAACTTTTGTACAGACGTTCACCTCTAACTAATAAATCCTCTTAAAGAAGGAATAACCAGTCAAAACCGGAAATATGTAATTTTTAAATCAAATTTTAGACGTATTGACTATTTTCCACAAAAAAATATTAATTGATTTCGAGAGACTTTTATCTGGTAAAACTTTTTTTTTTTAATTTTGAGAAATTATGTTTATTTTTAGTACAATAAGGTTTTACCGTGGGTCGTTGGAAGATTTGTTAAATTTTCAAACAAAATTTTGTATTATACAACATAAATTTCAAATCATATAATCATGCAGTAAAATAATTTTTTTGGGAAAGCTACTTTCAGAATTTTTTATTTAAGTTCAAATAAAATCATAAAAAAAGATGCGCTTTGTTTTGTGACGAAAATACTTCAGTTTGTCTATTTATTTACGGTCTTACAAATTAATATATTTAAAAAAAAAATTACATTCTTATTTAATTTCTCGGCTGCTGGTTAATGGCTCTTAAGTAATAATTAAAGTAAATTAGTTGCTATATGCACCATGTTATGTAAATGATTAGATCTAAATAATCAAATATATCCCAACTTTCTTCTTCCCCAATTTACTTCACCATCTCAGCCTTACAAGATTACATAAATAGGTATGCCTTAGACCGACTGTATCCTGTGTGGTGTACTCTTGTGTGGTTTCACACAAAAAAAATTCACGTTTGTTCAGATATTTTAAAATATTTTCTTCACCTCTAACTATTAAATCCTCTGAAATGACAAATTAGTTGCTTTACTCTCCATGTTCCATCCTTATACCGTGAAACTTTGGGGTTCGTAAAAAATTAAACTTTTTTTTATAAAAAGGTTTTTTTTAAATTTTACAAAGTATTGTTTATAAACAAAGCTGTATAATTATTATTTCTCCCCACTCGGTCAACTGTTCTATTTAATATTTAAAATGTGAGAGGGGCCATTACGTTATCCTAATTATTCGCAATAGTAAAGCTACGATTACGCTGGATAATTTTTATTACGGTTGGTACATTTTTGGTAATAAAATTGCTTCGTTTAACAAACTTTATAATTTTTTTTTCATAGATTTCACATGAATAATCAGCTCCAAAGTTTCACAATAAATAAATCAATAAATTTATATTGTATTCATGGAGCGCCACAAAGAACGATAAACTTTCTTACGATTGCATATCTACGTAAATAAGTTGGTTTAAAAAATATTTTTATTCACTAATTCATTACTTTTCTTCCTGTACCTAACTATCTGTAGGTATCTATAACTTGTGCGAAAGTTGTGTGTCATCTACAACATTCAATGTTTGCCCATTTTAATCAATTTATCAGTCAATTACGAAATTTCTCTTCGTGCTATAAGTGATACAGTTTTATTAAAAGGTTAATTTGAATAATGAGTCCAATCTTCACACACAGAAACGTGTTATTACTGCTTTAAGTATCGACTATGTATTTGTGTAGGAAATGGGCCTTAAGTAGCAAGGAAACTATAAATAACTTTAATTATAAAATTCCAAAGTAGAAATGAAAAAAGAACGTTATACGTAACCAATCAGATTAGTTTTGTTATATTCAAATATATTATAATATCGCAAGCCCTCGAGAAATTTCTGGAACAGTCCAGAACAATCGAGAGTATTCAAAAGCATTCCACAACATTCCAGAATATCCCAGAAAATTCTGGAATGTTCGGGAATAGTCTGGAACGTTCGGGTACGTTCGGGAACGTTCGGAAATATCCCAGATCATTGTGGAACATTCCAGAACACTCTCGAATGTTGTGGAATGTTCTGGAACATTGTTTATTTTAATAGTTCGGAGGATTAACGTCCTTTCTATCTAAAAGCTAGGTTTTGTTTGCCGAGAGTGCCGAGTTCTAGGATTATAATGACTGCACATCTACTTTCGGTTATCTTCGGCAGATCTCGTAAATGAGACCATGTGACCCAAAGAGTCTCTAGACAACTAAAGCAATGTGAGAACTAATAAAGACTTATTATTACACAAGTCTTCTTATCTACAAAGCAAAAATCTGTTTGCAACACCTATGTCTCAGTAATACGGGCTCGCGGATTAAGAGCTCTGACGTAATGAAATTTGTACTGATTTTCTGTTAGGAATTTCAAGCTCACTGCAACTATTTTTAAATCGTTAAGTCATTTTAATCATGAGTTGTAGCGCTTTGAAATATTTTAAAATTTTCTGGTTGTTCGATAGGAAAAAGGAGTGTAGAAACTAGGAAATGGCTGGGTGACTTTTTTTATTTTTAATGTAAATACCTTACTCCCTGAGTCCCAACTGCTCCCGTCTGGAGCCAGTGAGACTACGGCATCACCATTTGAGGGGAATGATATGGGTAAAAGGAAAGTGGAGAAGTACAAGGCTATTCGATCATGGCTAAAGCCATTTGAATCAATGTTTCAATTCTGCATGGTGGTCTTACACCAGGGCGATACTGAGAGTATCTTCCACTAAACAAAATAAAATTTAGGCCGTCAAAGTTCAATAAAGAGAAGACACAAAATTGAATTCGTCAATTCGGAAAACAACAATCACCAATTATATTTAAGAATAAACAATTATATATTTCTACCTCGCACGTATTTTTCGTACTCTTTCTGAACATTTCCAACGCAATACATTTATTGTTTATGTTTATAATATTTTACGTCTTGAAAATGTAACTAGACTCGTCTCGCCGCTCGAGAATAACTTGTACACGTATAAAAACAGATTATTACATTCGGTTACTTAATTTATAACAGCTGTTTACGTCGACCATAAGATGAGCTGTAAAATTAATAATTCTCTAATTAATTTCATGATTAATGTTAAACTTATATTGAAAACAACCGATATAGCGCAACGATATTTATATGTTTTTTGCAAATGCACTGTTGCACATTCATTGATTTTTTTAAAGTATATTTATAATTGTAGTTAATTTTATTCATCGTTTTTTTCCCCTTAGCCTTTTCTTTTCGGGGACCCATCGCATCGATAAGGCGCCTCCAGGCGATCAAGTCCTGGGCTACTTCCATTGCAAGCCCAGCCTATATAATTGTGGAAGATGCTTTCAGTATGGCCCTGGTGACAAACCACCATTCAGAAAAGAAAAGTTGCTTGAAAAGTTAGTCGCGTTTGGTGCCCTTTGACATCTGTAAATAGCCAAGGGTTCCATGCCAACTGAGAATAAAGTCAACTCAACATCTCCTTGAAAAGTCATGCTACGAAAAAAATTATTTTAAATTAGCCGATAACCTTAACCTAACGTAATCTATTTAACCATTTTTTTATATATATTTTTTTTTATCAGTCTAAATGACTTATCTGAGATGGTGCTGAGTTGGTTTCATTCCGAGTTGTCCGGTCACCGTTTACAATTCCAGTGGGTATATGTAATTATCTCCATGCTTGATTTCATCCACGCGTATTTCCATCCGTGTGTAATTCTGATAGCTTAATATTGGTACATACGTTAAATTTACGCATTTGTTATTTTGTTCTGACACCCATAAATACATATTTATATAAACTAGTGGTCGCCCAATGGTCGAAATTCGACCGTAATTGTAATGTTTTTTTTGTGCAAAATTAAAAAAAAAAATAGCATTCTGCACTCCTTCTCTATATAAACTATAAATTTTATACTCTTCCGTCCGCGCAATTTTCGTAAAAAGGGGTACAAAGTTTTTGCTTCGCATATTAATATACTGATGATGATAAATAAAAATCCCTCATTTTTTATACGGAAATCGGACTTCTATCAAATAAATCATACATTATAAATATTTTTTAAAAAGTGGTTGTTTTGTTAGGATGTCGGTAGATAAGCTATTTTCGGCGCTTAAAATAAAAGCTTTTGACAAACAGACCGAAAAACCTTGAAAGATTTCCATTGGTAAACAACAAAGCCTTTTGGCACGTACTACAATGATAATAATTGTTAGGATCTGTGCTAATTTTGTACTAATTAGAACAATAATGTTATTATTTCCACCGTCAATAGGTATGTGTCGTTGTACAAACGTTGTACACGACTCATTCTCACGTGACCATTGAAATACGTTACGCGAGAGTAGCAATCACTGTACAAAAAACAAACATTATGAATTGCAGCCAATCTGGTAGATAAATAAATACTTACCAGACAAAAGCACCATAAATTTCTTTCAGAGAAATGGAAATATGCTTGTGGTATTAGTGGTCAAGCATGCAAACATAACTAGCTTATATTAATCAATAATAATAATAATCGTATGATGAATATAGCGCCGCTTTTGTGAAAAATTACTTTACGGGCAGTGTTTTGTCTTTAAATTATTATTACGTAGGTACCTACCTGTAGTCAAATAATTTGCATGTCCAATAATTGCACGAAATGATCGAAGTTTAAAATGTAAAAGTTTAGCCTGGAAAATGCCGTTCGCGCTTTTGCTTCTCAAATTTCTAGCTTTAATGAAAGTACTGCATTCGTTCTTCCTAAACGCTGACAGAACATTCTAAATTTTGCAATTTTTCATCAAAAATTACCTGACGTAGTTTTATCTTTTGAAACGGTGGATTAAAAAGTTTAAAATACAACTTATTCATAGAGTCTAAACATGGCTGAGAGAAATGAGTTTTGCAAAAATTATGAAAACAATGTAAAGTCAAATAAATTCAAAAATATAAAAATTACAGGCCGCCTCAGAACAGGAAAACCTTTGAAGTGAACAGGACTGTGAACACTGTGACATTATTCTTATATTTACTTACCATATTATGCTACTTAAATATTGTTTATTGTGCTTTATACGTAATTAAAACTTACTGTACTTTTCACTAACGTCATAATCATGTACTTACTTTGCTTAAATAGATACTAATAATGAAAAGGTAAAACTTTGAAAAGAATTAATTTAAAAACAAAAAATGCATTTAAATTATAACAAAATTTCAACGGCCTGTTTTACGCTGCGAAATTTAAAGGATTTTAATTTTCGTTGAATTTTTATGCAATTATAAGTACTAGCAGTTAAAAACCAGCAGGTTTTTGGTGCTAGGCCCTGCGGGCGGCTGTTGAGTGTTGGTGACCATTTATAATTCCGATAGGAACTGGTTCCTAAAAAATAGCCGGTTCCTCGGATCCAATGTGATCCAGTGGGAGCTAGTCACCGGGACAAAGTAACCGCGACAAACAATGACGTCATACGGAACATATAACCGCGTGGTATTATTACTCACAACTGCCAGTTACAATAATAAATAATAATTACAAATCCGCAGTACTTACTCCTGCCGGTGCTAATCACGCGTGCGTACGGCGCGGTGTCAGACTTGCATTCTTAGCTGGATTCTTAAATTTCAACCGTACAGTCTCTAACGTATTATTAACACTGTTTGATTTTTTAACAATATCTTTTAGCGCAACGTCTCTGCACTTACAATAAATGCATACATTTAATGTATTCTGCCTACCCGTTAAGTGCCCAGAAAATATAGTTTAAGTAATCGAATCGATTGTTGCTTCCCAGTCCATTCTAAATCGATGCTCTCCCACGAATCTGCTCACATAAACACAACTCTCGCTAATTATTTCGCCGACTGTAACAAAGCCATGCAAATATTGAGTTGGAATGTCAGGAATTCGCGTCTGTTTGGCCTTGTTAAGTACAGCCTTTAAAGGAAAACAAGTCAGATAGTGTGGAAATCTTTCGATGCGTTTATCAAACGTGATGCTGATAAGAAAATTCTATTCAGATCTCGACTGTTTGTGTTTATTTTAGTATGAGACATATTTTACTCGAACGGGAAAAGGGGAATAACAACGCATTATCTCGTTTGCACAATTTTGTTAATAACAATGAGTAATATTGACGATTTTAGATTTATGGTTTATTTGGAAATGAGATGTTTCACATTTAAAAATGACTTAAGAAAACCCCACAAGAAAATGTCTAACGGGGTCTCCTAAACGTGAGATTTTATCATTAAACAGTTTGCAGCAATTAAACAATTAATTAAATTATAAACAATTTTATCATTTGCACGTGATGTTGAACGATGTATCCATCCGTGGTGATTTGGCGAAACAAACTGAATAAATGACAGCCAATTTGACAATCAACTGTCAATGTTCGGAAGTCCCTGTTGGAAGATCTTTATTATTAAAGTACCAATATATTATATTTAAAAATATATAAGAATACGTAAATTATGTATTTAATCCACGTCTAGTAATAAGTAATAGTGGCATACTGTCAGTTAACGCCTATTTCCAGAAGTGGTTGGCAGCAGTATCTGATTGTGTTTGAGTTTCTCTGTCTGGCTGTTGAGTTATTACAATAAACATTGTTTAGTAATGTATTATATTATCTAGGACTGGCCTAGAAAAGCCTTTTCGCTTCACTTGATTAAACACGTTCAGGGCCTGGAGGACAGAATTAAACGATAATGGTGATGAAAGCTAGAAGTATCACGAAATTAGTAGATACCAGAACCAGTGAGTCTATTGTGAAGGAAGCGTGCGTGGGTTATTTTGTGTACAAGAGACTTTGATTCATTTTTATATTTCTCCATGTTGGAATGTTATAAACTTAGTGAGAATGAGAGGGAAAGATTGGATAACATGGAAATTCACATTCATTGGCTAAATGTGGTTAAAACCTTCGAAATTAACGGTTCACTAAAACCAAATACGAAAATAAGATATTGATAAAAAAATAACAAAAAGTTCATGCTTTCTATTTACAGTGTCTGCATTAATTCGGCAAGGGGTATATATATTTTACTTTATGGTGACTTTACCTCAGTTTGATAATGCCTTCGGAAGACGAAACAGCTATTACCCGTAATAATAATTAAATGAAATGATAATATTAAGTATTTATTATTAAAAATAAACTTCAAATTTAAATGGGGTTCTACAAATTTTGATTTACAGAAAACATCTTCTTTTCTTTGGGTAGATTTCAATTTTTAGATCGAAGAAATTAGGTGGGAATGTCTTTTTCCTCTTTATTAAGTCTGTTAATTAAACAAACCCAGATCGATTATTTCCCTTCTATAAAAATATAATCCTCACAGCATTCCCTAATATGCCAAAGCCGAATGCTTACCAGGAACGCAATCCTCGAGTACATCATTTGTCTTATGTGGAATTATCGAAAAAGAATTTACATCACTGATTAAATGTTTCCTGCCAAAAGCAGTACTTAATTCAGAATACTGTCGTATTGACATTGCATCTGCAGATTCTGTAGATTTATTGTACATAATCTAAGTCCAGTGTGTCAGCTATACCGACCACCGCGTGTGACCAGGCTGGTAGCCAGGTCATCTGTCGATCTGCCCATAGATGTCATCTGCCCAAATAGGGCCACTGAACGGCTCGCACGCGGAGAAAGAAATGGTTTGTGCACAGTGACTTCCCAGTGACCAGTGATACCATGTCCCAAAAAAAGAAAAATCATTTCTGTGTCACTTCCTTCATTTAGAAAAAAACCCTGTTTTGAAGTGTTTTTTTCAGCATAAGCTTTATTTAAAACGTGTAACAAAAAGCATACATGCAAGTTAAAACATAAAAAAAATTATTTATCTAATTTTTTTAACGAGTTTAATTTAGTACTAAATAAGTTCAATTTGCCTCCATTGAAAGGTATCTCAACATCAATATGCTACACTAGCGCCCCTGGCGGTCAGCCAATATTTGACTGGAAGTATTATTATTATTATTATGGTGTATTTGATTGCGTGTTGGTAGTGTAGGTGCCCGGTGGCCGGTGCCCGGTGCCCGGTGCCCATGTAGGGGGTGCCAAGACGCGGGAAGCGGGTCCACGGTCCGCGCAGCTTCCGCTCCACTAGATTATGTCAAAGCGTTGCGCCGGTAATTGCCCGAGACATCTGATTAAGACCACGTAGAAGCAAGCAGAGGCGTACTACAACTGAACAGTTTATATTCCTGAAATAGACTAACGTAGATACAAAAAGAAGAAGAGACAAAAAAGGGATTGTGTCTTAATTTATTCCAAAGATATTGATTGATTTATTCACTGTTGAATGTCCCGCTGAAGATTTGTCCTTATATATTTTTTACATTATTGCACAAGATTCTCAACAGCCCGGAGCATTTATTTATTTTTTATTTATTATTTGAATTCTAGAAATTGTTGAATAAATATGTTAGCAGAATTAGTTCCAATAATCCAAAGCAATACTTGAAATGTTTTTAGCTGTAAGGCCAAATTAAATAGTTAAGACCCCGCATTACGAATTTCTACCTACAAACATGTATAACATACTCCCCTTGAACACTTTAATTTTTTTTTAAATAATTACCCCAATTGGGGATGCCATAGTCTTACTGGCTTCAGGCGAGAACAGCTGTGACTCAACATTTTTATTTTTTATATGAGGTATTCATATAAAAAATAAAAATAAATAAAATTCACGTGATAGAAAAAAAAATCGCTAAGTTTTCTTCAAAAATTATAAACAACACACCTGGTTCTTTCATTTAAAATGATATGGCTATGAAAAAATTCACATTATTTTTTTTAATGTTACTTAACTCAGATGCCAAGACATTTTTCTTCTATTTTACATAAGTCGTGTTTTATTAAATACTTTCACAACAGTCGCTTACACGTATTATGTGCATTTATATTACACGTATATTATGTGCATTTTTTCAAATTTAGTTTGAAATTAGTGCACTCTCTCTATATTTACACATATCCCTTTTAAACCACCTTCAGTAATTTATTATTTCTTAATTTTTTTACCTAGTTATTTAGATTTTGTCACTGAACAGAACTAAAGATATTTCTGCGGTTTCGATTCTGAATGGCATCCCTTTTATAACTGGGATACGAAAATTTACTGAAATTGGATAATATTTGTGGAGCAGACCTAATCCCACCCTGGGATGTAGCGCCACGATGATGATGATGATTTTCAATAGTCAACTTTCAGAAAATCAAGTGCTCCCCTGAACAGATGTTCCACGCCTCTGGTTTTTGCCTCCATTCAGCAGAGTGATCTATCGAGAGAGCTGTTGTGTGATTTAAAATACTAGTTTCCAGTACCTATTATACTAATCCAATGTTATATGGGAATATATTTATGTGAACTTTACTACAAGGAATAAAATTATATTTATTACAATAAATAAATTGTGTAACGTAGATACTAAAATCGAAGCAGTTTTATTAGTATTTACGATATGGGTATTTTATTTGACTTGACGTTTAACCGAACCTGTTCAAAGCGGGGAATTTAATTATTATTTAAATTCTTGCAATTTGTAAGTTTTATTTGCATTATATTTTTTGGCATTTGAATTAATAACCGGAAGCAAGTGTAAATCGATTGCTTTAAATTAGTTTTGATTTTACAGGTGTGGATTATGAGTGAGAGAAAGTGATTTATTGGAGCACCTGTTCGCAGTAATTTTCTGATTTCCACGATTTTCAGGCTTTTCTAGAGCGAAAATGAATCTCTCAAACGATGGCTATTATGAGATTTACGAAAAGTTTGTGGAATTTCTATGTCAAAAATAGGGAATATTTATTAAAAATAATACATTTAAAATATTTATTTTACAGTACGTACGAAGCCGGGTTCGGTAACGAAACTCTGAGGCAGAAAATATATTTGAGTATTACCATAAACTCGCTACAAAATTTGATCGGTGTTTCTGTCTCGAATAAACGGAAATATTCAGGTCTCAAAGTCAATTCCATCGTTAGTAAAGTTGAGACTGAGAAACACAACTGATAAAGAAAGGTTTTTTTCAAATAGTATGAAAAAAACATTTTTAAAACCTGACAAAGCCAGGTAGTGATTAAATTAAACTAATGCAATGCTTCGCTTAAATAAATAATCAATCAATATTGCAATAGTGCAATTAAACTGGGTTATTCCACATTTCGTTCCCAGGAGCGCATAAAACGCCTGTGTAATCTCTATCTAGAGGTCCTGGGTTCGAGTCCCAGAGGTGCCAATTTCTTTTTCTGATTTTTCTGTTTCCAGATTTTCGATTGAGTTTCGCTCATAGTGTCTTCATTTTATTAAATATTACAATTTGAGGTTTTACTCATAAAATTTAAATAAAAAATAATAATAATATTCATTGCAGAAAAGTCAATAGATGTCGCATATTAAATAAAATGGATAAAAATTTATCCAGATACCATCTAGATTGCATTTAGTTCGGGTTTGAATCTTGCAATCATACATAAAGATGGCAGCCAATAAAATTTGCGTTAAGAAAAATGAAGATAATATGGGTGGTTCTTAGTCGAACATCTCATCGACATCTTAGCGCAGTGGTCAGCGCGCTCGCCCGGAAAGAGAGAGGTCCTGGGTTAAAGTCCCAGAGGTGCCAATATCTTTTTCTGATTTTTATGTTTCCAGATTTTCGATTGAGTTTCGCTCATAGTGTTTTCATTTAATTAAAGAAAATTTCTACCTCATATGAAAAAATACTGTAAAACCTCGAGAATAACCGGCACTCAAATTACATACTGTATAGTCCGCTAGCGCAAGAGATAGGTACTACGAATGATTTATCTATAAATTATATACGGGTAGTAAGGAAAATTTGTAAGGTTTCAAGTGAAAAAGTTATTAGACTGTAAGCTATTAAATTCTATATGAAATACGTACTGGAATTTTAGGTAAAACGTTCGAATATGCCTCAACAGATTTCGAACTGCACCTTTTACAGATATTTTTGAAAAATGTCATAGAATTTTAAAGAATAAAGTATACCGATTTTTCTCACTGGAAAGCTTGTTCATTTTCCTAACTATCAGTATAAAATTTACATATAAATTTTTTTTGTAGTATTTTTGTTTTAGCGGACTACAAAGTGATGTTCAGGGCCATTTTTGAGTCCGAAACCATAAATAAAACACCATAGCTTTGTTCAATAAATAGTTATAATATCAATCAAATCTGCAATACAGACCATTCCACATTTCGTACCCAGCTTAACTTAGCAAATGCTGTAATTGAAATACTGTGAATCTTATGAAAAATATTGTTAAAACCTGGACAAAGCCGGGTAATAACTATTTATGTACCTATTCGATCATCCACTTGATTAGTTATTATGTCTCCAAATACTAAGTTTTGAGATAATGAGGAAAGCAAAATTCGAATGCTCTCCATAAAACAAATATTATTTACACGTGACTGTGTTTTAAATATTAGGTATGGTATAAAATAACACCGGGAGGCATATCAGCCCGGTATGTCAATATGACATTTTTAAATTTCCTACTACCTGTTTTCAGTTGCATTTCAGTTGACAGATTGCCACGGCAGCGGCTCACAAACTGTCAAGTTTTGACATGTCAGATCAGAAAAATATCGATGTTGTTAAGGAGATTGATTGCAATTGCGTTGAGAACTGTTTTTTCAGTTTCTCAATGAGCGCAGGCCATTAATTTACAAGTTATATGTATGGAAAATTTCATAGTGTTTCTTTGAATGCTATTTTAGACAATCCCCATGATTTTTGCTCTATTTTAAACGAGTCGTGTTTTATTTTCACAATTTTCACTTAAATATTACCGTTTTCAATATTAGCATATTTCTCTAATATTTACATATTACTCCATCTTCTTCTTTTTGAACGGGCACGGGTTTATATATAAAAGTTTACCAGATAGAGGGTGTACATTTTTACATATAACTGCATACTATTATTTACTCCAATTTCGATTTTTCGGAGATGTCTGACTATTTGTAATAGTAATTACATAAAATAAACACCAACATTACGTTCTGAAAATAAATATATATATATGTCAAGCCTAATCTGCAATAAAATCGAACTATGTATTCCACATATCACATCCAGGAGCGCAGAAAGCCCAGAAGGTGTAGGAGTAAATATTTAGGTGCGGAGAATAAGCGTAACCTGCGAATATCGCATATTATATGCGCAACCTGCGTCCTGTTCTCCATTACCACGGGGAATCATTTAATTACCGCAAGGTCCGGCTGCTCGATCAATATAATGAACAATGTCGGCCTGATTCTATGCTGCAGATAAGTAATTCTCCTCTCCGTGCTCCAGAAACAACATTTAAATCACGATTTATCCAGGTAGTCAGTAGTCAGTAGTGAGACTGCGCTCTTGGACATATTATAATACTAGCGTTCCGCTGTATCGGATTGCAAGCCGAATTATAAATATTAAGTGCAATGGTGCTGCATTTGCATTAACATTAACATTTAAAATATGCCCCTCTCTGTACTATAAATGTTTTACAGAGACGTTGTTTTTAACGAAGTCATTAAGTTATTGAAGTGAAAACTACTTTAGCAACGTTGTGATTTGAAACTCGATGAAACGGAAACGATTAACACTAAAAAGGGACAAAAACATACATCCATAGGATTTAGCCTGCGAAATAAAGGGATATTTTTTTTTTAGGAAAATAATTTCCCTCAGGGCCTATGTCATTTTTGGGGATGCTGTGTGGAGGGTTCTTTAAAGGAAAGGAAGGGGAAGGGTTCTGGGAAGGAAAATGGTTTAAGGGGTGGGTAGGAATCTGGGGTTCAGTGTGTCCTGGTCATCCACCTCCAAGACCTAGACAAACCTCACCCATGAACCCGGGCATGCATGCTAAATCACCAAACGTAGCGAACCACTTGGGGTGACCTACGGCAGAGGTGTTGGTTATCCAATAAAGGTCCCCGGGGCGGCGTACTCATTCCCGCCTCCCAAATTGATTGAAAATGAAACCTTACCGTCGCGCTCTGTCAAGCTGCGCGCGTTGGCTGCTTTGATTTTGAGCTCACTTTTCGAGGCTCCTATTGGTCGAGATTGTGTGGGTGAAGGTTTAGCTTCTACCGCGTGTGAACTGCACTCGATTTTTTTAATGATATTTTTCTCATGAATTGGCTATTTTCGGTGTCTTAATTTCTTACCAGCTGACATTTGGAACGTAGGTTCCGAGCTCATTTTCCGACGAGATGCAAAAATACGTCAATTTAATGCACAATATGTCGCATGAGAATACTATACGATGAGCAGCTAGGTGGAGAAAGATGTCTGGAAGATGATTGGAAGAGCAAATCAGAAATAATTTGTCGAGTCGAGCCTTTTCAAGAATCCGATAATAGAAGAACATACATCATGGAACATATTTGTTGTATAATAATTTGCCTTCAAAATGTCGTAAGGATGAAAAAAAAAACCAACGACTTGTGAAATAAAATAACTAGATATCAAAAACGCTATTGCATATTAAATAAATTAATCGATTAATTCAAGAAATTTTCCAAAATGCACCTTTAACGTAAAACAAACAAAGGTTATTTAATCAGATGTCGCTGACGCACTTGCAAATTGAATAAACTTTGCTTCGTCAATATTTATTGATTATGAAAAAAACAAATCAACCAAGTTATATTGCACTCTCAATTAAGAGTTCATCAGAGTAAGAAACGGATATTTTTATTCTAAAAGGTAACTTGTTTTTTTATTCTGAGAAATGCTGATCAGTGATCGAAAATGATTTATTTTATATTTATCGTGAAAATTTAAAATTATCAAAACTCAACGCACCCTTTTGGTATATATTTTTTCTTCAAAAACAGCAAACATATTTTTTGGCACCAATTTAATCCAAAATTAGTAAAATACTTAGTTTTAACCACTTTAATTTTTTAACGAAACAACATTTTTCGTAAGTATGTATGCTTATTTCAATGAGAAAGCAATAAAATATTTATTTATTTCACGGGTATTCGGTTCCAATATAACACGATAAATCCACAATCCCATGCAAGCCTCCTTTGGTCTAGTGGTATGAAGCGCCTGGACGAACATTAGCGGCCAGGCATTCAGCGAACCAAGGATCGAATCCTACGAAATCCAAAAAAAAAATATTGTTTTTGTAATATAAATATCCAATATTCAAACCACTCCAACATGAACAGGCAAAGAAAACACAAAGAAAGCGACATCTAGCCACTCCGAAGAAGAAAACGCAAAAAATAATAAAAATACCAAATGTATGGAAAAAGGTGGAATTCGACAAAAAAAATATGGAAAAAATCATCTTTCATACTGATAAAAAAAGTGCTTCATAGTCTCCTCACTCTTGTCTACTTTAGGTTTCTGAAGGTTTCACTTCTACAGCGTGTAAATTGCACACTCTGATTTTTTTTTAATATTTCCTTGAATTTTTGTATTCTTTATATTTTCATTTTATATTACCCTGAATTTTCAGTAATACAATTCAGGGTAATAATTCTACAATACTTCAATACTACAATCAATAATACAATCAAATAAATGGAAAAAAATACCTAAAAATCGTTTTAGCAAACCTGTTGACGATGAGACTGCTTGAACTCTTTCATGTGAATTGTGATGCAGCATTCAGCGTTGAGTCCACGATGGGGTATAAATCCAATCCCAAAAGAAAGTTGAACATTTTCAGCTAAAAAAATATATGAATTAAAAGGAACAAAGTTAATAATCAATAAATTTTATAAATTAGAACAAAAATGGTCTGCTAAAACAAAACGAAAGCTCCGAAAGCTATGTTTAGCATTTATGAAAGGGACCAATTTTACCATATACAGATCCTAAGAAAAAAATTGAATTTATTACATTTTGTACATATTTTGAATCGGCCAACTAAGTCTAGATCAGGGATGAGCAACCTACGGCCCACGAGCCCATTTCGTTCGGCCTGCGAGTCTTTTTGTACTGCCCACTTGATAATGTATTCTTTTTAAATGCGGTAAAGAACATTCAATGGTTTCAGTTCTGTTTTGCAAAGAAGTTTGGCAGAAAACTTCAGTCTTTCTTCAAAGTTTTTAATCAGCCGCTCTAAATAATAAGATTTTTTCTTACTTATTCTTAAAAGCACGAAATTTCTTTTTGACGCATTTTGAAGGTCTCTGATTCACACCAAAAGTTTTCTCGACTAAATTTTGTTTATCTTTCCGAACCATAAAAATCATCAGTTGCTCAAAATTGCAAAATTATTTCAGAATGATAAAAATCGATGGCATTTTTTGTTCTAGCCTTGATGTTCGCCTACCGCGCTTTCTTTTTGCGTTCTCTAAAAGTTTTGTAACAAAATTACAGTTTACAAAAAATAAATAAGTTTGCGATACCACCGACTGCAAAAAAGCAGTATGAACTCTACCCCCTGCGGCCCGAGAATATAACGAAAATGGATAAATTGGCAATCCGGTTAAAAAGGTTGCTCATCACTGTTCTAGAAGGGGTTTGATAATAAATAATTTTGCGTTCTTCAAAGGAGCACATTGCATATATTATGCATGCATGTGGGATACCGAGTTGGTATTTTTAGTTCTTCTAATCTGGAAAATTACTTGCAGTAACAGGTGTTAATGATTTTGCCTTTTCGATTTACACAGGGCTGTTCAATGTTAATTTTCTTGTGATTACAAAATATTTTTGTTAAATGTTCAATTTATTGATTAATTTTATTAGTGACTACTTGTAATGATCGTAGATTAGAGTTCTTTTTTAATGTACAACGCTAACGGAGGATATAAAAGGCAAGTTTGCCTGTCAGTCGATTCCCTTTACCTTATGTGGTGAGGTTTTAGACTACCCCCCCCCCCCCATACCAAAAATCACATGTATTTTTTAGTACAAAGTATATTGAAATTTTCAGAATATTATCTTTAAATACAGGTATAATCTGATTACACTAGGTTGTTTTTCCCTTTTTATACTCTGCAAAAGGTATTTATACAGATCTCCTAGTTTCGAAATTGTTCCATTGTTTTAAGGCAAAACATATGCGGCAACGATTTGCGCATGTATTCGGTGTCAAAATCACAGACTTACTGGCGACTGGTGAACTGGGCAGTAGTCGCAACGAGCGGGGAAATCGTTGCCTGGCAACGGTGAGTCAAGGCCACACCTCGCTGTTTGGTTTAGAAATCGTGCGTTCAACGAAAACTAAATACACGTAATAACTCATTATATTCCCCCCCCCCCCTCCTCCTTGACATATTTTGTGATTTTTTCCGAACCCCTCCCCCTCCCCTTTCGAACCTCACGTGATTAATGGACGACCACTTAAATATAATTTATACCTCGGATCTATTTATTATTGTACCGATTTCAAAAAAAGTTAATATTTAGCCATATTATATATTTTGCTATATTACATTAGCGCATCCATCCATCTATTTCAAGTTTCAACGCTCTTTATCGCATTAAAACACGTAATATGTCGCCTTTTCCTGTGAATTTTTCAAAAATCCAAATCTTATGATGGAAAACACGTTTCGAACTAAAAATAGTTAAGACAAATATAAAATCCGGACAGAAAAAATTATGCAAATTTATTAACGCCAAAGCTTACCGATTCTTAATTTTTTTTTGTCCAGATTGTGTTTTTTTTGTGTTTTAACACAAGATTCCAGAATTCCTGGTTCCAGTAGGAATTTTGTATAACTAAACATTTTTTAAGTACAATATTTTTTCTGAATGAACCATCCTATCTTTCTCTGTCTCGCTACGTCTTATTCGTCCATATACAAGTCCTGTTTTAACTTGACCATTTGACATTTCGTCTGTCTGTAAATTTGTTAGTCACGTTCCGATTATTTATACTGCCAGAGTTCGCATGATTGTGGTTCATCCTACGAGTTGTCAAATTGGAACAATCAATGAAAAAAGATTTGTAATTGAAATGACTTTTTTTGGACAGAATGTTTTTAGGTACCTTATTTGAAATTAAAAAAACAAAGTTTCGTAAAATTCAGTAGGAACGTATTTCAAAATTTACCCACTTACTGCTCTTATCAATTCAGAGACTATATTGGTTTTCATCGTTTTCATCATACTTAATATATAAAAATGAATGTTTCTTTGTTTGTCCATTATGCGCTTCTAAACCTTTAATTCGATTGCAATGAAACTTTGGTAATTTGAGGGGCGCATGCTCGATAGGTTTCTATGTATAGTAATGAGCTCTGGTATAATAAAATTATTTCTCTGGTATTTAAAATTATTCATCCGATTGCGATGAAACTTTGATAAGTTGTAATGCGCACTAGCGTTATGACATTTCCATAAAAAAATTGCAATAGGTGGCGCGCAAGTTGTTTGAAAAATGAGTGTATTTCATGTATAGTTTAGCGGCAGAGTTGGAAGGGGAATCCGGAAGGGGGAGTTCGGGGGTGGAGGGACGATGGAGGGGGGATGAGGAAGATTGGTCGAGGAAGGGGTGAAGGCGCGGAAGGTAGAAAATAAACGCGGGGGGAACGCGGGAGGGGGTGTTTCGCGGAACGGGTGGAAGCGGAAGAGGGGAGGGGGGAAGGTGGGGAAGGTGAAGGGGGAATGCGGGAGTGGAAGGGGGGGGGGTGAAAGGGGGACGAATGGACACAGAAAGAAACAATTTCTTAATTTAAGTGGCATTGCAGTGCATATCGGGAACTCGCTAGTTATAGATTAATTATATTATGTTATCTTACTTAAAATATGTCATCTTAAACTACCCTGCAGAGCGTCTATTCAAAGCTAGTTGACATTGTGAATTTCAATGAAGTGTTCTTTAAACACAGTTTAATTAATTATGAACAGAATATTGAACTTCCTTCAGCGAGTACCTTTATTGAATAAATACCACCACGTCTGGTCTCCTGTAGTGTTTCCATATCGAGTCTTAACACCGCTGCGGGGGTCTTCACAGAGATCACTGGCTGCTAGTTGCTAGTCTGTGGACGGAGTTTCTTCGGAACATATTTGTCTTCAACCTAACGTCACTAACATTACAAATACCTACATATAAATACGTCATTCTCACGATATATCAGCTTTCCCGGACGTAGCAATTTCATAAAAAATATCACAAAAAGAAAAAAAAAAAATTATTATAATCAATTTGAAAAAAAAAATTGTTACTGAAAAAAATGGCAGTTTTTAATTACAAATTTAAATAAACAAAGACATTAACATTACTATTTGGGAGGCGAGTATGGGTACCGTCGTCTCGGGAACCGTTAATTTTATAACCATAAGGCTCCTGCCATAAGTCACTCCAAGTGGTTTGCTACGTTTGGTGACCTACCAAGGGTGCCCACATTCATGGGGTGTTTGTCTAGGTCTTGACGGTGAATGCATTTGCCTACCTACTGCATGGCGGGCCGTAGCTGGTTGAGAGAGTTCTTTTGATCCCTCCAGCCGGACTTTCTCGATCGCCTTGCACTGCAGTGGGAGGAATGGATTCACTGTCCCTCACTCCTGGACACACTGACACCCGGATTCCTACCTACCACTCACACATTTTTTATTCCAAGAACTTCCACTCCTTGCTTTCACAAAAAGACCCTCCACACAGCATCCCCGAAGATGACATATGCCCCGTGGGAAATTGTTTTCGTCAGGAAGCTAATGTAAAAAAATAAAATAATATTAATAATTGATTTTGAGGGCAGGAAAAAATTTTTTTTTGCTATATTCGTCAGCTTGCAACAATATAATCGAAAAATGTAACTATGTATTTAAGGTTACAAAAAATATTCTATTTCTGGTGTAAATTTCGGTATCCATCAATATTAAAGACTCCTATAGATTTGAATATAAATAAAAATAAAATAATTCAAATCTAAATAATGTACGAGAATAGAGTAATAAAGATTTTCATATGTAAATCAGTTCTTTGTCAACTTCTAACATATAACATGTTTTATTTCATCAAACTAGGGCGACCCTTGAGATTCTTAAATATTAAAAAACAATTTCTACTCTTGAACTAATCGTGGTTTTTTTTTTAAATAATTTGTCATACATTTGTCTCCAAGAACAATCATTAGTCCACAATCGGTTGGTAACTGCATATTGTTTGCACCGACAGTCAATGTATAAATAAGTAATAGTAACAATAATACATTGCATAGCGAGATTTCTTCAGCACAATTACCGCATAAGGACTGGCGACCCAGATGCATGGCAACATGCAGCTGAATGCAGTTCGATACAGGCAGCGGGAGGGGGGAGGGGAAGGCTGTGTTATCTCTGCTTTCGGAGATGCTACTTTTCCCTCTAAATTGGTGTCAAAAGACATAACTATACCATTTACTGTCTATTCATTCTGAACCATTGGAAATGTGAAATCTTATGTACGTATTTAATAATAATTATAATATGCTGGGACATGGCTGGGACTGACAAGTCACCATGGGTACATAATAAATGTTTGTAAAATAAATGAATGCTAATTTAATACAGACTTACTTATATTAAATTTGCCACCCTTTCAGACACTTGTATATATTATTTCAAACTAAATACAAGCCTTCGCCTTTAAGACTCTTTCTACGAAATATTTGCATCATTTTCTCTTTTGTATATTAATTCCACACAATTTCCCTCAGGGCCTATGTTATTTGGGATGCTATGTGGAGAGTCTTTTTGAGGAGAGGAAGGAATGAATATTGGTCTTGAAGAGACCCATGTTGTAGGAATGGGGAAACACAAAGGCCGGCAAATCGTTCCACAACCAAGCTGTTGAACACAAGAACGAGTCGAAGAAGCGACCCGTTCTCGTGTGACAAATGTCAACCGTGTACATTTGTTGGGCACGCGTTTGGAGCGTTTCCCGACTATGCACCGGTGCCGAAGGGTTCAATGGCGCTAGTTCCTCAGAGCATCTTCCATTGAAATATCGGTAGAACAAGGATAGCACTCCCACCCGATGCCTGTGCTATAAAGATTGCAATCAGTTAAGTTAGGAGAATCTATCAAACGGATCGTCCGTTTCTGTATAGAGTCGAGGGTATTTTTCAGGTATTTTGGGGCTCTGACTAGAGGTGGCTGCCAAACTCAACCGTGGAGTGCATTTGCGGTTTGTACAGGGTTAGCAGTTGTGTACCCTCATCAGAACGATCATCATTTCATTTCGAAACGTGCTTAAAATTATTTTAGCAAAGTTTATTAATTAGTCATATGCATGTACCTTATTATTCCATCGCATTGCTCTCCCGACTTTCTCCAGATCCTATGCTATGGGGTTGCCACAATCCCACTGGCTCCAGGCTGTTGGGATTTTTAGATACAGTATCACATTAATAAACATCCATTGATCAATTGAATCAATCCAATCCATTGATGATAATTACGTAATGTGTGGGCACCTTGAAATGTTGCTGGTTATTAATTACATTGATTGCACGACTTCTTGACATTTTTAAAGTAGTAAGAACTCTATATAAGAATATGTATCTATATCGTCTTTTTCTAATTCTCTCGCCTTTCTTTTGACTATTACTTGCCATCATAAGATAAAACGTAATGTTATCACCTTCGGTTTATGAAAAAATGATTCAAAAACAGTTATTAAAAGCACATTATAAATATTATACGGATTTATTTTCTAGTGCCTTAGAAATATGGCCTAAAATATTCTATTACAGATAACTGAACACTTCAACTCCTGTGAAGAACACCCGCACAACCCGCATCCTTTCCAACGAGTAAAGTTTACGGGAGCGCAACACGCAAGAAAGAAACATTAAAAACAAGACATACGATATACGCTTCGTTTACAGCTCCTCAAGTTCATTATCATTGTTACAACTAATGAGAGAATGCTACTTGCTGGTACTTCGTACTGACCACACTTTTGACAGTGAAAACTTACAAGTACGGGTAACACCGCACGTGATCTGTCTGCGGTAAAAAGGAGCGGAAATTACTCCAAACACGACTGAATCAAGTGACGCCGTGTTTTGTAACGATATGCAGGTAACAAGTAACTTGATTGAAAGGATATCAATCACAATTTTAACTTTCGCCTTCTCTACTCTTTCAATAATCTGCCATACACCTAATATAACACCTGCAAAGAAAATTATCACCAATCGGCAATCCGCCGAACTTTTAGAGCTTTCGAAGTCTATGTATTATTAAACAATATAATTAATAATACATTAACAATACTAGTAACTAGTCTTGCACGTACGTAGGTATGATTGTAACATTTCTAACTTAGAACTGATGTACACAAGGAGGAAACGACGTAAATTTCGCAAAATTTTGACTTTGACGTAATATTTTGTGGGTTTATTTTATGCTATTGTATATTATATTTACTGAAACACACTCCTTGAACAATAAACTATGCATAAAAACAACATTTTTTGCGTTTATTTGATAAATTTATAGGTTTTTTATCTTTTTCGCGACTACGACGCTAGTTGTTTTACAGCTCAAACCCCGAGTTAAATGAAGGGTCGATGTAATCGACAATTTTAATTAAAAATTATTCCGAGTAGCTAGGTGTATTTAGGATACCTCATACGTCAAGAACAAGAACGCCCCAAGCGATTCTAACCTTGTCCTTCATAAGTTTTATTTATACATAAGGGTTAAAATCGCATTCCAAAATAATAAAAACATTTGAAAATTTTGGCGTGTGCGCCGGCGCACACCTGGCAATGGACGAGTTAAAAAAATTATCAAATTTTAAAACAAACTTTTCAAAATCTAGGCAAACCATAAAGTAGGTCCCTACATATTTTTCAGTTACAGTACAATTTGTATCGAAACCTAGTTTTAAAAAGCTTTATCTATAAATTGGAGAAGTCTTAGTCTCCACTGACTCCGGGCATGTTAAGGGTCCCACCAATTTCTCAACGACGATATAAGGAAACTGATCATTTACCTCCTTCATCGCGTAGGTCAAGATTTTTTTTTTTAATAAAACCAAGCTACATTTAATTATTATGAACGACTCTAGGTCCTCCAGTGTCCCTGCATAACAGCGTTTGTTTGTATATATAATTATATTTATTGGCTCCAGGTAGTTGGTACTCTTCACATTTCACATCTTTGAGTCATTAAAAACGATTACGTAAATGCAAACCTCACCATTATTTTACTTAGATTTTGACGAGATAAAATCTCACTTTCTTCCTGTTGGATAAATAACAGTCTTACATGAAAATCTTTTATAAAAGTAACTTTATGTCGACTACCTAACTTGAAAGCTCAGTACAATGCAAGTTGAATGTTGTTAGTTGTACCTACAAGTATATCAATTAGAGAATGCAAATTTATTAGCAAAATGATCAATTTATTACACAAGTTAATCGGACAATTGGCATCGTGGACATATTTATCGGAATTAATTTGTAAGTGATAAATAATTATTACTTATGCTAACTGTGCACAGGGCTGAAATTGAAAAGAAAACATTATTTTTCTAATGAGTGATTTTACTTTTAGCTTCACCATGAATATTTCTTTGTTCCCTAAAACACAAAATGAAATTACTTTGCGAAAGAAAAAACGTTTGCAAATTTCGTCATGCCATATTTTACCGTTCGTGTGTGTTTAGTGAAACTTTATAATTAATATCCTTATTTAGTTGGGGTTTTTTTAAATTAGCTCCACACAGGAGGCCCTGAAGAAAACAATTTCCCTCAGGGCCTATGTCATCTTAGGGGATGCTGTGTGGAGGGTATTTTTAAAGAAGGGAAGGATAGGAAATTCTGGGAAGGAAAGGGGTATGAGGGTGGGTATTACACCCACCCTCATACCCCTTTCCTGGGGGTCAATGTGTCCAGGAGTGATGGATATATGAATCCATCCCTCCCACTGGGGTGCAAGGCGACTGAAGAGATCAAAAGGTATCCCCCAACCAGTCTCTCCCGATCCGGCCTGCTACGCAGTATGCGAGCAAATGCATACGTCAAGACCTAGACAAACCTCACCCCGTGAACCTGGGCACCCCTACTAAGTCACCAACGTAGCGAACCACTTGGGGTGACCTATGGCAGAGGTGTTGGTTATACAATAAATGGTTCCCGGGGCGGCGGTACCCATATCCGCCCCCCGATTTGAGGGTATCCAAGGTAATTGTAATATTCATTATATACTTAAGATATTTAGCTAATATAAGTTAGAAAATAATACATAGAAATCGATGGGAAAATATGGTTATGTTACGATTACATTGAGCGAGTTTACAAGCTACTAGCCGGCGAATTCACTATCTGCTAGTAAACTTGTTCAGTGTCTGCTAGTTAGCTAGGATAAATGATTACACTGAGCGAGTTTACTGGCAGATAGTGAATTGCCGGCTTGTAGCTTGTAAACTCGCTTAATATTTTGTAGGTTTATGTTTTTAATACTGTATTAAGTTGATATGATTTGTTCTAATTAATCATAATTTTAAAGCTGCACATTTCTTCACAGGAAATTCCTTGTGAGACGGTCAATTTTAATGTATTACACATTTTTTTGAATAAATTAATTATTGAATTAACTTTAGGCTTTCGAGTTCGGCCCTGTTATTTGTGAGTCCGGCAATGTGTAAATCTTTCCATTTCCTACAGCCGCCCCTGTCAACATAACGACATAAATTAATAGAGCGTTATAAATATAGTTAAGTGACAGACAATTAATGTAGTGATGCAAATGCGGGAGCGTTTAGCTATTTATATGGCTTTTTGTAAGTTCGTATGTCCAATCTCCCTATCAATTAAACACAAATAGAACACTGAAACTACTAAATGAACGATATTCATTATTATAATTTTGTTTAAGAACTCGATCAACAGTGCTTTATGATGTCATTCTCGAAATTTAATCAATTTGTTCAAAAAGTAAATCTAATTAATCAACCATTTAGTAGTTAATTAATTAGATTGCCTATCTTTTCCTTTTTTTTCAAATTGATCACTCTATTCAAAAATATATGTTTTAAAATAAAAAAAAAAACACATAAATTTGTTGTTTACCACTTTTATTTTATTAACTACCGGTTTCGGAAGCACCCTTCCTTCGCCAGGAGAATATTGTAACTAATCTACGACATAGAATATTGTCAGACATACAAATTTTAGGTGTGTGAGTGGGGGGTAAGCAAGGGGGTAGGGGTAATTTCAGGATTTCCGGGAAGAACAGAGCGGTTCACTGGAAATATATTTAAAATGGGACTAAAAAATAAATTAATTTGATTATTCAAAATGCTAAAATTATTATTTAAGTGCTTCTAAATTATCAAATTTATTGATTTATTGTATTTAAATATTTCCGTTCGATGTTATTTAAAAATTAATGATGTTTATTTTTCATAATCAAACGTTACAGTGACCAAAATGAAAAAACGAACAATTTTTTTAAATCTATTTTATATATCCCTATAATCTAATACACAAGCAAAGCCACTGAATGAAAAGCTATCGTTATCAAACTGAGAACATTTTGAATTTGCGTAAATGTATTTAATTTATAATTGTGTAGTTCCTCTTTCCCACATTCTGTCTTTCTTGATATTTGTGTATCTTTATCATAGGATATTCGCAAACATAAACCCGGTGGTATTATGTAATATAATCCAACCAAAATTGATTGAAGTGCTTCAGTGCCGACAAAGAAGCCGCGTAGATCTGAAAAATAAATATAGAGACTATCATTTTATTGAATAGACCACGGATCGAAAACGTAATAGTAATACATGAACGACCGTTCCCCATACTGCGAAATGTACCATCTCCTCATGTGGATATGAAATAACTTATTAACTTTTGAGAAAGATGTTTTCTTTAAACAATTTAAGAACAGAATTACATGCTTCGTAGGAGAACATAATAATTTTAAAAATTACAGTGCATGGGACTGCATTAGGTCCAATTCTATTTTTAATCTACATTAACCGTCTTTTAAAGCCATTATAAGCTTTGCAGGCGATACGGTGATACTGCCAGAAAAATAATATAAAATTTCATTTAACATTAGCTGTAAGAATTTCAAGACATTCAAAATGTTTACTAAATGTCTTTGTTACCACGGATCCAGAGGTCGCGGGTTCGAAACGAGCGCAAATTTTACGTATATTATAATTCATTTAAAAAAATAATATATGATATATTCGCGGTACGTTCCAGAGTGGAAGATACTTTCATTAACGCCTTGGTAAAAGACCACCATTCGCAAATTAAACATTGCTTAAAATGGCTTTAGTTGTGTTTCATGACCAGGTCTAAAGAGCCAGGCGCTTCCAACCATCCTCTACTCTTCCCCTCCCCACCCCCGTCGATCAAACCTTACAACATATCGTAATTAGGGTAGCGTTAGTCCCACCGTCTCCGGACATTTAGGACTCTTATGAAAGCTTTTAAAATTTTAAAAACTTATTTTATTTTATTATGTGTATGAAACAAACAGTTATTTATGTTTAGATATTTTAAAATTCCAAAAAAATACTAGAAAACGAAAGATCTGGCACAGAAAGGTAGCTTTTCCCATTTGCTTCAAACTGTCGTTACGTGAAATAACCCTAATGTTTTTTTCTCATTTCTATGAATACAAAATTTAAATTCCTATCAGAAATCAATAAATAATAATCACGTAAGATGGATAGTAAATAAAATCTATTCAAGTCCGCAGTATAGAAGGTATTGTAATAAGAAAGCTTTATTCTCGAACATGATAAGTTGGAACCTTATCGGACCCTATAAAATGGTATACCAATTTCACCTCGGTAATATGAATAATGGAATAATAAATTAGATTTTATTGCTTTATCATATTCTGTCCAGTGTCCTGTCGCGGGACAAAGGGGCAGATTTTATAGATAATATTTTACAGACAAATTTAAAGATCACGTACATATGAACATGGTTACACTATTCACTAAGCATTGTTAAATCAAGATTTTATGACTATATTTTTCTTTTATCTAAATTTGTAAGTTTTCAATTTGTTCCCCGCTGTACAAAACCCAAGTTGTAATCACGAAATACCAAGAAATCTGCGATATAATGTTATCTTTGTGAAAGTTCGTTATAAAATAACATATTTTATTTTTTTCGGCAATTAATTTCATCGCTTGTATGTGAAATTTTTAGGACAAGTAAATAAAAAGAAATATTTTCTTTGATTAAATTTTGATAAATTCATCTTCTAATGATAAAATCTGTTTAGATACGTGAATACCATAATAAAATCTAGTACGCTGAGTTCCAGGATCCTCAAATTTAAATATTTTTTTCTCTCTAGATATTCTAGATCAACTCAGCTATTTTCAGCACGTAGTAACATTTTAATTATGAGCTTTGAAGTAGCCATTCGCTTTCTGATAAAATAAGAAAAGTCCTTCGTGTTCGAATTTTTTTGAAGTGAAAACTTCTTTAGCACCGTTGTGATTTGAAACTCGATAAAACGGAAACGAGTGACACTAAAAAGAAACAAACACGTACATCTATAGAATTAAGACTGCGAGACAGAATGAAACCTTACGTAGGTAATGCGCGCAGCTTGACAGATCGCGACGCTTCGTAGGTACTGTACCTACGTACGTCGCGCTCTGTCAAGCTGCGCGCATTGGCCGCATTGATTCTGAGCTCACTTTCAATTGGTTGAGATTGTGTGGGTGAAGGTTTCACTTCTACCGCTTTAATTTAATTTAATGTGAACAGCACTCGATTTTTTTTAAATTCAGTAGGACTAAGAGGATAGGCTAACCCAGTCTGTCATATTACATGAAAATATGCAAGTATTGCTTAAAAGAAAGAAATTAAAATAATAAATAATCAAATGAAGAAACGTGAAAGGTAGCTACCTAATGATAACAAAATTAAAACATCACATAAATAAGTTAAAAAAAGAATGAAGTTTCAAAGAAATTTTAATTAAAAAGATCGTCCATATTGCCGTATCAGCAAATAATAATTTATTTTTTTTAGATGATTCGAGTTTAATTCTTAGTCGCATTTAAATCTACGTCTTTATTATCTGATATTATAAATCATATTGTTTGGAATATTTTAATATGGTTTTGTATATTTTTTGGTTGATAATTATTGTTAAAAAAAAGTTTGACAATTTGGTTACCTATCTGAAATTTCCGAGTTTCTGCGTTTTTCGGTGAAATGTAAAGGAAAATAATATAAATATGTGTGATGTGCGTTTTTGTATGTTAATTGAAGATACAACTCATAATAATTCATTTTACTCAGCAATCCTAAATGAATTCGCCACCCATTTGAATATAAATTTATATAAGCTCAAAAATTTCATCCGTGAAACATTTCATACTTTCTTATTGATTGCATTCTATCAATTACAGATTTGTGCATTATCTCCGGATACTTCGTCTGCATTAGGGATGCATTCCTTTCACTTTAATAATTTAGCTGGGGGTTAAATTTTCGGCTAATTTCTCCGGTCCGATACGCCCATTAAATTGCCACATTGGATAATTCATAACCGTGATTTGTTGCCCCTTGGGTGTCCTTTGACATCGTGCAACTCTGCACATTGACACCCACACCCCAAACGCTGAACTCGAAGACAAGCACAAGGCAGTTTATAAAAAGTGACGAAATAAAACAATCCACAAAAAAACAATGCGATACGTAAGTTTGTACTTTTTGCATTGTACGTACATCAGTTTGGCTTTGTGTGAAAAGGCTGCAAGGTGGTATTATTTTATTGTAGAAGCACTCTAAGAAAATTACAAGACAACGTGTAAAAAGGTTTAATTTAAAACAGTCTAGGGTAACTTCGATGATGAAAACAGTCTACAGTAACTTCGATGCATTACGTTGTACTTTGTAGTGTTTTTTAAGCTTTGCTTGGTTTGAAGGGGTATTATTTTCTTGGAGAAGTCAAACTCGAGGTTATATCGTCGCCTTAGTTGTCCAATGACCATTAGAAAATTTTACAGAAAGAGAAGGTTTTCTTTCATTATTTCAACGAAACATTATGATAATTGTAAGATAAAGCTATTTCCGTAAAGATGGAGGTATCTTAGTTTAAATGCATCTTAATTGAGTGATTAACTATAATTTTTTGTACTTTATTTTTAATATTAAAGTGGAGATTGAACAAACACTAAAATGGACGTTTGTACAATTTAGAACTAAGGCGACGATATGTATCATAAGCCAACATGTAAAAAGGATTTTTAAAGAAATTCCATGAAAAGTGGTAGGTATTAGTTTCTTGAAAAAGCTAAGCTTTAAGAACATTATGTACGTGTGTCGTTCTTCTTTTTAACTTACATAAAGTTGTCTCCGCCAGTTAGTGGAGAAAAATTCAACAGAATTACCAATATTATTATTTTATAATAACTTTAAAATCTACTGTACTAAAGACGTAACGACTGTGTGTGTTTTAAAAAAATATGTCTTTATATTTTTGTAGTAAAAATTACGTTACAGTAATAGAAGTGTAGAACTCCTCGTGATAGAAGTGTATTATACAAATCACAGTTGTCTTCTGCCACCTCGATTTGCGTATATTCTATAATGTTACAAAAAATGATACGACAACATAAAATATAAAACTATTTTTAAACTCCAAAAGGTATAACCTGTCAAGTAACAGCGATTATTATTTTTAATGATGTTTAATAAAATAAACTCAAAAACTTCAAAAACGTCAAAAATCTCACAACTTTTACGTAGTACGTTAATTCTGTCACGTGGGCTGTCATTCGAAATAGGTATACAAGCAGCTCGTGTTTCAATAGGCATTTTAGGCCTCTTTCCCCCCCTTGCTACAATTTCCCCTCTGAGATCCAGAGAGAATTCATTTACAGTAAAAACAAAATGTGACAGAGTGGTAAAAGTTATGTATGATAAAAAGAAGAACAACCCACATATAACTTGTAAAAATATTTAATATACACCAATCGATGAAAAAATACTATACTATCGTAAGTGTTGTTGCACCTTTTTACACTACACGCTGGTTTTGCTTGTTCGTTTAGTTTAAGGCTCGTCACTTTTCCCAACAGCGCAAAGATGACGTTTGATACGTGCGAAAATCGCGCCAACAATGAAAACGCTAATTTTTAAATCTTTTCACTTCACGCATGCGCACTTTATATTTTATGCTTACCATTATGAGTTGAAGCGTGGCGTCACATAATCAGGCAAATCCGTTCGTAAATCAAAATGCACTCGCTAAATTCCTTTGAAATGCAAGCAAGTACCTACTTACTTGCACATTTCTTTGTATGGAAAGCGCAAGCTTTGTAGTACGATTATTTTTGTATGCAAGATTTGAATAAAGAATTGAAATTTAAGTTTCAGTTGAGCTTTCCTGGGAGCGTTTTGACTTCCGGGGTTTTATAAAACTCTTTGAGTTTGTTTGTGGTTAATGTTAATTTTTGCTTTATTTCTTTTATGATCCAACAAAATTTTACCGAAATGTTATGTAAAGTAAAAAATATGTGTGTTTACGCAATGAGAGCTTTGGCGGCATGAAATTCGCACCAATTTTTTCTGTCTATGGTGTCTAGGTACACGCAAATATCTATCTCGCAACATCATTTTCAACATTCTTTAAACGGAAAAATAACTTGTTTGTTTCAGTTTTTCGATTGTCTAATAAAATACCCATTTCTCATTAGGTTGTGTATCATATATGTGCATGTAACTTCAGTTCAATGAACTCTAGAACTTGGGTTTACTTTGGATTTATTTCAACTATGGAATTAAAGCAAACTATATACCTATTTGAATATATTTATTTTTATATGTAAAATTGATGGGACGGTTTTAAATACTGAAAAGAAAAAAATTACAAACGAGATATCAGTGTATCCCGTGTCTGTACACGGGAAAGAAATGCAAAGCAAATGAAGAAATCAATCACCCAGAAATATCTTGTGTACCAGGCCGTCCAACTTTAAAACAATATCCTGAATTAAATTACTGGGATTGAAAATATGACTTATTTTAAAAGGGATTTAAAAAAGTATGTCTACCTCAAGTATTGATGTTTTGATGATTGAAAACACTTGATTTAAAATATTTAAAGATATATTATGTTTAGCAAATAATGTAAATATATATATATATATTTTTTTTTTACATGAGCTCCACACAGGAGGCCCCGAGGAAAATAATTTCCCTCAGAGCCTATGTCATCTTTGGGGATGCTGTGTGGGTTTTTTTTAAGGAAAAGGAGAAGAGGAGAGTTCTGGAAAAAAAACGGTTTAACGGGTGGGTAGTAATCTGGGGTTCAGTGTGTCCTGGTCATCCGCCTCCAAGACCTAGACAAACCTCACCCCATGAACCCGGGCACCCCTGCTAAATCACCAAACGTAGCGAACCACTTGGGGTGACCTATGGCAGAGGTGTTGGTTATCCAATAAAGGTTCCCGGGGCAGCGGTACCCATTCCCGCCTCCCAAACATGTATATGTTTCTAAAAATTTTAGCGCACACAACGCGAAGGTGTGAGCTAACTTAAGATTAATAAATAAAATTGATTTTGGGGACAATTCAGACAAAGTGGGTACCAACATTATTTATTTTAATTCATAATAAATAATAATTTGGGTGGTTAATTTCTGTGTTTATGCGTAACTCGTATTCAATGAACTTTGGAGCTGGAATTTGCTTTGATTTTCAAAATTGAAATTCATTTTGGGAACCATTCAGACAAGCGATAGAATAGGAAGGTACCAAAATTAGATTATTTATATTTGAAATGCTTATTTCTTTCGTTAAAATTTTTGACAATTAATTATATACTGATAGAAATACTGAAACAAATATCTAAAACTTTTCTCTTCTGAAGTAGCAGATTTTTTAATTGATTGTACGCTGGATTCTTTCCATGCTCGAAAACTTAACATTAAAATTAATAACACTTTCGGTTCATTAAGACATATCACAGAATACGACTGTCAGATGAAAACATAATATGAATTAATTACATTTGGCGATCATTTGGTAGGATGTTTACCAACGTCAGAAAAAGATTAATAGTCTTGGAAGGTTTCAGGCCTCATTTGGTTGATTTTTTGCCTTGTGTAGAAGGTATCACTAAACTTAAATAAACCGTTTGTTTTTTTGTTATTATTGGCCCCTTTTGGAATCTATTCAACTGGATTATAAGACAAAGCAAATATCAGGAAATAAAGAGTACAATTGCGGCCTTTATTAATTGACTCGTCTTTCAAGATTTTGCTTAGTCCTTTTTTCTGGTGCCCTCTCCGACCACAGGGAAATCCTCTCCATTCTTGACAAACTTCACCCTTCAGGCTTTAAATATATAGTCCGAAATATATACAATCCTACAATGTCGTCTGTGCAGGTGGATTAAAATGCCACAATAAAAAAAAGTTATTGACGTGATAACGTCTAACAAATCGATGAATGCCGGCTGCACTCAAGAAAAAGCATGACTCATTGTCACGTTCCGCCTGAGCCGAGCGTGCAAGCGAGAGCGCGGAACAAACGTTTGGCCTAAGCGTTCGGCTTGTGACGCATCTCTTCCACTCCATCGTTATATATGACGTTATCACGTAAAATTATCATCCGTAAACCGACTTTACAGACAATCAATTTTTTTCTTCAATGAAGGTACCTACCTACAGATTTTTAAAACGTAAAGTCTAAGCCAAAGGCTGCACAGATAAGAAAGTCGATCTGTAAGTTTATACAAATATTTTAACATTACAAAACCCAACATCTACTATCCCCATTGAGGTATTTTTTTCACAAAAAGTTGTAGCCAATATCCAATTATTAGATTTCAACAGAGAATTGTTGATATATTTCGACTTTCTTTACGCAAGATGTTTCAATTCGTCTAAGCGCAGATGATTTTTAGTGCTTCTTAATATTTTGAATAATTCTCATTTTAATTTTATCTCCAAAAATTGCTTTCCAAAATTGGCCTCCATGCGATGGCAGTGATCGATATAAGCCACCTTCGAAATTTTGTAACCCAATGAAAACTCCGTAACGTAATAGTCTCGAACATTCCTGGAAACGGCCACAACTGCGCATGCTCAGAATAAGTGCCACATGCCACGAGATCGATCGCTTCGGATCGTTTAATCGATGATAGTAATAATATAAAGAAATTCCGTTCCACATTACATCTGTAGACTGCACCAAGACATCCATAGATTATTAACAGCTGACACTACGTCCTCCGTAATGCAAAGATAAAATGGGACGTATCAAGTTAGTCTGAATTCTTTATCACCGGGTGTTTGTGAATTGTGATACTTAATTATTAAGTGATCAATAATCAATCATTACTTCAGAAAAATATTGATAAAATCCGTTGTTTTTAATGACATTTAATTGTATATTTCTGTAGTGAATTTGTCTCCCTGAAATACTGGCTTAATTCGAGTTTCAGCGATCTTTTTTCATAAAGCTAACAATTGAAAACTATTTAGCTATAGATAAAATAAGATGGCGTCTTGCCTTAGCTTTGTAATTGGCATTTTTTCGAAGCTTAATCTAATGTAATCTAATAAATGTTAATGGCTGCTTACACTAGGCCTAGAAATTCCATACGGTAATGTGCAAATTTTATAAAGCCTAAACTAAGTAATATATTATGCCTAGATTAATTATTTTTTTAAAAAACAATCGTTCTTGTTAATTACAGACATAAACTATCTTAAAAGTATATAATAGATGAATCATTCAAACCATGTTACAAGAATTAGGGGCCATCCATAAATTACGTCACACGAATTTCATGATATTTTTACACCCCCCCCCCCCCTGTCACATTTGTGAGACCCCCTCCCCCCTAGAATTTCATGATTTTTTGACCCCCCCATATCCCATGTCACACTTCTCTACTCCCCCCCCCCCTTAAGGTGTGACGTAATTTATGGATGGCCCCTTACTTTATCGTCGAACTGTATTGAGATTCAGATAAATTTATATAATAACTATTCCACGTAAAACGGGCGTAATCTGACTGCAATTTATCTCCAAAATGTGAAAAATGTGAACCAATTTGTGACTGCGAATTAATCGATGTTGGAATAAATCCGCCTTTTTCTTATTTCGGAGCATTTGCCTTTATTGTTGCATATATAATGCACAGGTAAGTGTATATGTTCATATATGGACGTATAATAGCGTAGCATCGATAGCAACCTTAATTAGGGTGACAGGTTCGGCCGTCTGTTGACAGGTGACGCATTGCCAGGACTTGGCTAATGGCGATGGCGGTCGGGTGAAAGTTGGCCGCTCGAAAGCCGATGGTTGGAGATTGATGGTGTTAAAGTTACAGCGATGACACGGTCGCGATTATGTCCGACTTGGTGAAATACGTAAGAAGGAGGTACTATTGCTTCAAGAACATGATTTGTGCATATCTCCGTGTGGTATATATACATATACTTGAAACCAGTGGCGTGAACCGAGTTTTTAATCAGGATAGGCTGGAGGAAAAAACAGTAAATTAATTGTTATTTTTTTAATTTACCACAGACGTTGTCAGACAATGTTTTAGGTTTGTTCGTACATTTACTGATTTACCGATACTATTCGATCTTTTCAAAAGTTCAAAAATTGTGCTCTCAGCATGCTGTAATTAATAAGTTTAATTAATATTCATTCTAGTACTTATACTATATTAAATAAAGTCTAGATTGAGTTCTTGCAATGATTATTTCATAAATTTTAATTTTCAGGGTGTTACAGAAAATACTTGACTTACTTTAACCAGTGATTCCTGACATTATTTGGAGTAAAAATTACAATGAAATTTTTGTCTCCGGTGACATTTTTTTTTCAAAACATTTTTTAAAAACTATTGGAGGCCAAAATTTCAGTAACATTTTTTACTTTTAAGCCGACTTACGATTTGGTTAAATTATGACCGAAGGAGATAGGGTCGAATAAGCTCCGCGGAGCCCTGGCAATGCTGAGTTCCTGTATTCCTGGAGGTGCAAAAGTATCTTTTCCGGACTTTTCTGTTTCAAATTTTCGTTTCCACTGGAGCGACAGTGCAATTTATAACTTTTTCTCCGATTGACTCGACATTTTTTGGTGATCATATGAAATTAAAAAAAAATCATACCTCCGTATTTTAATACGAAGACATACAAACTGATTATATATCTATATAGCCAATGAATTTACCCATCTTTTGTCGATTATTACACATTCATAGGGTTTGTAGAAAAAAATATTATATAATCGTAAACTTCTACTTAATTACTTCTAAATAAGGAAAAATTTGCCAAAATTGGCAGCAAAGCAATCCGAGGTATTTTAAATAGTGCCATGTTGTGGCAAAAAGCGCTCCAGAGAGATTCTAACACATTTTCAAAGATTAAATATTCCTTTTTTTTTGTGAATACCGCACAAGAGTCTCAACTGCTCCCGTCTGGCGCCAGTGAGACTATGGCATCCCCAATTGGGGTATGTTGTGAGGCTGAAGGTAGTGGGGAGGGGAAGAAGATGGGGAAGAGGAAAGTGGGATGTACCTGGCTATTCAGATCTAGTCACCAAACACGACTAAAGCCATTTCATGCAACGTTTCAATTCTGAATGGTGGTCTTACATCAGGGCAATACTGAGAGTATCTTCCACTCTGGAACATGCCGCAAATATACTATATATTATTTTAAATGAACAAATTGTGAAATAACGCAAATTAATCAAATAAAATTTATTTGCCACAATTAGAAGTTTTACTAATTAAATTATTCCAAGAATAAAAAAAAATAAAATTTAAAGCTCGACTCAGGAAGTTTGTAATTTCCTTCTGTAATCCGGATATAAATAACAAGAAGGTCAGCGGGGGAAGTGGCCAATAATCACCTGTGAATATTACCTCAGCCATAAAAGCTCTCCGTTGCTAGTTGGTATCGACAGAGCTTTCAGATATAGGCGGGAAATTACGGTGAAGGCTAAATTGGTTTACAATCCTGGTGATGGCGATTACAAAAATTGATGCTTTCATGCAGGAAGCAAAGGTTATCCTTACAATCATAAAGCTTGCAAACTCTCAATGTTAAATCGATGAAGATTAGTAATTTTACTAGCGCAGATCTGTGAAAATTCACGGGATATTATAATTGAAAGAGCGTTGCGAAGTCCTGTTTTAACTCGACCACTTGGCATTTCATCTAGCTAAATTAAACTAAACTCTGGCTGGATAATTTTTATCCAGCCAGAGCTCGCTTGTGCTACGAGATATCCAATCCGAGTAATTACTGTTATGATACCTACCGGCTTGAATAAAGTTTGAAAAATTAAGTCATTGAGATGGTGACTTTATTTCTTTGGACAAATTTCGTGATATCTTATTTGAAATTAAAAAAAAAATGTTACTTAAAATATTAAATTGGTTTGTAATTCAGTAGGTAGTTATTTAAGTTAACAAATCTTATTATTTCATAGGAAATGTTGGTTTTGATTTACTAAATGAGAGAAAACTAGATACTTTTTTGGACGCGAGATCTACTGTTCACAGGAGTACTATTTGTAAAATTTGTAATTTGTGAATAAAAGAAAGAAAGTTCATGATTTTTCATATTGCTGGTCGCACAAGAGTCCCAACTACTCCAGTCTGGAGCCAGTGAGACTATGGCATCCGCAATTGGGGTATGTTATGAGGCTGAAGGTAGTGGGGAGGGGAAGGAGATGGGGGAGAGGAGGTCGGGGAAGTACCTGGCTATTCAGATCTTCATCAAACACTGCTAAAGCCATTTCAAGCAACGTTTCAATTCTGAACGGTGATCTTACACCAGGGCGATACTGAAAGTATCTTCCACTCTGGAACGTGCCGCAAATATACTCGACTAGACTAGACTCGAACCCAGAATCGTCGCCTTACCGGGACGCAATTCCACCAACTGAGCTAATGTGTCCCTATCCGATTCGGTCGTATTAACTGTATCATACTTCGACTAAGAACTACCAACATTATCTTCATTTTCTTAATGCATATTTTTATCGGCTGCCTTGCAATCATGCATATCTTTATGCATGATTGCAAGATTCAAACCCGAACTAAATGCCATCTAGATAGTGTCTTGGATAAATGTTTATCAACTTTTATTTTTAATCTGCGACATCTATTGACTTTTCTTCAAGTCTAGGATTAATATTTATTTTTATTTCAGATTTTCGATTGAGTTTTGCTAATATTATCTTCATTTAATTAAATGTCAATTTTCTTTATAACAATATGTAATTATATTTTTTGTTGACAAATCAGAGATCAGAAAATATCTTTCGAATAGACATCGTTGGTAAATAAGCCTTTCTTGAAAACGGCGAAGCGCGGGTCCTTGAAAAATCACGGCATCTTGTCAAAAATTTGACGATAAAAAAATGCCCTTAAAATTAAAACAAATTTAAAATCATGTGGAATAAAAATATTCTTCATCTCTTCTAAGTTTGAACTCGACTCCAATCTTCCACATAATGTTGATATTGCCCCATTTGAATAAAATGAATACATTAATTTACCTTTCCTCTCTCTATAATTTGAAATCATGCCCTAGAACACCATTGAAGGGTGAAAACCTAGAAACAACGTATTTTTCTGGAATAGAAAGTATTGTATTATTATAGATGAAGGTAGGTACTTCATTGCTTATCTAAATTCTTGACACATCAGTTACAATTTTGAAAATGACGCATAAATTCGAAACGCACCCGAGTTCATTGAACCAGAGTTACAATCACAGACAGATCTACAGCCGAAATTAGTATTTTTAGTAATTAATTATACAACCCTCAATCCTCAACGAATTTAATGTTTCAAAATATTCTGTGTGTCCTTTTTTCTAATGTTAGTTTACATAAATTGTAGCGGGTTTCAAACCTTTCGATGGCAATTATAAAAATAGATTTTAAATAAATTAATATTTTGTTTATTTGCTAATCGTTTAGCCTTGGTAATACACCACCATTCTTTGAGTAAGTTTAATATCAAAATTCGAACAGCCAGGTGCATCCCAACGTTCCCTCCTCAATCCTCAATTATAAACGAAACTAAACTAATAATCTGCTTAAAAATATCGCTGGGGTGTCAGATTGCATCGTAGTGTCGATTTTAGTTATGCAAAATAGTAACGGTGCCGAACCCACGTAAGATTGTGGAAAAACGAACATTGGAGGAGTTTTAAACACAAACACATTACAGGTTGTTGATTGATTCCGTATATCAGTTCTAGCAATATTTGCAGTCAGGCGTAAATCTGCTCGCTAATCGAGCCGTTTATTTGACGGATTGTATGATATTCCATAATCTCATTACATATCATCGGCGGAGAGCGTGCGAGACAAGTGTTCTAGCCAGAGACCAACAAGCATCAGTTGTTGCAGCTGCAGCCAGCTAGTTGGCATGTCCACTGCCAGTGTCTGCTAGTTTACCTGCCAGCGCCGGTACCTTCAGCTGTCGTGTTTCCGTCGCGGCTCTATCCGACTATTAAAGAGTGCGTGGCGGGTTTTTCTCTGTGGATCTCGGAACTATTTAGCCGCGCGGAAAATGCTCTAGACATAATTATTGCGGTGGCGAAAGAACTTTAGAGAAAAATCTTGACTAAAATGTTGAAAATCTTTGTGCTGAAGCAGAACGTGCTGGAACTGCCTGTTGACCACGAATTTTTTTTTACCCGTTGAACGCCGCCTTAGCCGACAGGCACATCCAAACAACTTTTTTTCAAGGGATTTAGCTAGTAAAAACTGTTCACAGCTTACTAATTTTTTTTTCATTGGCAACAAAATAAATTAAGATTATATTAATTAATTTTAAGATTAAGATTATATTGATTAATTAAGATTAAATTTTATATTTTTACGGCCAAAAGTACTATCGTGATTTATTTTATTTTTACCGTGCTGTAGGTACTGCCTTCTTCTTTAGCCAACGTTTCACACAGCGTTACAGCGTCCATTATCAGGACAGATGTGGACAGAAACACATCTGCCCTGACGATGGGCACTGTAAAATTGTCCGAAACGTTGGCTAAAAAATAAGGTAGCGAAACAAGGCAAAATACCCCAAGAATAAATCACGATAATAACATAATGATAGTACTTGCTTTTCGTTTATTCTTACTACTGCGTCATTCTTCAACGCGTCCGCTTAACGCACAGTTAGCGTACGAAAATTTAGCGTCGGTACAGATGAAACACTTCGTTCCAAAGGTTAAAACTTGGCACAGATTTTTCTGGGCCAACGCAACCGTTTTCAGCTTGTAATCTAGCGGTATGCTGTGCAATATCCATTTATCCACATCTGGCATTCTTTCTAGATGGCTAGCCCATCGCGGTATTTGAAACCTATAGAATTTAACATTGGTTTCAAGCTCAAGTAGATGATCAAGTCTGATTATCATTTTTAATTCTGCACCATCCATTTTAGTAGGGTATTCGAAGTCTGCTATTTTCAGATCTTTATTTTGGGTTAGGTATTACGTCAAAATAAGAGGTCTTCCACCCTTATTACACGCCTTACTCCGCGTAGCCGTCGGTTTAATCATTCTTGCTGTGTCCTTTACACTCGCACAGCGTAAGAATTATTGTCGGAATAGAATCCGATCTGTGAAGAAAGTTGCATCGCGGGTCGATGAGTTCATTAGGTATAGAAAATGTTGGTTGGCGCCACTTCGCGCATATATACCGGCAGCTGTCAATGCTTCTCGTGTTCGGGGGGCGATCGCTGTACAGTGAGCGGTGGGCTGGGAATTAGACCTATCAGAAGAGACACGTATGATAAGTTGTCGCTGATGTGACACCAAATAAACAATTTTATAAATGGTACTTGCTGACACAAAATTTTGTGTATTTTAAATTAAACAAATTTATTGTTTTATATCAATTAATATGTCAAACCACAAAGTGACTACTTTCTACCAAAATATTGTATGTTTATTTATCTGGAGGTTGATTTTAGCGTCTAATTAATTTGGTCTATTCAAATGAAAGCCTGTAGCGGATAAAACTTGATACAGTGTTAATGATATCAAAAACACAATATAGAACGCCGATAGATACCTAAGGCAGATCACATAGCGGTTGTCCGGATATGATTCGAGCTCAAATCCCAGTAGCATTTTATAATACGTGTGATTTATTGATATTGCATCAATATTTAGTTTGTCAAAAGATGCAACTCATCGTCAATTGACTTAATGGTAAATTTTTTTTATTTTTTATTTTTATTTTTTTTTATTTCCAACAAAAACATACTTAACAAATACAGATAGAATTGGCAATTTAAATAGGTAATCCCGCGAAGCTGCCACATGGCTGCTTGTCTGCAGGTTCTACCTCAATATACATCCATTACCATTTGAAATAAATAAAAAACATATTTATAAAATTTAAAATTGTAAAGAAGAAAGCAAATAGAGACAATCAAATCCTAATGAACAGGTTGGTGCAACCTACTTTACAGTTAATGAAAATAAATAAATTTAAAAAAAACAACAATATTTTATGTTTACAAAGGCATACAACATTTAACAGATTTTGTATCTATCATTCAAGAAAAAGGTAATATATTCTTAATAATTAGAAACCATGACATCATCAATCTTTCTTTTTCATCTTTGAACATTTTTTTACAGATATACTGATTTTTCACTCATAATCCACATCTTCACATTTTTTATATTTATACTCTCATTTTCCTCAATAACAAATCTAATTCTACTTGAATCTACCATAAATTTTGCAACCGTCCATTTTTGCAATCAATCTCTTGCTAAAATCATTCTCCTCGGATAATTTTGATTAAAAATGTTTTGCTCTGGAAATCTAAAATATATGACGACACGCCTTGACCCATCAATGTGACCTGTGAGTCGTGAGTAGGGTTGAAACAAAGATATTTAAATATAAGGGATGTGCTATCGGCAGTTTTTACTGTGTTTAGTGGTGTCGCCGATATTGTAAACCAATACTACTGCACACCTTCAAAAAATCAACCAAATGAACGAATTCTTTCCGTATTCAAAGAAAGCCCGTTAGACGGTAGTCCGCCGACATCATAGCGCATCTCCTGTATTTCAATACTTTGGGTTGAAATCATATATTATCTTCTAGGAATAAGAATTCAGGTACTTACGTTAGCAAATGTTTTAGTTGCACAACTACGACAATGGATGATGACACAATGATGTCCCTCTTTTAAGAAAGTGTCCTTTTTAAATTATTTCAGAGCGAATGCCTGTACGAGCACATCAGATGGGGGGAGGCCTTCGTGGTGGTGTACTCCGTGTGCGACCCCAAGTCATTCAGAGAGGCGCAGGACTTACTCACGCTGATTGCCCGCCTCAAGCTGCCATCATACTACACGGCGCTGCTGCTGGGCAACCAAAGAGACCTCGACCATATCAGGTACAGGACCGTGTTTAGCTCTGGAAAATCTAAAAGGGCAACTTTTTCTTTGATAGAATCTAAATTTCGGTCCAAGAATAGTTGTGGGTTTCAAACAGAATAGAACCCTTGAATCATTTTGTTCTAAAAAAATGTTTCTTGATTCCAGATCAAATGTATTTAAAAGGGAAAATATTTTTGGACGTTTTGAAAATTTCATCAAAGGGGTTTTTCCTGCTTTGAAGGCCTGAAAATTTTTGGACAATTTGCTTGCATTATCACTGTACTCGATAGTTATTTGCGACATCCAGAAAGTATTCAGAATATTTGTAAAAGGGGACTTTCTCTTCTTTTAAATATTATGCACATATATTTTAAATTACCCAATTTTCTACCAAATATGGAAACTGAATAGTTTTTCAGACTTGCCTCTAAAAACATCTCGAAAAAGTTTTGTTTATGGTTCAATTTTCTCTGGTATGACTGGGTTATTATAACAAAATTTTGCGAAGAGACCATAGAGCATAGAGCCATTAAAATTCAAAGGAATGCGAGGGGAAGCATCCAAGATGGCCGCCTCACTCGCAATAGAGATGAACTCACCCAAGTTTTTAACAAATTTAGTGGAGGGTATTATTTTTTTAACATTAGCTCAACACGTGAAGCCCTGAGGAAAAAAAATCCCTCAGGGCCTGTGTCATCTTTGGGGATGCTATGTGGAGGATCTTTTAGGGAAAGGAAGGAGAACGTTCTGGGAAGGAAAGAGGATGAAGGGTGGGTAGGAATCTGGGTGTAAATTAGTGGAGGGTATTAGTATAAATTTAGTGGAAGGTATTATTTTTTTTTACATTAACTCCACATATGAGACCCTAAGGAAAAAAATTCCCTCTGACCTATGCCATTTTTGGGGATGCTGTGCTATGTGTGGAGGGTATATTAAGGGAAGGGCAGGTTAGAAAGTTCTGGAAAGAAAAAGATAGAGGGGAGGGTAGTAATCTGGGGCTCAATATGTCCTGGAGTGACGGACGTACCTACGAATCCATCCATCCCTCCCACTGCGATGCAAAGTAATGGGTCAAGAGAGTCCGAGTTAGTTAGTCCCTCAACCAATTTCTCCTGATCCAGCCCGCCACGCAAAAGGTGAGCAAACGCACTGGCCGCCAAGACAATAAAGTAAAGACAAACCTCACCCCAAGTGTAAACTTCCTCAATACACAAAGGAATTGAAGTCATGGCTTGACAATGTAGATATTGAAACGTTGTTTGTTTAACTTGTATGACTTTTTGTTTTTTTCACAAACAGTTCACTTATTATTACACTATGCACTTATTGTTTCACTATTCCACTATTATTACACTACTTCACTAAATATGCAATTACTATTATACTTAATATTATACTATACACTTAGGACGGGTTGTTTCAAAAAATTTGATGGATTCATCAAATATTTGATGTCAATTTTCACGTTCTGTGTAAGTTCTATTCAAGTTCTGTTATTATTTCAGTTTTGTGAAGCAGCTGTCCTATAACGATATAATAACAGAACTTGAATAGAACCTACACAGAATGTGAAAATCAACTTCAAATATTTGATGAATCCATCAAATTTTTTGAAACAACCCATCCTTACTGTTGCACTGTTTGTATGCTCATTTTGTGCATAGCTATTTAAACAAATTTTAATCATGTTTTTGCTTTATATGCCCATTGTTTGTTCCTTCTAGGTACAATAATAAAATATATTAAACTATTTTACCCACGCACAGGCTGCGCCTTAGTGGGTTCCCATTGTTTTTATTATGTCATAATATTGTATACATCAATTGTAAAATTTGGGAAAATAAAGGGAAAAAAAAAAAAAAAAAAAAAAAGTCACCAAACTTTAGCAAACCACTTAGGGGGGCAGAGGTGTTGTGTTGGTTATCCAATAAAAAATTCCGGGGCGGCGGTACCCGTGTTGGATATTGGCAAAAGCCTGCTTAATTGACTACATCTAGCATCATTGTTTTTCGGAGGTGCATGGACGCAGATCCATTTACTGGATAGAGGAACTTTTTTTTTTACTTCATCTAACTGATTTTTCTGTTGTTTCCAGAGAGGTCTGTGTGGACGCAGGTCAAGAGGTTTCGCTGACCTTCGGCTGCCAGTTCTACGAGGTGAGCGCGGCGGAGCACTGCGCCGGGGTGTCCCTGGCCTTTCAGTCGCTGGTCAGGGAGGCAAGGGCGGGGCAGCTGCTCAGGGCCCTGCCCGTCAGGCGCAAGCTGGGGGTCAATAGCGTATCCAAGGTGAGAGACGTAACCTCTTTACTTTATTGGCTAGTTAGATAGTTATGAATTCTCGGTATTGCCCTGCTAAACGGCTCGATCAGGGGCCTTATCTGAATGGTAACCAATTTCTGGACACCATGTAAATAAATAAAATAGTTAAGTAGACAGTGTTAATAATGGAAAGACTAACTTTCAAAATCAAATAAAACCCTGAAAAACATTAAACCGATCCTTTTTTTATTTTGCTAACTTGATCATACTTAGATTATTTTGCTTTACTTTAAAGCCAAATTTAAGAAGAATGTATGCGCGGCCCATTTCGGCCTGTTTCATACAAATCTTAAATTTAGATTTGAGATCAAAATACCCAACCAAACTGAAAAATTATTTTGGTAATCAAAAGTTATATTAAATATCTAGTACGGATGTGAGCTACTTTATTTATTTTTGCTTCAAATTAAAAGATATAGGCCATTCAAGATTTTAGTGTTTCATGATTTTAGAGGCAACTTCGTCAATTATTTGTGAGTAAATGAAAAACATTAAAAAAATAATTTTACTTTATTTATTTTACAAATACAATGAAAAATAAAATAAAAAATAAAACATCGTTAAAAATGTATTTTTGGGTAGTAATTTTAATGTATTATCGACAAATTTTTGTTCCGCCGTAAATAGGTGATTTGTATTTTAAATTTACAACTATCAAAATGATTTTTTTCTTCATTTTTATTTTATATTTCATTATATTTTTATAATAAATATAGTAAATGGTTCATGCTGCAGCTAATTAGCCCTCTTCCTAAAGGAAAAATCGCCACACGACACTGTCTTGATGTATTCATTTTCTGTTAGGTATACTAACTTTTGACATGTCCTGACTCAAGTTCTCGAGTCCCTAGGTTCTTAATCACGATACGCCTTTCCAGGACGTCCACCACTTCTTCCTCTCCTTTCTTCTCAATTGTATAAATGTGATTCTAACGATTTTTTGTTTTATTTTCAGGTCATCGGAAACATCTTTGGAATATCCAACAAGAATGTCAGAAAAAAGCGGCCATCACTTAGTATATAGACTTTGAGTTCCTACGTAATACCTATATAATATTATTATTTTACGACGCTTTGTACATTGTAATTTTACTGAACTTTATAATATTAAGTTAAGAAATTAAACATTGAAGTTGAAAGCCAGAAGCTAGAATAATTTGGAAAGAGAGGGAACTTTACGACAACGAACACCCGACAAAACAGCCCAGGAGATTGAAGCAGAATTTTTGATCTCCTAGTTCAATCCACGAAAAAAATTGTGAAAAAGGCAACTTTAGCGAGAACTCACGAACAATCCACAATTTTTGTCTGCACTGGTAACCACAATACATGAAATAGAGAAGAGGCCTCCGGCTGTACATATAATTTTAATATTTTTTGATGTGCTTACAATAAAGTTTTAAATAAATTGGTACAACTTACAGATTGGTAACACTTCACCCTTGCATACCGCTTATTATAATATTATAGTAATTTATTTTTAAAACAAATATTAATGTTTTATAAGAACAGAGTACGTGGTTTTAAAAGCTTTCGATAAAATATTATTTAAAGTACGACGAGGAATTCCAGTGAATTTTATCAAAATACAGGTATTTTTTTTAGTCATAGCGCTGTTACAGTCGTCAATGCATTCACGATTCAAAAAATATATTTCACCTGCCATATTTCTTTTCAATTATTTTCTATAATAATATTTCTACAGCACGACAGAAAATAATTTGTTTTTGGTGTTTACTGATGGTAAGCGACGTCAATATATTTCGATGTTAAAACTTACACATGGCGAATCTATTATAAATATAAGTACATATATTGGTAATGTGTGAACATTAAACAATCCGGTGCATAAAAATACATTATCTATATATAAACAATTGGTTCGTGTTTTAATAGTAGAATTGTTTCAACGTTTCAATTTTTTTAAAACCGGCCAAAATGGCCCAATTTTGGTGAGGGCAGATCAAATTGTCAAACATATAGCATCAAATTGTGTATTTCGTATAGACAAATTTAGATGTCATTCTATCAGTAGCTAGCAACACGTGGATTCTTCTGATGATGTTAGAACTCGCCCGGAGCGCGCTAATAATTTTTCTAGACCACTGTAATATTTCTCTATTTCTACTTATAATTTTATGTTTTAAGGTGGATTCAGATTAAACGAGCATAGAGCTAGAGCTGTAAAAGGAGCGGTATTTCTTAATATTTAAACGGTAATCCGTTTTCACCATTTACACCAAAAGAATACTAACGAACAAGAAAGAGAACAACAAGAACTAGATTTTGATAATTCTTGCAGATGCTCTAGGAATGTTTAGAAGAGACGAGCGAAGTGAATGCTCATTGCTCATTCTTCAACAAACAGTGGTAGTGTACACCAACACACTACACCATCCATGCCTGACAGTGAGAGTGGTATTGTGACTTCAAGTGCTGCATTTATCGTTGAATCAATTATCTAAAAAGAAAGAAAATGGGTTGATGGGTGATGAATTTAATTCAATAATTATAATTGCGATTTCCCGCTAAGTTTTGTGCGATTTATTTTTATAATTTCCATAAGTTCGATCCCACAGATATCTAAAATTTTGATAAGCTTCTATCATTTGTAAACATTTTTAATTACTCCAATCCACAATTAGTACGAAAAGTCGACGCAAGTTCCAAGAACACTTTGAAGAGACGGCCTCGAGGAGCGATCGCGTCCGAACACGAAGAAATCCTCTAGCAAACTGTTTGGGCGCACTTAGGCATTTACTTCAAACGAACGAGCATTCTACTAAATTTCGGCGAATACTCGGAGCACCGAAAGAATGCTCTATAACTGTTTACACCAATTTGTAAGAGCAGCCTAGAATGAACATTTGCTCGTTTAGTCAGAATCCACCTCCACGTAGTGACGTTTGTTGATCTACGTAATCTTTTGATTGTAGTAAAATTTTCGATTGGAATTCCTCATTGAATACATTCTAGTTTATAGTAGAGCAATAATGATTTTTGTGTAGTATGGTCGATTACTCCATACGATCTCATGTTACTTTGGAATAATTTATATTATTTAGATTGTATTCTTCCCCTTTTATGATTATAATAGTGTCGCTACAAATTGACATATTTATCTCTACAAATTGACATATTTATCTCTACAGGTGGTCAAAGGTAGAATTTTTGAACTATGAACTTTTTGTTTAACTCATAATTGACAATATTATCTCTGTAGTCAGTCGGTGGTGTCTGTATTGTAGATTTTGTATAATAGTTCGTCAGTTCCTCATTAGCCGCCTGCAAAGAAAAACATGTCCAGCTATAATCGAATCAAGCTGCTAAAAACACAATACGACGGATATCTCATGAGTACCAATGTGCCAAACTTGTGTTTTTTTTTACTTATCTCCTTTTGTTTTTGCCTACAGAAATAAGATTTTTGAAATATTATTTCTGGTTCGATGTGGTCGTCAACTCAAAATGGGAGGTAAAATCTTGGGTTTTCTTAAATCATTTGTTTATATTGTAAGAATAAGTCGAATGAGCCTCTTTCATGATGATTTTTCTTCGAATCCAGAAGGATTTCGATTATTTTTTATAATCCTATTTCCAAAGCCGCAGCAACTTTTTGTAAAGATGACTTTTTGAACATATTCGAAACAAAAGCATAAATATTTAACTTCCGGAGACTATGAAAAGTGTTCATTATTGTCATTTGAACAAGCCATATACACACATATTTATAGAAAATCGTCTTATACGTATATGGTCATATTGTCTTATACGCCGCCGGTTTAACGTTGGTATCGTAAAGCCGGCTTTAGCGTGGTTTAAGGCCGTTTGACCATACAAACGCCGTGATAATAAGTCAAATTTTAAAAGAGCTATAGTAACGCGCGTGCGTACGAAGACCATCGATCCAGCTCGTCAGCGCTACGTCGTCGATCGACCGACAGTAAGCATGACTCTACTTGATGCCTAAATACGTCGATAACGGAAATTTGAATTGCTGTAATGGACAAGAAATCCATTACCAAAGAATCTACAAAAAAAAAATCATATTCTGAAAGATCTATTCAATGTTGATTGGATTAAATTTGTTTTCTATAGATTTAGAAAAAATTCTCCTGAACAATTATTTTGTTCTTTACAGCATTCAAATTTCCGTTATCGATGTATTCGAAAAGTTCAGTGTGTTCTTTTTAGTATTTAAAAACTGATTTTTATATTTTCACTGGTTTTTTTTTACGGAGACCAATAACATGTTTGAAACGGTTCCATGCCAACTCAGAATCAAGTCAACTCAACACCTCTTTGAAAAGTCATTAAAGCTATGAAAAAAATAATTTAAATAGTCCATAACCCTAACATAACGTTACCTATTTAAACAATTTTTTTTCATCACTTTTAATGACTTTTCAAAGGAGGTTCTGAGTTGATTTCTTTCTGAGTTGGCATGGAACCGTTTGAAACAATGATATGCTGTATGAAATAATCTATGTGAATCGTGTGATGGACTACTGAACTCTACTTGCAGTATATATTAATATTAGAAGTCACGCCATTTTTTGTATCTGTCTTCGACTGAAATTAGAGTTTAAGACATTCTATTTATCTGTGATAAACATCGGTAGATATTATTATATCTATTACCCTATTCATAAGAAGTTATGTAAATATAAAGTTAAGCTGATGACCTATAAAAGTTATTAAGACTTGTGTGCGTGTAATTTAATTGCGCATTTTTATAAACACACGTGTATCGATATAAAGTTGCTTGAATGTATTCAACTTCATTTTTGTACAGTTGATAAAAAATAAATAAAGTGAGTTATATTTTAACAGAAAATTTATTTTCCGTCTCCCTAATATAATCTTATACCTGCCTATTCATATCTAGTCACCAAACACGGTTAAAGCCATTTCAAGCAACACCTCAATTTTGGATCGGTAGTCTTACAACAGGGTGATGATGCTAAACGAATCATACCAATATTATATAATAGTGAAATAACACAAATTGATCAATAAAATTTGCTTGGGCACGCCGGGTTTGAACCTATGACCTCCGGATTCGTAGCCAAGGACTGTAACCGCTCAACCACGGAGGTCGATATTAGAGTTCTTTTTTCACATGCAATTCATATTATAATATATAGTATATTTGCGACACATTTCCGAATGGCGGGTAGATACTCGTACTTTCAGCATCGCCCTGGTGAAACACCACCATTTGGAATCTATTTTTTTCTTGAAATGTAGATACTTCCCAACCTTCCTCTTCATGTCTCCTTTCCTTCGCACTCCATGCATGCAGCCTCACAACGTGCTATAATTGAGTATACACATACAGTAGGTAGGTAGGTAAGTATGTAGGTATACCACAGTAGCTTGAAATAAAATTATTTAGTACAGTGTTATTCTATTTTTTTATTACAAAGAAATGAAAAAATAGTAAAACAATCGACTTGTATTTGAAGGTGTTAATATTTTGGAATTTTAATACATAGTTGTTCAATTATTTTCAGCAAAACTGTACTAACAATATGTATCGTGATTTTCTTCGTTCTTCATGTTCGTCGTGTTGTTTTATTTTTTTGATGCTTTTACAATTTTTGCCTGAAAAAAAAATATACGATTAAAAAACACATTGAATGCGACTGTTTCTGATGGACTGTAATTCCCCGAAAGACATCATTCTTATGAACATTTCACACGACACCATTTTTCTTACAGATCCACGTATGGAATCCGGTGACCGGACAAAATAGTTTTTTTTTTTTATTTCTTTTGCACAGCATTGGGAAAAGGGCTGCTAGAATTTTATTTGCTGAGCCTGGGGTTTCATTGATATGCTTTCTCCAAGTTAATCTATTATCAAGGGTTACTCCGAGATATTTAATTTTTTTTTCAAGGAACCTTTTCTCTGAACATGTAGATGTTAGGTGGCCTTTTAGGGTATCTATGTGAGAAAACGCAGGCGGCGCTTTTAGAGGGATTTTCACTAATTCGCCATTGTTTAAAAAAATTCTTGGTCTGAAGCGTGGGATTGTATTTACGCTTACTGAAGTTAACATTATTAGAACATGTTTTCTTAAACAGGGTGTTAAGGGAAGTAGGTACGTGTCTTGACATTATTTGGAATAAAAATTGAAATTTTGATCTCCGGTGGCTTTTTCTTACAATTTTTTTTCCTCGAATCAATAAAAAAATTCTTCCGCATGTCATCACTGGTCATTCAGCCGAGTAACCGCCCAACCCCTCACCCATCCCTACCCGTCCAATACCTACTGTTTTTTTTATGTTTTAAGTTGAAAAAAAAACATCAAAAATTTCACCTGAGACCAAAATATAAATTACATTTCTTAACCCAAATAATGTCAGGAATCACTGGTTAAATTAAGTCAAGTGCGTCCCTTAAACGTCCCTAAACACACTGTTTATTTATGCAAGGACGATTATTAGGTTAGGTTAGGTTAGGTTAGGTTAGGTGTCGTAAGCATGCCTTGACAACGACAACAAAAAGAAAAAAGTTTTTTACCTTTCTGGGTTTGGCATTTTTTTTATCCTTCAACAGCTCGATAGCGCTGAAAGGAAAGTTGAATGTATTTAAAAAATATATTGGTAAGGTTTTATTTTGTGGTCTACGTTTGTTTTGTGGATGCTTTTTAAAAGATTTTAAAATGTCAGCCTAAAAATTATTTATCATGCATGTTTTTATGGATAAGACTATGAATTGAAAAAGTAGTATAATAGAGAGATTTAACAGCCATTTTTTTTAGAAGTGATATTTTTTCCTCCCCATGGCATGACAGAGTTGATTAATAACGCGATGGCGAGACCACTCGCGATTATAGCTGATCGGAGGCTAAAGAAGGGTCGTCTCTTGGTATAAGCAGAAACGGCATTCGCCAGCATTCTTAGGTGGTTTGCAACGCCGGACACGATGACGGCTACGCGCTTTATCCGGTCGTCTTTCCGCGTAGTGCTGCGATCCAGACAAGATCCCGGACAAGATAAACGGGATTGCAGTATCACAGAACCATGCGTCTCTAGATAGAACTATAGTAGTTATAAAATTTAAGAACCTTTCAAAATCGGAATTTTCCAACATATCTCTGTTTGCCTGCGACACGTGGGTCACGACGCAACTAAGGCCCAGGCCGGGCTTAGCCGTGCCCGCCGGCGTGCCCTTCGCAGGGCCCTTGGGAGCTACCTTGGCCGCGCCCTTGGAGGTGCCCGCGGGTGCGTTTCGGGCGGGGGCGGGGAAGGGCACGGCCGGGCCGGGGGGCTGGCTCTTGCTGCAACCGGGTAGGCGACGGCGACGCGCCTTCAGCTTGCTAGTCTTGTCTGTCTTCATTGCTGCGCTGCCAACTGAATTCATAAATCAGAATGTGAAAAATGGATAGGCACTGTAGTCACCCCTGGCCACAAACACCTACTAACCGACTAGCGGAAAACAAACTCCAGTTCCATACGCTGCTGTTGCATACTATGGATCTTGCTTTATATACCCCTAACAATGGGTAGCCCGTCCATACAAAAAAAGGCTTCGAATGGTCCATAATTTTCCAGAACATTCCACAATATTCGAGTGTTCTGGAATGTTCCACAAGGATTTTAGATGTTCCCGAACATTCCACTATAGAATGTTTCGGGATGTTCTGGAATGTCGTGGAATGCTCTCCAATACTCTCGAATGTTCTGGACTGTTCTAGAAAATTCTAGAGGGTGAAACCTCCAGCCCTTATATCTTCAAAAGCACGCCCTTTGGATGGAGGATAGAAGGCTACCACACCATACAACTCCTTTGATCTACCGGGACTCGTTTCTGAGTTTTAACGACAAGAACGGCCTTTTAAAGGCACTTTTAGTTTGATTAAAAAAAAAACTTCAAACCACAAAACGAAAACTTCACAGGAGATGATAGAATATTTACAATTTCGTAAAAACTTATTAAAAATCTCGAAGTTTATATGAGTTTATAAATTATATTTTTTTCAAAATGTTGATCAAAATATTGCATTTCTATTTATAATTACGAAAAATTTGAGAGTAGAGCAATTTCATGAATTGTTTTTTTTTCGAAAAACCCTTAAAAACGCTTAAAACCTTACGCATAAACATAGTTTTTAGTTCAAAATTAATAAAATACTTCGTTTTTACCACTTTTATTGTTTACAAAACCAATATGTTTCGTGAGCTATGCTCACTTCTTAAATATAGTTTTTAGTACTAAAAATGCCTAAATCAGCAAAAAAAAAATTCCTTGTTGTACTTCTAAGACTACAATCTACATGAAACCACTGAAAAGTAACATTCCCAAAAAATGTGACTGAAGAGTTTTACCAAAACAGTCGAATGTTACATAATATATGTTTTCTATATTATTTTACATTAGATCCACACAGGAGGCCCTTAGGAAAAAAATCCCTCGGGGCCTGTCATCTTTGGGGATGCTGTATGGAAAATGAATTTTAGGGAAAGGAAGGAGAGGAAGTTCTGGGAAGGAAAAAGGTATGAGCGGTGGGTAGGAATCTGGGGGGTCGATCTGTCCAGGGAGTGACGGACGTTTGAATCCATCCCTCCGACTGCGGTGCAAGGTGATGGGTCGATAATCCGGCTGGAGAGGTCAAAAGGTCTCTCCCACCCAGTCTCTCCCGATTCGGGCCGCTACGAAGTATGTGGGCAAACGCATCTGCTGCAAAGACCTAGACAAACCTCACCACCAAGTCACCAAACGTAACGTATCGCAAGGGGCGACCTACAGCAGAGTTATTGATTATCCAATAAATGGTTCTCGGGGCGGCGGTACCCATACCCGCCTCTCAAATTGAAATAGGTATGTGTGGGTTGTGAAAAGTTTTCGAGGCCCCTGACGTAGGTGATCCCAAATTTTAAGATCTTCGACCCTTACACCGGTCCTGGATTTGTCAATAGGCCGTATAGGCCGCGGCCTAGGGGCGGCAGCCTACAAGTGACTGATAGGTGGCAACTTCTAAGAAGAAGGAAGGGGCGGCACAAATGAAGTGGCCTATACTTATAAAAGTATAAATCCGCTACTGCCTTACACCCTATCTGCATATATATATATATTACTGCATATCTCTTACCTGACGGTGTAAATTAAAAACAAATACATTTGGATGTAGCCAAATTATAGATACAATAATTATAAAACTACCTACTAAATACACAATATGTAAAACGTACCTCCTTTCTTTTTAGAAACGCTCTTATTTTTTTTCATGGTGGATGGCATTTTGCTGAAAATATCGCGTTTATTTGTCAAAAAATCATACTGACCCGCCGCATTTCACAAAGCGACATTGAAACCACAGCATATCTATTTTTAAGACTTTAGAAGTAAATGTCGTAACATAATCACACACAATAATTTTTATTAGCCAGATATTCTAATCCAGTGAAATATAAAAAATAACAAATAAAAATGTTATTTTACTGAACAAAAGAATACTATTCGTATACTATTTAAAAAAAAATTAATTTCGAATAATATGCATGACGTTAGTGCTTTCCTAGGAAAGGGTATAATCATAGATATACAATCATAATCATTGTATAACTAGCTGTTAACGTAAGTGGCGCCATTATTAGCTACTTGCTTTAATCGATTCTATTACGATAGTAGTTTTGTCACAAACTTCACGTTCACAGGCGTTCCATAAGGCGCGAGTTGTACTCGGAGTCGGATTCTTAAATTTCGACCGTACAGTCGCTAGGGTATTAATACTGTCAGATTTGGTGTAATGTTGTCTACAAAAAAACCAACCTGTGGAGGCCTGAAAAAATCAATTTGATGAAGGCGGCAAGGGGAATCAGTGCCGGCCTTTGTCAAAACCTGTAGACTCCCGGGTTAACGATCACTATGATGAATAATATTTAGATGTATGATGAATAAGGATGAATAGTGATCACTATGATAGCCGTTGTGCCCATATGATGTATAAATGGGGCCTTAAAGAGTCGGAGATGTGTGAATGCGGTGAGGTGCAGACCACTGAACATGTGGTCAACGAATGCCTGCTCCATTCATTTCCCGGCGGGATTGATGAGGTCCACAGGGCAACGCCTGAGGCCCTAGACTGGCTCGCAGACTTAGATGTCCCCCTCTGACCCCCCCACCATACGAAAGAAGAAGAACTATGAAGATGGGAGTAACCTTCAAAAGTTATAAAAAGAGAGTTGTTCTAATAAAAATTCAATATTTGGATGATTTGTATTTTTATGTAGCGCCGTTTTTATCAAAAATATCCTAAGGGCGATGCGTTACGAGTTAGGTTTTATCGGCGCCTTGACAATTCGGCGCCCAGAGCGGACTGCTCCAATTGTGCCCGGGTAGGTTCGTCCTTGAGAGGAAGTAACCAAATTTTAAAAAATTGTACTATTATGTTGAGTAGAACGATTTACTTTATTACTATTATACAGTAGAAGACTGCAATATTTTATTTAATATCAATAAATATTATTTGATGTCAATAAAAAGAGTAGGTAAGTATTGAATTAAATTCAAAATATGAATAATATTTAAGAAATCGAAAGCTAGGTGTTGTTAGAAGTACCCTTTACACACAAAGTTCGGAGCGGGGCGTGCCCCGCGCCACTTCAGGCCGCCGCGCAGAAAAGTAAAGACCGAAAGTAAGATAACGGTTTATAGCGCAGTTCATTGTGAGACTTTTCTGCGCGGCGGCCTGAAGTGGCGCGGGGCACGTCCCGCTCCGAACTCTACGTGTAAAGGGTACTATTATTTTTAATTTCGCGCGGCGTATGTGTGAATGTTGCCTACAAACAAAATAAAACTTCCACTACTGTCAGCTGAGCTAAACTAACCCGCTGAGGACAACACTGACTTTTATTCTCTGATTCTCTCGGTTTGAGCTTTAGTATATTATTTATGTTTTGAAAAGTTAGATAAACGGCAAAATGATCGTATCAAGGGCTATTGTCTTGCGGAACATGTTCCGGCAAATAAATGCAATCCCCCAAATAAACCCCGTAAAATTCCAAATCAGCAGGAGTATGAGGTAAGTTGTCAAATATGTGACTTTGAGGTTAGATTACACTTACGTCATAATCAACATTTGGATGTAAAATTGATAGATTTTAAAAATAAATAACACGGTTCCTGAAGATCGTTACATCCCTTTTTGTACTTATCTTTAATTTTTTGTATTTTCCTTCAGTGCCTGGGCATACAGGGTAGCACCTCCGCCTTCTTCCAAAAAAGCCCTTATACTAACTGAAGTCTTGTGTGGATTTGCTGTTTGGTGGATCCTTTGGCATTTGTACACCGAGCCTGAGCATGTCACCGTAAGTATAAATGAACGTCAATATTTTTTGTTTACCTACGTGCCTCAGAAGCAATTTTTGACATGGCCAAAATATTAATCCATGATCCCAAAATAGGTTCCTAGGTTCTTAGTTTGAGTTTAATTTTTAAAAAAACTAGCCTTCAAAAACTATTTTAAAATTAGGTAAATATTAAAAGGCACAGGTTATGGAAATTACACTTCGTTTCAACCTAATTACTACAAGAAACAACCAATTATGTCAAGAGAGTAGCCGAGCTTGTACACCCAACGAGGTCTCATTTTCCAACTGCTGCGCTGTATAGAAACTTGTGGCTTGCAGATTGTAAAATAAACATTTTTTTTTTTTTATTATTTATTTATTGTTTCTTCACATTGCAGGTAAAAATGTTTACAAAACAATTTGCAACCTCACTAGTACAAGCCTGTGTTGAGGTTAACAATTCTACAAATTAACAAAATTATACAGATATTGAAAGAACAATATTGTTGTATTTCTTACAGATTGAGATTATTACTAAACATTAAAATTACATTTTTATTCAATCATAGTACAAAATTTCCCTTAACGATTCCTTTGCCACCATTTTGAATGTTTTAAGTATGGATTTGACCTTTGCAAATAAATTACTTAATTAACCCAAACTAAGAACTTAATAACCTATTTGATGCATGTAAATAGTTATTTTCTGTAATGATTGTTGAAACAAAGTGTAATTTCCGTAATCTGTGCTTAGGCGGTTAGGTAAATAATTACCTAATAACCATGAGAAAAAAAGACATTGAATCATTAATGAAATAGCCACTAAAATGCACTTTTTTTTCCATTCCTACTGATCAATTGTTGAGCTCAAATTTTGGCTCAGTACTCAAATGCACAAATATGCTCTTCCCAACTTAGCTCTCTGAATAACAGGCAAATCGAGCGTTACTAAACAAATCACTAACTTAGCTGATAGGAAACTCAGATTGATTGATCGAAAAGTTAGGAACAACGGCCATTACCTCTCATTATTATTTAACTAATATTAAATGTTTTCATAATAAAATGTGTGTAATCCTGCCCCTATTTTCTGTACATACCAAAACAGTTTTCATCATTCACATCCTTTTAGGTTTGCGTTCACAAATAATAGTTAACAGTTCTACACGGCGTTCACAAATAATAGTTAACGGTTTTAGCTGTATACACCTAATGACCATTTGAGTTCATAGTAAAATGGATAGTGTGAAGGCTTATATGGAAAAATGCCATTAGGTCGTGGCTAGAACTTTCACAAAGCATTTTTGTCATTTTTGATCCAACTTCGGTGGAACGTTCGCGGGGCCCATTTCATACAAATCTTAATTTTGAATTTGAGATCAAAATATCCAACCAAACTGAAAAATTATTTTTGTAATCAAAAGGTAGGTATATCAAATATCTAGTACGGATGTGGGTTACTTTATTTATTTTTGTTTCATGATTTTAGAGGCAACTTGAACAATTATTTGTGAGTAAACGAAAAACATTTAAAAAAATAATTTTACCATATTTAGTTTAAAAATAAAATATCATTTAAAATCCATTTTTTGGGTAGTAGTTTTAATATATAAACGACAACTTTTTGTTCCTAGTTTAATAGATAATTTGTATTTTAAATTGACATACATCAAAAAGATTTTTTTTTATATTTCATCATATCTTTTAATAAAAAAATTTTTTTCTGTTGTCTGTTTTTTCTGTTCACAAATAATTGCCCAAGTTGCCTCTAAAATTGTGAAACATTAAAATCTTTAATAGCCTATAATTTAAAGCAAAAATAAATAAATTAGGTTATATCCGTACTAGATATTTGAAATATCTTTTGATTATAAAAATAATTTTTCAGTTGAGTTGGGTATTTTGATCTCAAATCCAAAATTAAGATTTGTATGAAACGGGCCGCGCAAACGTTCCCCTTAAATCCCAAAACTAAATTGAGATCCCCCTAATGCACTTAACGGATGAATGTTTTGCAATAGTTTTTTTGACTCCAAAGTGCGCTATTCAAATTTGCCCCTTTGCAATCCTTATTGACAACAGACCCCTCCTCTATGTTGGCCACTTTACTTGCTAAATTAAATCAAATTTAGATATTAACTATGTATAGACACCATCTGCATTAATTTAAAATATCAAAATATTATTTCTCATAACATCATTAATTTGATTCTAGGGAGAGTGGCCGATTGTTGAACCATCAGAATGGACTGACGAAGAACTAGGAATCCCACCGGACTCTTTTGGGCCCGCTAAACGAGTGGAAAAGTAATTTATAACATTTATATAATACCTTGCATATCTAGTGCAGTTTTGCGATATATCACTTCAAGTGAAGTTATACTGTTTCATACCTTCTATCTTTTCAGCGCTTTGGTGTTGTATTTTCAATTTGGGAGGTGGGTATGGGTACTGCCGCCCTGGGAACCATTATTGGATAACCAACACCTCTGCCATAGGTCACCCCAGGTTGTTCGCTACGTTTGGTGGCTTAGCAGGGGTGCCTGGGTTCATGGATTGAGGTTTTTCCAGATTTTGGCGGCAGATGCTTCTGCCCACCAAGTGCGTGGCAAGCCGGATCGGGAGACTTTAACCTCTCGGCCTTTTGAGGAGAGACCTTTTACCCCTCCAGCAGGACTCTTGCCTTGCATCACAGGAAGAGGGATAGATTCATATGTCCGTCACTCCTTGACAGACTGACTCCTAGATTCCTACCCACCCCTCATACCTTTTTCCTTCCCAGAACTTCCTCGCCTTCCTTTCCTAAAATAGACCCTCCACACAGCATAAAGATGACACAGGCCCTGAAAGGAATTATTTTCCTCAAGGCCTCCTTTGTGGGGCTAATGTTAAAAAATAAATGACGGTGCGCGACAATCTTTTTCATTTAGGCCGTTCCCACATCAGCAAGCCGCTATCAGAACATTAGTGCGACACAAGTTGCACTAATATTGTCTATGGTGGTTGTATTAATCACCTTGTCTAGTCTCTTTAAAGAGAAGCCTTCCCAACAAGCCTTTATCGACAAACTCGTTGTAACCTGGTTTTTATCAAGGCGAGGGAAGGCTACCAGTGGAGAGCTTATGTGATATAGTAATGACGTAGTATGTGATGTAGTACAGTGTTAGTCCGCAAACTTTTTGTGATCAAGGTACACCCACCAAAACCAAATTTTTTAGAGGTAGGTGTACCTACCTCTTTGGTGAAAGAAAAAAAACAATGTTTATTTAATATTTATTATTAAAATCATTGACCTAATACTTGGTCGAAGATTAAAATCAATATTATATGAGAAATGTGAGCCTGCTTAACTGAACACAGGCGATAAAAAATTTGGAGCAATCGTTGATAATGCTTCTCTCATCTCTTCGACTATCGTCCCCAGGATCTCTTCTCTTCTCTTTTTTTTATATCATAGTGGGAGTTGAAAATCCCAATTCGCATAAATAAGTCGTGGCGAATGGTAAGATTAATGGGCGTGGCTGATCCATAACACCAACTTAGCTTTCAATCTTATCCGATGAAGTTAAAGTATTAAAATTCTTGCCTTGCTTTTTTGGTTGCGCTCATTTAAATGGGCGAATATATCCGCCTGGCCTATTTTACTACCGATCCGATGGTCGGATCACCTAAGCTGGTTCAGGGTCGCAATGTTATTTTGCTACAATGTAGCATTGCGGTGAGGCACACCAACTAACGACCACGGTACACCACTGTGCCGCGGCACACACTTTGCGGAACACTGATGTAGTAGATGATAATGTGTAATTAATTTATTTTTCTTGATTTCAGGGAGAATCGCATGATAGAGACCTTCCTGGGTGGAATCCAGAACAACGACCCATAGATATCTTTTCACCTAGACGGGTTGCCTCTTATAAAGTAGCATTGTTGGTTAGGCCCGACTGTTATTCCTTACTATTGTTTCATTGTAATTCTGTAATAACACTAACCACCAATGTAGTGTATATAAATAAATTATTGCAAAATTTATTACTTTCACTTTTTTTAACCTGATTTGACGCGGCTGTAGGATATTTTTTTTTTTTACATTAACTCCACACAGGAGGCCCTGAGGAAAAAATTATTTCCCTCAGGGCCTATGTTATCTTTGAGGATGCTGTGTGGAGGGTGTTTTTGAGGAGAGGAAGTAGAATTTGAGGTGTGTAGAAGCTAAGGCAGCAATCTCCAAAATTTCGGAAAAAAGTTGTAAATGCAGTTTCATAGTGATTTGAATTGAGAACCTAAATTCAATTTGCAAATCTGGTTAGTTACAAACTCAGCTTTCTCCCATCAAAATCAGAGTTTGAAAATATGTATCAAAAGCGAAGATATCAATGTGTTTTTGGCCTTTTTTCAAAAAAACAAAAGTGGAAATTGCTGCCTTTGCTTCTACACGCCTCATTTGATCCATCGGCGATTGTACGGGGATGCCACATAATGTGATCCATGAATTTGAATTAAAACACATGCACTATGTCAAAACATGCTGCATTTTGTGATAAATTGTGTTGCGAGGGCCATCTGTAAAGATTAACCACTCAGGTCTAGACAATATAGTATCATGTCAGTTATAAACTTCTGTATACATTACCAATATTCCTGCTTAAAAATTATGTTTGACGGTTTTCTGTTTTATAGAATTATTCAGGAACATCTGTGGTAAAACTTAACATGCAAAGAGAAAGATTGGTTTCTAAAACTGTTTATATCATATTGCTTACCATAATAGAAAAGGAGATAGAGCTACTTTTGTGAGGTTGTGTAGCCACATAATGCTATCTCTGTCAATTTGGTGACAGAGATAGCATTATGTGGCTCTATTGATTTTTTTTTGTTTTGTGACAAATAAGACACTACAACAAGTGATTAATTCATAACCAGAATTATGAAACCTAGTGATATTTTTTTTACCTGCAACAAAAAAAAATGGTGTTTATAATATATTTGTCTAATAAAATATCATCATCATCTTCTTCCCCTAATCCTATTCGGATCGGGGATCCACTGCATCGACAAGGCTCCTCCATACGTCCCTGTCTTGTGCTGTTTGTTCGGCCTCCGTCCATGGCAGTCCCATCCTCTCCTCACAGTTTCTGTAGTTGCCTTGCCCAACTGTGCCTGGGGCGGCCCACTGGATGTCTACCCTCTGGAATTGCACTTAGCAGTTTCCTCGGAATTCGGTCATCAGACATTCTTAGTACATGCCCAAGCCATCTCAGTTGCGATTTTTCTACGAAGAGTAGCAGTGGTTCAATGTTTAGATTGTCTCGGATCGTCGAGTTTCTCATATGATCCCATTTCGTATTTCGTCATTTCCCATCCCCTGCCACTCCTTTCAAGTACCTCGTTTCAGCAACTTTGACTCTAGAGCGTGTTCATTCGTTTAGCATCCATATCTGGTGGCCGTAAGTGAGCGTCGGACGGTATATCGTTTTGAACACAGCCATCTTTGTCTTGGTACTCAGCTCGGCTTTCCTTCCAGAACTTTCTAGAGTTTTATCGAACCTTCTAGAACTTTTCTGAAGACTGTTCTTTAAATTTCTAGAGGGCGAAACTTCCACCCCTTATATCTTCAAAAGCACGCCCTTTGGGTAAAAACGGGTACCCTCATCCTGGAGAATGAGGGTACCCGTTTTTTATGGCAGTTTTACGTTTGATATGAGAGTCATATAGTGTGAGAGATCTATCACACCATATGACTCCCTTGATCGTACCGGGACTCCTTTCAGAGTTTTTGCGGTCCGCAGTTTTTTGGACTTCCTTTTATAATATATATTGATTAATTCAAATCTCCGTAGCTTATTACAAAAATTGACATTGCAAAATATGCAATTAAAATCGCTGTTGACGTTTTTGTATAGCCTAAATATTACAACACTCTCACTAATCCATTGGATCATAGTGCGTACACACAAAATATGATAAAAATTAAAACAGGCAGGTATTTCGTAAAATCAAGCAGTAGCTATTTTTTGCTTTCTTTCATAAAATTTTTAATTTTTCGGTAAAGTTCTTGCCAGAAGAATTATTCAAAAAAAAAAACATGGCAGAATGAAACAACAAACATGTGCAACAGTTGCTAAAATACATGGAGGACTAACCGAAATGTCCTGAAACCACCATAATGGACCCTGGTGACCTGTAAAATGGTAAGCTGACTGGTTTATTGATAAAAGTAAGATAACATCATTGTACAATCGCATCTAGACACATGAATTTGACATACGAATACTGGTGAATTATAAGTTGCTAAAATACAAGAAGGACTAACCGAAATGTCCTAAACCCACAATAATGAACCCTGGTGACTGGTAAAATGGTAAGCTGACCAGTTTATTGGTAATGTAAAAGTAAGATAACATCATTGTACAATCGCATCTAGACACACAACGGACTGCTGAATTTGGCATACGAATACCGGTGAATTATAAGTTGCTAAAATACATGGAGGACTAACCGAAATGTCCTGAAACCACAATAATAACCCGGTGACCGGTAAATGGTAAGCTGACCGGTTTATCAGTAAAAGTAAGATAACATCATTGTACAATCGCATCTAGACACACAACGGACTAATGAATTTGCCATACGAATACCGGTGAATTATAGAGCTTGATTTTGTGCTTTCAACTAGTAAAAATAATGACGGATTATATATAGTAGTTGTCGGAAAATCGAGAGGCAGATTATATTGAGAGAGATGTACTGTATTACTAAAAACAAAAACACATAGTTAAAAATAAATGATTATCAGTTTAATTCATAATATACATACATAATTGGTTGATTAAAAAAAGATATTAAGACGAGTATTGTAATCAAAAGTAAATTAAGAATATCCAAGAGCATTACTGACAGCAGCCGCGGCTTCTATCTCGCCCAGCTTTAGCAGCAGCTCGTACAGATGGTTCAGGGATATCTTTTCTTCCAACTGTAAACAGAAATGGTTCATGTCTTCAATAACTGCAATTGTTTAAATGAAAACAAGGATGAAACTTTAAATATTTATCACTTTTATCCAACCAGAAGAGCTGTTTGTTAAGAGATCGTTCTCCCACGAGATGTCCTGTCAGATTTGGGTGATTTTCCACAGCTGTTAAATGAATAAATAATCATGCATACTTGCAGGAATTCGTGTTTTAAACGACCCAAACTAAAATACGTGACAACTCACAGCTGAAATTTTGACATCGGTCGATAGAAAAAGCAAATAATAGCCGTAGAAAATCACACAAATCTGACAGCACTTCTCGCGGGAGAACAATCTCTTATCACAACTTTCAGGTGCATATTTTTCATGGAAAAAAATATTTTGGATTATTAACTTTTCCCCTGTATACATGGTGTTTAAGGGAAGTACTTAACCTACTTTAACCAGTGATTGCTGACATTATTTGGAACAAAAAAATGTAAATTAAATTTTGGGTCCGGCGACATTTTTAATTTTTTTAAATTTTACATTTTAACTTAACCCCTCAGGCTAATTTGTTTGCTTTTGGGAACAACTCATATAGGTCTCATAGAAATCGATGTGTCGACCTTACGTCATTTTAGAAAGAGAAAACACTGCGCTTTATATTCAAATCTAAAAGTTTACCACAAAGTAATTAAAAAGTACACCTTTACGAAACCAAAGTTTCCAACTGCAATTTGAAAAAAATTAATGAAACTTGGGGAATTTTTTAATACTTGGTTTTACATGAAACTACAAAAAAAATTACGTTTTTTTATTCCAAATAATGTCAGGAACCACTGGTTAAAAGAAATCAAGTATGTCTATTTAACACGCTGTACACCTCAAAAAATTTTATCATTCCTTTGTTCTGCAGTTACGTATCCCCCAAAAACAAAAAGTTCTGCAATGTCCATATAAATGAGTTTGGCAACCACCTCTGGGCTGATATTGTATGTGGGCAACTACAGAAACTTGAAAAACTCTTGACTCGGTGCATGTCAGATTTGTTGATAAATTGACTTGTCGACAGATTCTATAGAAATAGACGCCAGTTGGTGGTAATGGTGTGCTTGTTCTACTAGAATTTCAATGGAAGATGCTCCAAAGAATTAGTGTCACAGTCGAGAGACATGCCAAGAAACATGTGGTGCATGATGGGTGGTTCTTACAATTTGATTGTGTGCTCAACTGCTCCGCTGTGGAATGATCTGCCGGTATATGTGTTTCCTCCATCCTACAACATGGTTCTCTTCGAGACTCAGGTTGAACCCTTATTTTCTTAAATAGACCCTTTATACTTCAGCATCCCCTAATGTTAAGTCCTGAGAAAAGTCTCTAAGTATTTTGTAGCCAAATGTAGCTTCGGGTAAAGAAAAGACAGAAATCAGTCGGCGCCAAGCCGGGGCTATGAGCATGTTATCTATGTATGATGTCATCATATCCTGGAAAATGCGGAGAAGAGGAAGATGTGGAGGAAGAGAACATTTTTAGACGACGAAACGGCGGCAGTGATCAAGGACCTAGTGGATCTAGTGCCACGACTCACCAAATGCATCCATCGTAATGGGGACTATATCGAAAACTACTGGGGATATGTATCTAAAAATTCGTATGCTTTTTTTGTACTAATAACATTTTCCTGAATTTTTAAAATAACAAAGGTCTCTGGTTCTTACCTCGATGTAATGAAGAAGTGTTCTACTGGGATTTTCTGACTCTTGGCACAAGCTGATGAGGCTGCTTTGGCCGAGCTCAACTGCTATTATTTTCCACATCCCCGAGTTATTCAGCAAAGTGGTCACTCTTTCAATGGTTTTCGAGTCCAGGAATCCGTCTCCAAAGTCATATGGCTCCTCTTTCACCTAATAAACAAACAAAAAAACTTTAAACTATGCAAAGGAACAAATGTCATGATATTTTGGAAGCTGTAAAGTTCCGTATATACATCGTACTTTAGTAAATATACATTCTTGATGGCGACAGCTCTTTTGGTAGGACGTTTGATTAACAGTCGGTCAGTTAGAGTTCAATACTCAGCGAGTAATTAACACTTCCGTACTGGACCGGGGGAACGCACTTACACTAACGAGAGTTTTATGCTGTATCTAAGTTTTTTTTTAAACCACATACTTAATAATTTTGGTAATCCTAGAAAAACTATTCGGTTATCGATCGATTTATTTTTTAGTATTGGCATTTGAACAACAGTGGCAACCTCCTATATTTTCTACTCTTATTTTACAAACTCTAACTGAATTGATTAAGTTTTTTTTAATTAATTTTATAATGGAAGATGTTCCGAGGAATTAGCGTCATTGATCCCTTCGGCACCGGTGCAGTCGGGAAACACGCGCCCAACATTTGTACACGGATGACATTAGTCACATAAGAACGGGTCGTTTCTATGACTCGTTCTTGAGTTCAACAGCTCGGCTGTGGAACGATTTGCCAGCCTCTGTGTTTCCTCCCTCCTACAACATGGGTCTCTTCAAGACCCATGTTCACTCCTTCCTCTCCTCAAAAACACCCTCCACACAGCATCTTCAAAGATGACATAGGAAATTATTTTCCTCAGGGCCTCCTGTGTGGAGTTAATGTAAAAAAAAAAAAAATAATAATTTTGATGTGTGATTTTGATTTGTAGGTACCTTAACAACAGTGCTTTTTCGATTTTAATTTTTTTTTCAAGAACAAAAAATGTTTTTTTAAAATGTGGTTTACTCAGTAAAGTGTCATTGTACTTTAAAATAATATTTGTCAGTTAATTTAGTGTTGCCAGCTTACAAATTTTGTATTTCCATTTTTAATATTTTCTTATTTGACAGACAATATATATGCATTTTTTGTTTGTTTTTACAGTAGATGTTTCCCAAGTGGTAGATTTTTTTAAAATAAACACAATGATATAACTTTGTTTTAATTCCACTTTATTATTTCCTTATCCAACCGGTTTCGGTTCGACCTGAACCTTCATCAGGGATGAATAAAAATATGTATTTAATATCTATTTAAAATATATATTTTTATTCATCCCTGATGAAGGTTCAGGTCGAATCGAAACCGGTTGGATAAGGAAATAATAAAGTGGAATTAAAACAAAGTTATATCATTGTATTTATTATAATTATGTATTCCCACAAAGTGTTTGCTACATGCGAAAAAATTTTTTAAAGATAAAGTTCACTATTCTGGGGAAACATCTCATGATATAAACATAAAATATGAATTGATAAAAAGAAAATATATTATCTGGTAAACAGAAAACAAACGCAAAAAAATCATTATTTTTATTCTGATATTTGAGCAAAACTCATCAAGGTAATTTTTTAGCAATTCTGTAAATTCAGTGACAGTCTTTTTATGATTTTGCTGCAACGTTCAAGTGGTTAAAGTAAAAAATATGCTCTTGGAACATTGCGCTTTTTTAAATTACTTTCATTTTCCTATGAGCTATCTTGGTGACGCCATTTAAAACAATTGCAGCATCCTCAATTTGTATCTACATTATTTTGTCGACCTGTACTCTAAATCTTTTAAATAAACATGAAAATTACAAAATGCAACTGCAGGAAAAGTTCAAAAATAAAGAAAGCAATACCTCTGCTTCCATGGGATCCTGGAACTTTTTACTGTCGGTCTCCAACTTCGGGTATTTTTGGATTGATGATATTCTGTCATTTTCTAAATGATTTCTTACAACATTGTAAACCTAGAACAAGATAAAATGATTGCATTATGGTGTGCCGACCATGCTCTGGAGACATTTTCTTTTCACAACTGAACTTGCCGTTGGTGCTAGGGAGACCGTTCTAATACCATCCACGCTGGATTTTTTTGCGATGCGATCTTAACCTTTATGCTTTGACAACTGTACAGAGAACAAAATCGAAATCACTTGCGCTAATAATCCTGTTGATTCTACTTCTTATTTCATGAAATTAGTATCTCTAACGGCTTACTAAATAATTGTCTATGACTGTCAAAATTTATTTTAAAAAATCGGCATCGGTAAAACAGCATCGCAAAAATGATTTTTTTTTTTTTTTTAAAATAGTGTAAAGGTAATTATTTCTTTTGAAAACACCTTATGTTTTTTTTTTGTGTAACATAATTTATGTATTCAGGTTTATGCAGAAAAAATAATTTATAAATTTTGTTAATTTTGTAAGGAAATAATGTATCCAAATATTATCTAGCTAGTCATTTCGTCACTAGCAAACTTGTTTATTTTATCTGCGAAAAAGTGCAAGTCATAATTGTCTATGACTGTCAAAATTTATTTATGTAAAACGGCATCGCAAAAATGATTTTTTTTTTGTTTTTAAAATAGTGTAGTAATTATTTATTTGAAAACACCTTATATTTTTTTTTGTGTAACATAATTTATGTATTCAGGTTTATGCAGAAATAATAATTTATAAATTTTGTTAATTTCGTAAGGAAATAATGTATCCAAATATTATTATAGCTAGTCATTTCGTCACTTGCAAACTTGTTTATTTTATCTGCGAAAAAGTGCAAGTCATAGTTCCGTTCTGTATTTATTTACAGGAAAGCCTTGTGTCACTTATTTTTATTGTGAAGAATGCTTATTTGGCCTAGAAAATATAGTAAAAGATATTTTCATTTTGTCTTTCTTGTCATTATATTATATTTTTTTATAACATTGGAGAGAAGAAAACATTTCTCTGAATATAAGTAGCTATCCTAGAAAATATAGGGTAGATATATGCATACTATTTTTATAAACATACAAAATGATACAATTTACTCAAAAATGAAAACATCATCTTGGAAATAGCTTGGCATTTTAGCTGGCACACTAAGAGTAAAGCTAAATATTAAGTATTCATATTAAGAGTATTTACCTGTACATTGATGTTACTCTTTGCAAAATCCAACGCAGTCATTGTGTTGTATTTCAACTCGGGATCAGCCTAAAAACACATAATTTATACAAATTAATTCCAAACGAATACATTTTTATACAAATAAATATTTACTTATTAAAATTAAGTTGGGATTAATTCTGGTTAAAAGTGTAGAAAAACATGGTTGTTAGTGAAAAACAGTTTTCTCTACAAAATTGAGATAGTCAAAAATATTCAAATAACATCTTAAATTAATCAGTGAACTCGTTAGATTACTTACTCCGTATCGAAGTAAACTTGCGCAAATTTCATGAGCTCTTGGATTGTCCAGACCGCAGGCTAAGTGCAACGCTGTATGACCACCCTCACCCAGGGCGTTAACATCAATCTGAAAATATTAATGCTTTTAGTTTGTACAATATTTTGTACATAATTTGATATTATATTATTTTGATATTAATTGCTAAAAAATATTTTACACTATCCACAATAATTAATAATATCCGGATAATGTAAAATATTTATTTCAACACTATTCCTAAACACATATTGTATTTTTGTAAACCTCTCAAATCACTGTATTTTGCAGTTACTGCTTCTTGTATTTTTATGACTTAGGTGCATTTTTCGTCTAATGTAAATTTATTTTTATTTTCTTTCTTAAGTTTCAAAATTATCTGTCATATTAAAATTGTACTTCCAATCAAGTAAAAGCCCTCTGGGCGTTAAATAAATAAATTATTATGTTTTGAGTGTTTCACATAAATTCAAATGTAACATTGTCATCAAATGGTCAATCGGGGCCATTTTGTTTTTTTGACATTTGAAATGTCAAGAGGTTTTGAAAGAATACAAAAATATATATATATATATATATATATATATATATATATATATATATATATATATATATATATAATTTAAATTGACATTTTAGAATTCTTGTGAAGAAAACATAAATTTAAGTTTTAAAAACCCGCAATCAGGCCTGGGCAGTATTTGAATTACTTGTAATTGAAATACGTATTTGAAATACAAATACGTATTTTGTATTTGTACAAAAATGTATTTTGTAATTGGTATTTCAATTACCTGATGCTAAGGTATTTTGTAATTTGTATTTCAAATACTTACGGCTTCAAAATACATTTTCAAATACATTTAGCGATCTTAATAATGATAATGAAAAATAAGCTGACATAGATAATACATAGACTAAAACGCTAGAATCCATTAATGTAATATTTAGAGTTAATTAATGAATTAATGTTAATATTTAGAGTTGGCAACGCTGTATGTCAAAGCAAGTATCTTGTCAATTGTCGTTTTCATCATTTCGCGGTATTTATTAATGAAGATGCGAGTTAATCTATAATGGCTGATAAATTCCGTCAGAACCACAAAACTTTATAAGTGGAGCGGAGATGAGATATGTCTAGTCAATTTTTGTACGTCTCTGTTTCACTCTGCTCAGCTTTTTGCTTCTATGGAAACACACCCTTAGATAAGGGCACTTACGACAATTTATTGCAACCAAAGGTTGTAACAAAACCAAATGTATTTTGTATTTGAAATAAAAAAATGGTTAAAATACTGTATTTTGTATTTCAAATACACGACTTGAAAGTATTTTGTATTTCGTATTTTAAATACATGCGAAAAAGTATTTTGTAATTTGTATTTCAATTACAGCAAAGCATGTATTTTGCCCAGCCCTGCCCGCAACGCCCGAGTAGAATTCAATAACTACCACTCTACTAACTGGTTGACAGTGGATATTTCAAAACATGTAAAGATTACTTTTATTTTCGCCTGCGGCGTATTTTACGTTTGTGCGATCATACTTATATTGCCGAATACTGTTGTAGAGGATAGTAATTTCAGATATTTTGGTCAACCCTAGTGAAAGGGGGAAATTTAATAAAACCAGTTTGTTTACATGATTGCTTGTTGTCAGTTGTTTTGTCATTCAAGGCCTTTGGTCAAACTGTAGTCATCCCACATAGTCAACATTTTAATTTAGAAATTCAATAAGTTCCTCGGCCGCAACATCAACACTTGGTAATTATAATATCAAGCTGTGTCCTTACGTTAGAATGTTCCAGGATGTAGTTGACGAGTACTATGTTGGATTTTGCCACGGCCAGATGCAGGACAGTGTGTCCATTGGAGCGGCCCTTCACGTTGCAATCTGCTCCGGCTCTGATCAGCCGGGAGACGGATGCCAGGGAGCCGGACATAGCCGCCAGGTGCAACGCCGTCCAGCCAGCTGCAATATCAACAACATTGTTATAGTTACTACAGATATCCTTATTCATTGCAAAAGTATCATTGTTACAATGTAGTTCTAAAAAGAATGGTGTTCTTTCACAAGGACAATACTGAAAGTATCTAGCGTTTTAAACACTAAAGAGATAAACTGATAAAAATGTGTTGTGGGAGTGTCCATGTGCCTGAAGTAAGCATAATTTTTCCTTACTTCTGATGAAATTGATCCGTTTTTAAATATCGAAATTCTATCCTGAAAGGATCAATAATTTCATTGACCTGTCCGATTCCAGGAATCAAAAAGTGTTACATAAATTGGCGACAACTGTTTTATTTCAAATCGATATAGATCATACTTCTAGAGATTATCTCTTCGGTGGTTGTAACTATATACTTTATCGAGGGTTTAACTCGTTGCCTGCTGAGTACGCGCCGGCGCGCGCCAAATTAAACTACAAAAAATATTTTTTGAAATGCGATTTTAAACCTGAATTATAAAGAAAACGTATGAAGGATAAGGTCAGAATCGCTTGGGGCATTCTTGTTCTTAACGTATAGAATGCTTTGAACACATCTATGGAACGATAATAATTTCTATGAATTCTTTATGGATCTCTGGCCGAGTTTTTTTCGGAGCATTTCAGCTGTCAGTTCGGTTGCATCATTCTCGTAAAAAAGATCTTAAACGTATGAATTCGTCAAATAAACGCAAGTAATGTTGTTTTTAGGCATAGTTTATTGTTCAAGGAATGTGTTTCGGTAAATATTACATAAGATAGCATAAAATAAACCCACAAAATATTACGTCAAAGTCAAAACATCGCAAAATTTACAAGTTTTCTCCAGTGGCATGGGACGAGTTAACCCCTGACGAGCCAGGAAAAAACGAAAAAACGTCAACTTTAACGTATTATTTTGCAGGTTAATTTTATGCCATCTAATGTAATTTTTACTGAAACACATTCCTTGAATACTAAACTATACATAAGAACAATATTACTTGCGTTTATTCAATGAATTTATACTTTTTACTACGTTTCAAATAACACGGAAAAAACGAAAAAATTTCGCGATGTTTTGACTTTTACGTAATATTTTGCAGGTTAATTTTTATGCTATCTTATGTAATCTTTACTGAAACACATTCCTTGAATACTAAACTATACATAAGAACAATATTACTTGCGTTTATTCGATGAATTTATACGTTTTACGATCATTTCGTCGCCCGCGACGCGAGACTTCACAGCCGCCATTTTGTCCAGCCGGGCGACGCGCAGCCTCGCAGGCCGTGTCATAAACAATCTCAAAGAAATTATATCGCTGCTCTAGGTGGGTTCATGGTATCTTATACCTTATGAACAAGAATGCCCCAAGCGATTCTGACCTTCTTCTTCACACGTTTTCTTTATACATAAGGGTTAAAATCGCATAACAAAATTATTTTTTAGTGATTATTTTGGTTTGCGTCGATTGATCACCGGTGATCGAACGGCTAGTAACGAGTTAAAGTCAAACAAAGCTATCTATATAAAACATACAAATAATTCTACGTCATAATGTCAAATAACGTTAACCACAAAAAATATACCAATAAAACGAGGGTTTAAACTCAAGCAACTACATCTACAAAAAGATATAACAATAATTAGTATTGGCCTGATTTTTGTGTTCATGACATTATTTGACTTTAAGACCTAGAATTATTTGCATGTTTTTTGTAGATAATGTTGTTTGACTTTTAGCCCTCGTTATGTAACTTCAATAATAAATAAAATGTACTGTTTTTAATTACCATTGTTGAATATATTGACATCCATTTGTTTAGCGTTATTTGTGCTGTAGTTGTTTTTATCCAGCAGCTGGACCATACATTCGGAGTTATCCTCCCTCACAGCCAAGTGCAGCGGGGTATTACCGTCATCATCAAGCAGATTGGGATCGCAACCTAAACATGTTCACAATTAATTGAAGAAATAATTATTAACCTTCACAATGCCGGCATTGCAATCATGCGGCATGTTTTGACACAATGTGTGTGTTTTAGTGAAACTTTATTGATCATATATGAGACATCCGCATACAGGGATGTCACTGATGGATCACAGATGACGTAAATCAGATTTTTAAAAATTGGAGTTTGAATCAAGACTATGCACTTTATTCTGAAATGAACTTAAAACTTAAAATTTGTGACCCTAATACCCTAAAATATTAATAATAAGTCCAACTCCAGTAAAAAAAAAATGGCAATATCAACAAAGCTGGCCACTAGAGGCACTAGTGTAGCATATTGATGTTGACATCAATGGCGGCAAGTTGAATTTATTTAGTACTTTACACTGTCTTAATTTGTATTTTGATCAATATTGATTTAAAAAAATATATAAAATGTCCCATAAAGCTGGTTGTGTGTGTGCAGTTTACAGTTATAATAATTACAAACAAAACACTCCAAATGTCCGGTGTCCAAATGTCAGATTAGGACTCCAAGTTGACTCCGGTCAACTTGGAGTCCTAATCTGTTTATCAAGAAATATAATATTATAATTGTGTGAGACGCCCTTTGATGTGCGATAGCCAGATAGATCTGTAAGTTTTAAAAACCTTTTTTACTGGAAAACATCTGCTTACAGGACAGGTGCATCTTTTTTTATGCATTTAGGCAATTTCTGATTACCATTTTTGAAATATTTTGATCGCAAAGTAAATTCATATCAGTATTTTTAAAGGTGGAATGCCCGCTAGTTTGGGGCTATTCATAACCCCCCCCCCATGCTTATATAAATATTATTATAAGAAATTTTCTAAAATAATGATACATGAATGATTTGTATAGTGGCATTTTTGTAGAAATCTCAACAATTATTTTGGACAATTCGGAAAAAGTGATATTCATGATTGTAGATTTCAAAAAACAAATTGGGTTGCAGCCACCAGAGTGAAGATTGCCCCAATGATAGCCAACCTGCGATAAGAGAGAATATATAATATATTTGATTTATTTTACAATGCGTAGATGGCTTACCAGCATTTAGCAGGAGTCCCATTATTTCATGTCTGAAGAAAAGAATAGCAGTGTGAAGGGCGGTCTCTCCACGTTCATTGACGTAATTCAAAATGTCATAGTTTTCCGTGCGTTTTATGACTTCCAGTAACTGCCTCACCATCCTTCCGTGATTTGTCGCAACTGACATATGGAGAAAACTGCGCAAAAACAGATCACAGAGTAAGCATAAGAATTAGTGATGTATAAACTGTTTAGAATAATATTAATACATTTAATTCGAGGGGCGGTTCTAGACTTTTCGCGAGCTAGAGTGCTAAGATTGAAAAATTCGAAATTATTATGAACCGACCTTGCTTAATTCTGTTTTACATAAGGATAGGTTCCACATATACATTTTACGTAATGTACTTGAAAATGGGAGATGGCTGAGAAAAGGTATGATGGTTAGTTAGTTATTTAAATATAGAACTAGATGGTTAGTTAGTTATTTAAATATAGAACTAGATGGTTAGTTAGTTATTTAAATATAGAACTTGAATGAACGCACCTGTCCCCATACATTAATTTGACATCAAACATCTCCAAAACCCTCTCACTGGTTCCAATGGGGGATATTTTGAGTCTCAATATACTAGCCAATCTTTTTATCACCTGTGAAAATAAAATAATTAGATTGAATGTCATAAAATTAAAAATAAAAGTGTGTGCAATTTTTTAATCATGATATTAAAATGACATTTGATTTTTACTAATTCAATTTACGATGACTCCATTAAAATCTCGTTGAATAAGAATTTATCTTTACAATGTATGTAAAATATTAATAGTAAACATTATATTTATAATATTATGCTCTAATTAAAACCATTACTAACTGGAACACAAATTTTTCAGAAATTTCAAGGGATTTGCCTTTTAATCGAATAATTCACATATTGGGGTAGTAAAGAAAAACGATTCCACTAACCAGAGAAGCAGCGACGCAATCGCAATCAACCTCCTGAACAAAATCGATATTTTTCTGATCTGACATGTCAAAATACGACGAAACTTGACAGGTTGTGAGCCGCTACCAAGGCAACCTTTCAACAAGGCAACTGAAATGCGACTGCCAGTTGGCAACACGGTGCGGCAGTCGTGTTTCAGTTGCCTTGTTGTCAGGTTGCCATGATAGCGGCTCACGAACTGTCAAGTTTTCAAGTAATCTGCGATATGTCAGATCAGAAAAATATCGATTTTGTTCGGGAGGTTGATTGCGATTGCGTCGCCAATTGGTTTTTTCAGTTTCTCCATGAGCGGATGGCCTTAAATGAATTAATGAAAGCATATTACCTTACTATCACAACTTTTTAATTCTATTTGAGATAAATTTATGGAAAGAAAAGTCCACCATAAAAACTTTGACAAATATTTTTTTTTTATCTTCCCCTTTTCATTTTTATTTTTGTCTTTAGTAAAGTGACATATTTATTTCTAAAATTTATATTGAAATACAAATAATATGTTCTGTATTAAATTCCACAACCCAATTATAAAATAATATAAGCAGAAGGGTCCACAACCAGTAAACTATATAAATCTAAGCGTTTTTTAGTGCATTTACAGTGCAATATTAATACAATCAGAAATTGTGCAAAATAAAATTTGACTTACCTTGTTCCCGAAAGATTTTCTTTTTACAATAACTATTTCGGGCTATGAATCGTGCTCAAAGGCAGTGGAAAGACTTATAAACTGACTAATCCGTTGCACAAGTGTAGTTTTTCATTCCCTTTCAAGGAAAAATAACCAATACCGAAACACACTAATGTATGAAAATTGTACATACATAGAAAATTTCATGTTACGATAGACCGTCACTTGAATGCTTTGCAGTTTATACAATATTACAAATATTATGCAAGCATATAAAACTTTAAAATGTCCATTACATCAACTTTACAACTCCGAGATTGGTGGATTTTGCCGGAACAGGGTTGATTTGTTAACATTTCATTTCATGCTCCATTCCATTTGTGCTCATGAATTTTGACATAGGAATGTGAAAGTTTCAAAGAGAGAAGGTTTACGGATTAAACAAATTTATTTCAATAAAACAATAACAGGACCGATGAAAACATGTTCGCCAGAACTTGATTAAATGTGCAATACACAAAACTATCTAATAATATAACTATAAAGATGTAAAAGCAGCTATTCATTCGAGAAGACATTCAGATCAACAAATATGCAGAATGGGTGCAATGGCAAAAGTTCCACAGTTTCAGTTCCACAGTTTCACAGAATAAATGCAGCATAATAATGTATAAGAAAATGAGAGATAGGTTCTATTGTATGAAAATCTCCCCAGGAATGTAAAAATATATCACATGGTATGCAACGGGTGTGGAAAAAATGAAGGATTCTAAAAAGAATGGATATTACCGTTACGTTGTTGACCGTGTTATTTCAAAACTGTACAAAGGAAGACTAAAAAGAAACAGAATTGACTGTAATACTGCGATATCCATATTGAAATATTTGGTTCACATCAATTGCTCTATTTTTGTAAATACTGTGAATATAAAAGCAGGTGTGTGAAAGGACATTTAAAAATTCTAAACTTTTAGGTAAATACAGTGCGATTATCAAAATATCATAAAATAATTACAAATTCTCTAAAAAAACAACAAACAATGTTTAAACTACAAAAATAATCAATCTAATTGCTAATTGTTGTCAATAGCTCAAAACAGAAAAAAAACAAGAAATGCTATCTATAATAAATCAAAAGAAAAGCAGTGCCACCACCCTACTTTCTGTTATAGACCTAAGACATAAAAACATCAGTCACTTTTGCCGGATTCTTGGCAAAGTATGAAGTTTAAAATGTCTACAACCACCATTTAAATTTAATCCATAACCCTTCACACCAATGTTACATAAACATTACATTTACCAATTAAATTTTTTTTTAAATATCTGTAAAAAGGACTAACACTAAATAACCGAACATTAAGAGGAAAAAAATTAATTAACTAGAAAACTGTTTTTTTTTTTTTAAACTTAGGAAGCAATTATGATTATGATAAACCAGTTTCTAAATAGTTTTTTAAAACAACATACATATCCCTTAGAAGCATATAAAGTACACATATTATTTTAGTTTTAACTAAATAAATCAGTATTGCTTTTTATACATTTACATTATGTAATGTTACATTATACATAGTATTGCTTTGGATTAACAATGAAAATATTGAACATTAATGTTGGGTTGTTTAAAATTTTTTTAAATTTCATCAAATTTTTTAGGTTAATTAAACAAATGAAGTTCTGATTATATCATCATTAGATCTGCTATTATATCATCAGACCAGTTGTTTCATAAAACTGAAATAATCACAGAACTTGAATAGAATTTTCATAAAACGTGAAAATTAATTTTAAAAATTTTATGAATTATTAATTTTTTTTTAAACAACCCATCCTAAAAATGATTTGATATGATGTGAAAACTAAAAAAATTTAAAATGTTCATTCTGAATAAATTTTATCGACGTTTATTTAAATTTCTTGAAAAATCTTGAAGGGAAAGTGCATACTCTACTTTAAAATATGTACAGTGGAACCTCGCATAACGAGAATAATTCGTTTCAGAATATTACTCGTAATACGAAAAATTCATTAAGCGAAACAATTTTTCACAGCTATAAAAGTGCAAGCAGATGTCTGTTGGACCGCAAGCGCTTATGTGTTGTACCGTCACTCGACGCTATCAAATATTTCTTATGGTAGTAGAGAGGGTCAGATGAATTAGGGAGCTACCACGAAATGCCATGTCTTTGTACTGAATCTGTCAATTTGACAGCTGTCATCCGCCCGTTTAGGCAGCTCCGTAATTAAAATGACCCCCTCTCCTGTTTACAGCAGAGAGGGGGTCGCATAACTTTTCGCATATCGCATCAGGAGCGGTTACGGCGTAAGACCTGTATTGTCTATGGTTGATCTGCGCATAAACCGCTTAGGTGTGACAGGTCTGACGGGATGGTATGGAGAACGTTATTTGGCGTGCAATGATCTTTTATCTTTTATAGCTGTGTGGCACCCGTCTTAATTAATGTAAAATATGATGTGTTCCGTGCCAAAAAAACACAAAAAAAAAATTTATATTACATTTTTAAGCAGAAGAGGCCTGTCTCGTCATAAATAAAAACCTGTTGCGGCAGGTAATCTACAAGCTTCTACAAACGCTCTACAGATATTGAAGCATTCATTTTGTAGTATTGGCAATAATATAATCTTAAATTTTTTAATGGCGAATAGTTATGGACTCGCTAGGCTTGCTCGACGGCTCACATTAGCCCAATTAGAAAGTTTGTTAGCTGAATCTGACAATGATAGCCTGTGGTTTCATCAGATCCGGCAACTGAGGATGAGAAACCCACAAGAGGAGTTCAAATAAAAACAAATGCAAGCACAGAAAAAAAGTCTGGATAGTGCTGGGAATGCAAAGTGACCCTCCACATCCCTGATTGCTTTGACCATCAAACAAAAAAAATTAAGTACGTATATATATATACATGTAAAAAAAGTTATGCAAATAAGATTGACCAATGTATAATTTTTTCAAGAGGGGATCTCCCCTTTCCATGTCACTCGTTATGTAAAACGTCCCTCATTAACCCTTAATTTACCCGGTAGGTCCCTGGGACTCCATTGAAAACTTTCAGCATTTATAAAACCGTTAGTTTTTGGAATTACAAATTATGCTTTCCAGTACCTTCACCCAGTGACGCGCCAAACACGGGGGAGAGTGGACGTCGATGTGCGAGGCTCCAATTGATAAGCAATCACGCTGGTGGAGTCCGTGGGACTCCACCGGGATATTAACGTTATAGTTTTAGCCTATTGACAGTATTGAACAAAAAAAGCAAAAAACAGAACCTTGTTCTTTTTTGCTTTTTATAAGATTTGATTGTTTTATTTCTTCAAAAATAACGTTGAAAAATTGTTTTGTGTTTGAAATATTGAGACTAGAAGTTAGGTCTCGTAATTTTGTTACAAAAAGTGCCATATTCTAGAAGTTCCTTAATAAAAGGCTGTGATTCTATAATTTTAAATAAAAACCTATGCCATTGTAAAACCAAATATATAATAAATAAATATCACTGGCATTTCATTTAAAAAGGTGTTTATTTCATATTAAATTTACGATTTTATTTCAGAGAGTCCTGAGGACTCCACCAGGTAAATTGTGTATGTATGAAGTCACCGGGTAAATCAAGGGTTAAGGGGGCCTTTTTTTTATCATAATGCGAATTACTCATTACGAGATGTGCTCGTTAAGCAAGGTTCCACTGCATATAAAAATACTCTATTACACAATTAATTTCAATGCATACATACATTGATCCCTCAACAACTAATATCATATTCAAACATACTTAAGTACCGCGGAGGTCATCTTTCAACACATAACTACAATATATAATATTCTATAAGTACCAGCAAAATTAAAAGAGAAATAAAATTATATGTATTTTAAATGATGCAGCGAATAGCATTAATTGAAATACTGCCGTCTAAGTAAAAGTAGAATTAAAATATGTTTTACAAGCTAGTTTTAAAACAAATTGTCGGAATAATAAAAGTAAAACCACAACCTGACGAGCCACAAGTCAAAACTTATATTAAAAAAAAAGTAACTTTCATACATATTTTTTGTTTTTAATTATCACTATACTAAATTGATCAGCATATTTGCTTATTTAAAAGTTTATATTTCACAATATAAAACGTTTTGGAGAAACTCTTCCATATTGTACAGTAGAACCCCGTTAATTCAAAATCTACGGGACATCAAAAACAAAATTTCGAAATAACCAATCCCCATGTAATTCAAAATTTTATGAAAAAAAAATTTGTAAAAAATTGCCGAAAATTGACTTTCTCGGTCGCAAATTCAAATTCGGGTAAGTTCTTCGGAATAAATTCATAATAATGCGACTCATACCAGTGTAAATCGAATTTTAGCAGCCGTTTACTGCTGCGGTCGGCCCTGTATTCGAGGTAAATTCATAAAAACACAATATTATCTGAGTAAATCAAATTTTCGTGGCCGTCCTTTTAAACTTATAAAAATGTGAAATATTCCCATTATTTATTTCGCGTAAATCGAAATTTCACGGCCGGTCCTCTAAATTCAGATAGCTATTCAAAATAAATTTATAAAAATACCGCATAATTTCCGTGTAAATATTATAAGAAGAGCCGGCCGCGGCTCTTCAAATTTAGATATTCAAAGTAAATTCGTAAAAATACAATATATTTTGCGCAAATCGAAATTTTACGTCCGATTTCAGTTGGAGCCGGCCATTCCAATTTAGATATTTGAAGTAAATTCGTAAAAATACGATATATTTTTCGCATAAATCAAAATTTCGCGACCGAATCCCGTCGCGGACGGCCCTCTAAATTCAGAGAGCTATTCGAAATAAATTCATAAAAATACGATTTATTTCCGCCAAAATTGGAAATTTTGCAGCCCATTTCTATCTCAGCCGGCCATTCTAATTCAGATATTCAAAGAAAATTTGTAAAAATACCGATAGAATTTCCACGTAAATTAAAATCTTGCCCCGAAACCTGACGGGGCTGGCCCTCTAAATTCAGATAACTATTTGAAATAAATTTGTAAAAATACTGTAAAAAGGCGTAAATATTATTAGAGCCGCGGTCGGCTCTTCAAATTTAGATATTCGAAGTTAATTCACAAAAATACAATATACATATTTTGCGTAAATCGAAATTTCGCGACCGAATTCCATCGCAGCCGGGCCTCTAAATTCAGATACCTATTGGAAATAAATTTATTAAATACAATATATTTTCGCGTAAATCTAAATTTCGCGGCCAATTTCTTCAGCTGTCCATTCTAATTCAAATATCCAAAGTAAATTTGTAAAAATACCAATAATTTAGGCGTAAATCGAAATTTCACAGCCAATTTCTTGCAGCCGTCCATTCTAATTCAAATATCCAAAGTAAATTCGTAAAAATACCAATAATTTCCTTGTAAATCGAAATTTTGCAGCCGATTTCCGGCCCTTTAGAATAATATTTTCAAAGAAAATTTGCAAAAACACAATTCTAGTGTTAAGCAATTCAGATTTAGAAGATAATAATACGAATTAGGACGATGTCAACCGCGTAAATCGACATTTTACATTTTACCACTACTGTCAGATTCAGAAATAATCATTTTTTTTTCAAAAATCGATATTTCGATGAACAAATTTTCATGTGCGGGCAAAAATAAATTTCGAATTACGAATTCACAAATTTTGAATAAAAAATCATTTTGTATGACAAAAATTTCTGGGGCTTTTTTTGGCAAAAATTTCGAATTAGTCGTTTTTTCGAATTATCGGGGTTCGAATTAGCGGGGTTCTACTGTAATACGTAATGCGAATATTGTTATAATGTAAGTACAATATTTAAAAATTTTAATAAATACCGATTTGGTAAATACTGGTACATATGTATTTACAAACTAACATAAAATGTTCATTCAAGTCTGTGTTCAATGTGGGACATATGCTAATTTAATATTAAATAGTTACCGTGAAACAATGTTTCTCAATGGGCCGGAAAACCAAAACTTATGTGGGAAAACCAAACATGTGGGTCTCTAATTAGATCGGTTTTTAATAACAGCTTTCAAGCAACAGAAAAACTAAACTTCTTAACCTCTGGTTTGCCGATTGCGCGCCCAGGACGCGCCATAAAAAAAAAAAAAAAATTTTTTGAGATGCGATTTTAAGCCTTATGTATAAAGAAAATGTATGAAGGACAAGGTCAGAATCGCTTGGGGCATTCTTGTTCTTGACGTAACAGATATAAGGAACACACCTAGCCTCTCAAATAATCATCTTTGCACATATCTATGACTTTCGAAATGACATTTCTGCCGCGATTTGAGCTGTCAAACTTTGAGCGTCGCATGTCATGAAAAGATCGATAAAACTATCAATTTGTCAAATAAACGCAAGTAATATTATTTGTAAGCATAGTTTATTGTTCAGGGAACGTGTTTCGGTAAATATTATATACGATAGCATAAAATAAATCCGCAAAATATTACGTCAAAGTCAAAACATCGCGAAATTTTCGAGTTTCTTCCCTGGCATTTAAGAGGTTAAATGTGAAAGCTTCTTATCTGGTAACCATATTTGAAGGTTTTCTGAAATATCCAAATAAACATCACCGAATTCTAACAATCAGTCTGCGGCGTCCGTCTACGATTTGTGGCTGAAATTTTAAGCATTTAAAGTTTAAGCATCTCACTTTAAGCATTACGTCAAGTTACTAAAGTTACAAGCAAGGGTCGGCAATCTGTAGTTTACGAGACGTTAAACTGCTTTAGAAAAAATGCGTCTTTTCTCAAGCCAGGTGACCGAGCCGCGCTTTACAATGACAAGTGAATTTTTGAAAGCATGAAAATGTATGTAAGTTGGGTGAACACAGCACAAGTGGCAAATATAAATAATGTGATCACAAAACCACCTTGCAGCAATGAGATATTAAAACAACAAAAAACAAACAATATAAAGCATGCAATGTACAAGACTTATAATGAGTGCGTAGTGACAAAATAGTATTACCTCCTTTGCCAGATCTGTATCTCTCTTCGGATACAACAAATCTTTTTCCTTCTCCTCTGGGGTTTCCACCTTAATCTGTTCCTGGACTTTCGTGACCTTCATGAAAAATAAAATCAAATGATATCCATCAAAAGTATAGTTTAATCAAAGCAAATAATATTTGTTTGCCCTGAGGAAAGAACGGTCGTTCCGAAACCGGTCGGCGTAGATAAAATATGTAGTGGTTTTAACAAAGTTATATTGTTTCATTTATTTGTAATCGATAACCACAAAGTTATAGCTGCATTCAAAAGTACAAATAATATTCATTTAACTTACGTTCTGATTTGACATCGGGAGAGTTTCTTTATTTGGAGGAGTGGCACTCTCTTTTACTTGAGTAACAACATTAGCGGAAGCGGATGCATCCATACTGTCGGGAGACGGTACCAAAGTTGGGGGCTTCATATCTATGGGAACACTGTTGTCACTAGGAGTAGCCTTGGTACTGTTAGTACTTTCTGCACTTGCAGTAGGAATAACCTTCACGGCCTTGGGGCCAACCTTTGTATTGCTGATGAGAAACTTCATCTTATTGGTCACACTCGTTGAAGACGTGTCATTTATATTGGCTTCACTGGTGCTAGGAAGCACCTTCAGGATTACGGACTTGCCACTGCCAGACTTCATGCTTGCAACTACATTCACACCACTGGTGGCGGTGATTGTAGTAGGAGCACTTGCGGAAGAAACCATCTTGATGGCAACCGAGCCTGCAGGCTTGATACTAGACACAGCAGGAGTAAGAGTGTTTACCACGGGAAGTGTCTTTGCCACGACATATGGTTGGGGAGATGGTTTGGAATTAGTAGCACTGGAGGTATTCATGGTCATGCTGGCAGGAATATTTACAACAGTGGTAGCAACACAAGCCGCACTTGCAGCATTCTAAAATAAATGATTTTCGATTAAATAATATGAATTAAGAAAATATTAGAAATGCATAAAGTGTGCAGAATTAAATTTAGTTAACATACCTTGTTTTTATATGTATTGACAATTTTCTTGCTGTCACATACTAGATTAGCCGTGTTACCCAAATCAAGTACGTCCTCCATGGTTGCATCTGCAAAACACAAAAAATAAGTACTAAATACATGAACATAATATATTTTCATATTATGAAAATAAAGCCTTTAGCCATTGGTCATATTTTGGCCAATTTGCAAACACCCGCCAGTGCCCGCTGGCAAAAACGTAGCCAATTTGAAGAGATATATTATAACATTTTTTGAATTTTTTTGGAGTTTTTTTGGAGTTTTTTTGGAGTTTATTTTGGAGTTTATTTTGAAGTTCCTGCTTGTTGCGATCTTTGGATAATCGTAAGGCTAACTTAGTAGTTTCACGCTCTAATAAGAGATTCATAATTATTTGTATTGACATTATGTGAACAAAAATTATCGAAATTCATTACAGTAAAAAATTTGTTCATTGAATTTCTACATTTTTTGTCAAACTATGGAAATGAAAATTAATATGATTTTTTCATAGAAAAACATACCCAAACTGTATTGGTAAGGCTGCATTTCTGACGATTCGAAGGGAGAATTCATCACCAGGTCACTTCTGTCAATGCCCTCAAGGCTGCTCATCACCATAGGAGCCTCCATGTCCATTTCTCTGTTTGAAAGTATTGTTTGGGTAGGCCAAAGGGCGTCCTCCAGATATTTTTTGCTCTGGAAAAAGACATAAAATAATATCAATCTATGTTTCTTCTTATTCTTCAATCAAATCTTCACCCTACAACTGCATCATTTGATGCAGCTACATACTATTTATTACAAACATACTATTTTGGGTTGCCTAACCGTGGGTATTCTTGTATAATGTGTAAAATTATTCAAGTTCAAAGAACTTTTAATTTTCAAAATTGGAACTGATAAGTATAAATCATAACATAGAAGTGATAAAAGTAGATACCAAAATTATTTTTATTTATTTGAAATGTGTACTTCATTTGTTTAAATGTTTGACAGATGCTTAGACAAATTATAGAGCAAAGATAGGTTACCGAGACAATGCACATGGTTTCACTGAACTAGGTTCAGTACATATACTTTAACGGGTCATTCATATAGCTATTTCACTTGTACACATGTATATTTTTCATAAGTAATGCTGTATTTTTTTGTTCAATTGGTATGAATATAACGTTATTTTGTATTTTATTTGTTGTTATTTTTCAAAAGTTTGAAAGGTAAATTTATTCTTTTGAAAGGCAATGGATCCAGAGGCAATTATTTTTTTTAATATCCCCTGACGATATTTTGTCAGAGGGTCAAAATATTTCCGCTTTACAATAAAATCTATGGAAAAAAATGGAATATTTCCAAACGTATCCGAAAGCTAAAAACTGTTTTTCACAGGTGATAAGATATGCTGAAAAATTTTATAAATTAATTTTTAAAATATAATTTTTAAAATATAAAAATTTTGCATGCAAACATAAAAAAGTTTTAAAAATGGCTCACCTTACGTTTTTTCTAACTAAAATGACAGAAAATGAAAAAAAATAAAAACACACATTTTATTAGACAAACGTATTACAAACGTTACTGTCACCTCCCTTTTTCGTTGTCATGTAAAAATAATTGAGGAGCTCAGTATCAAGGTGGGACATACGCCACTTTTTCTAAAATGCATATTTTGATTGATTATGGTGGTATATCTGATTCTCTTTCTGAATAACTGGGAAAAACTATCGAAAACAGACAATCAAGAAATCGCATGTTAAAGTTTGCACTTTGTTTCAAAAGCGGACACTTGCAAATCATGTTTGTAACAAACTCGGACATACAATACAAAAGCATCACATAAGAAGTGCCGTGGCAGCTGTTCAATAGTGGGTTGTCAGTCTTAGGACGAAATTTAAGGTTTATCGAAGTTTTCCAGCTTAATATCGATCAAAATACGATAAAATGGAGATTACTAATGCTCGCAAGCATGTAACAAACTCCGAAAATTGGAAACAAGTAAAAGAAAAGACGTTAAAGTAAATCACTTCTATCGTCTTAGTATCAAAAGCTGACATAAGCATTTTTAAATTTAAAAATAAAATAGTTTAGAGTATTAAATTATAGAATGTTATATATGGCCTGTGATTCTTTACGTGCGAGGATTATGCAGGTAGAAAAAAATATCAGATATTGCATACCGGCATATTCGAAACAAAAAATTCATTCTACTGAAAAATAATCCAAATGGCTTATGTCCTACTTTGATACTGAGCTCCTCAATTACTAAAAAATTCCCAAAGTTTCATAAATTTATTTTCAAATTCGAAACTTTTTTCATTTCATAAAGGTCTACGTTTTACGTCGTTTGTGGTTAATTTTTTTGTTTGAATATAAAGCATGGTATTTTTCTTTCTAACAGCGTTTAAATCATTTTTTTCCCTATGATAGAAAGGGAGACAACGATTTCTACGAGACACAAAGAGTTGTTCAGAAAACTGAACAAATAAACTTTACGGGTTGATATCTGCCAGCTTCACAAATCCAACAATTATTCCTGTGAGTTTTCAAGGGGCCGGGCTAATTTTTAAATAATCTATAATGCAAGAAGAACTTGGTTGCAAGGTTAGAACATGAATGAGTGTTATGTTAGTTTTCTGCCAATCGTAAATTACAAACTTTGATCTCAATTCCAATCACTCAATCATCGTAATCACAAGAGTGGTAGATACTCTCCGTATCCTCCTGGTTCAGTTTTCGGAACAACTCATAAAGGTCTCATATAAATCATTATATCTCCCTTAATATCATGGTTAGAAATATTATCTAAATGGTGTTAGAAAGAGGAAAACACCATGCTTTGTATTCTAATTTAAAAATTAACCGCAAATAATTAAAATGTATACCATTTTTCCAACCGCAATTTGAAAAAAATTATGAAACTTTGGGAATTATTATTTTTACATGAAACGACAAAAAAATTTATGATAACAGTTATTACATATTTGCCTAGTAATATATGTTCGTTTTTAATTTTTTTTGTTATCAGTAAGGGGCCATCCATTAATTACGTCACACTTTAAGGGGGGGGAGGGGGAGTAAAGAAGTGTGACATTGTGTGACAAGGGGAATGGGGGAGTCTTCAGCTCTGTGATGTCACATGTAAAAACCTAAATTATTGAAATGCAAAAAAATTTTAGATGTAAAATTGCAAAATATGTGACGTCACACGAGGGGGGAGTGGGTCTCACAAATGTGACGATGTGTGACAGGGACGGAGGGGGGGTCAAAAAATCGTGAAATTCGTGAGACGTAATTTATGGATGGCCCCTAGTTTTGGTTAGAAAAAATGTAAAGTGAGCCATTTATAAACCTTTTTTATGTTTGTATTAAAAAAAATTATATTTAAAAAATTATCAGCCTTGCTAATAAAAAAACACTTAACGACTGTTAAACGGTATATTTGTTTCACACCGTGTAAAGATTGTACAATTTATTTTTTAAAAGATTACTAATAACAAAATGAAATTTTTCTGTTGGCCACCCTGGACTTCGGTGGATCTGCGCATGTGCAGTCCGCTGAGTCGGCCATCTTTAAAATAGAAAATAACAGTTTTGACATGATATTTTGTTCCCCTTTCATGTAATGTTTTTTGTATTATAATGAACAATTTACCATTATGTTAGTATAATTCTACACAATTACTAATATTGGTGTTATTTTATTCAGTTTTAGTCCTTTTTTATGTAAATAATGTTTTTTTCATATGTAATTTAGTTTTGCTAATGGAAGGTTTTAGGTTAATTCTAAATAATTATTTTTTAAATGACTTTTCCGCATGATTTTAATATAACTTCCATGAAAGTAATATTATTTAATAGCACTAATGCCTTGTGCATGTATAAATAAATACAAACTCCAGAAATCAAGGTTTAAATTGTGTAAAAATGAATTCAAAGTTGCAGATTTTTTCAGTCACTCGGAGAATAATTATAAAAAAATTTTATAATTTTTAATTATATGAACGAGAAAAAGTGACTGAGTGACAGTTTTCTTTCAAATTCATTAAAGAAAGGGGCTATGTTTTTTAATTTTTAATTTTCCAAAATTTTTTGCCTTTTTGATAGAATATGTTGACGGTAGCTTTTTTCATGTTGAAAGCTTAAAATACTGCAATTTATAAATGCTAAAGTATACTTCAAATACGAAAGTCTAAAAGTTATTTTTATATAGTTCTTAAAATGGTATTTGTTTTTACGACATCTTTAAAAATAAGAAATATCCAAGGTTGGAAAAATACCAAATTTCATTCAGAAATTACTAATACAACAATCATATACAACAGATAAACTACCCCCACTGGCTATGTAAGCAGTGTATATATATATCTTTCCATGAACAATTTTGTCATTTTTTAATTAGTAATGTTTTCATATCCGTGGTCGTTTATCAATTGAATAAAATTTTCACTAGGTTTTTTAGTAAGGCTGTATATGTTTATATCGAATTAGCGTATTTTATCACCTTTCAAAAACAGTTTTTGGTTTTCGGATGCGTTCAGAAGTATTTCGTTTATTTGGATTTTAATATTTTGACCTTCCAACAAAATAAGCCCAAGGCCTGAGGGGTTAATAAACGACAGATTGTTTTTTTGGGAGATCATACTCCGGATGAGTGTGTCAGACGCCATGGCATTATCTGATGAGTACTCACCTCCGACTCAGGATCATCGGCGTACGCTGTCACGGTAAGCGGGAGGTCATACGTATAACTCTCGGAAGACTGTAAAGAAGTCAGCGAATTTTCAGCGGCTCGACGTCTCTTGTGGTTCACGGCCGCTGGCTAAAAATGTAATCCATCCACACACCATTAGGAATTACGGAAAAATAATTATGAATAAAATTAAAAATACAACAAACATCTCCAAATACAATATCCCTAATAATAATAATAATTGGATGATTGTAGAGCGCCGTTTTTGTGAGAAATCACCTCAAGGGCACTGTAAAATAAAATACATACCAATTCTAGAAACTTAATAAAATAGAAAATAAAAATAATTTATTAATATGGCAATATTGAATAACACCGATTTTTGAACAAATTATAATAGATAATAAAGTTATATGAATTGTTATTGTTTTTGGGGTGTTATGCCGTGTTTCGCTAACTCCTTCTTTCGCCAACGTTTCGGACAGCGTTACAGTGTCCATCATCAGGGCAGATGAGCCATCTGCCCTGAGATGAGCCATCTGCCCTGATGATAGACACTGTAACGCTGTCCGAAACGTTGGCTAAAGAAGGAGTTAGCGAAACACGGCATAACACCCCAAAAACAATAACAAAAATAATTGATGGACATGTAATGATGGACACTGTAACGCTGTCCGAAACGTTGGCTAAAGGAGTTAGCGAAACACGGCATAACACCCCAAAAACAATAACAAAAATACTTTTTGGCCGTGAAAACCTAAAAATATACCTTATATGAATTGGTTCCATGACACCTCAACAAAATGACATTTCAACACCCTTTGAAAAGTGGTTAAAAGTGACGAGTAGTGAAAGTATGAAAAAAAAAAAAAAATAGCCCATAAACTAACCTAACGTACCCTATTTAACCAAGTTTTTTTTTTCATTACTTTTAATGACATTTCAAAGGAGTGATGAAATTGCACATTGTTGAGTTGTCCGTCTACCATATGGATTATAAGGTTAGGTAAGTTTTTTTGAGTGATGAAACACACCACTTCGTTCCTTTGGAATAACAAGATACCATCTGTCGCGGTAATGTCGTGCGATGATGAGATATATAGTAAGCTACAAGGGTTCATTATCGCATGACATTACCGTAATAGATGGAACCTTGTTGTTCCAAAGGGTCGACTTGTTAAAGGAAACACAATGGCTCATTAACCCATATGCGCCATCCATATTTACTAGAGTAGTAACTAAAATATCTAGTAGAATTTGTATGGCCTGGCGCACTGACTGTGGGACAGCAAGCGTAACTTTTTAGTTGACTGGAATAAGATTTATTCTATTTTTACAGCACGCTCATCCATGTAGTCGGATGGGAGTAACTGTCCGAATACCGTCCTTGTACTGTCCCCCCGTCCTTGTAGTTGTGGGGGTATACACGTTTGGAAAGCACTAGCTACTCAAGTAAATACTAGCCATAAAGACCCGCTCGGACTAGGCAAGTAGTTTAGTCGAGCAGCGAGTAAACATGTCCGAACACCATAATTTTAATAGAGTATTTTCGTCAGAAGAATCACTTTAGTAGTCAGTCCATTTGGTTCTATTTTTTCGGGTGATTAGCATCCCCCACCGTGCGTCCCTGCTCACTGACTCAACCATTAACAGGTCGCGTGCCGTTGGCGCGCCGGTGCGCGCCCTATAGCCGAATAAAAAATAAAAAAAAAAACTTTTTGATATGCGATTTTAAACCTTGTGTACAAAGAAAATGTATGAAGAACAAGGCCAGAATCGCTTGGGGCATTCTTGTTCTTGACGTAACAGATATAAGGAACACACCTAGCCACTCAAATAATTGTCTTTGGACATTTTTATGGCTTTGGAAAAGGGCATTTCTGCCGCGATTCGAGCTGTCAAACTTTGAGCGTCGCGTGTCATAAAAAGATCGATAAACCTATCAATTTGTCTAATAAACGCAAGTAAAGTTGTTTGTAAGCGTAGTTTGTTGTTCAAGGAACGTATTTCGGTAAATATTATATACCAAAGCATAAAATTATCCCACAAAATTTACGTCAAAAGTCAAAACATCGCGAAATTTTCGAGTTTCATCCGTAAGTACCGAGGCATTCAACCGGTTAAACAAGTGTGAACCTGTCATTTTAGTAAAGTTCATTAGTAGCCGCAGAAATGTCATCCCGTTGGAACGAAGATGTTACTATAAAATTCTTTATTTTTGCTGCTAAGTATTAATCTATTTTCATATCCATAGTTTTTTCTTTCATCTCACTAATTTCATCTTCCACCTCTTCTAAAATAAGCTTTACAATCAACATTTAAAAATTAACATATTTACTTTGCCTTTCATCTTGCAACAAGCTGCTCATTAATGTACTCTACTCGACTGTAATGCAAATGCTTTTTGGTCAGTCAAGTAGCGAGTTACTCGCCACTCGACTAAACTACTTGCCTAGTATGAACAAGCCATTAGAGTGCTTTCAATAATGTAAACTATTCCTAAATTAGGAATAGTTAATAATAAAATTCAAACAGTATGAATTAGAAAAAAAAAAAACAGAAAAGAAAAAAGCTTTATTATAAAAAGGACGAGGGGAAGAAGATGAGATGAGATAATTATCATATTTTATTGATGTTACCTTGTATTCAAAGGTCTTGGCATCCGATATGGCTCCATCCTTCGGCCTGTAAAGTTCTACATAAACAGTAACTTTACTTTTGATGTCCGTGTTCTTGTACGGAGGCGTTCTAAAAAACAAATAATACATTTTGAGTATAGATAAACTACTAGTTCTGTGAATGTAGGTAACCCGGTAGACTCAATGACTTAGTTCCTTTTCAAAACTTCACTTCACTTCTTTTTAGTGAAAAGTTCTGTTCTATAGATCATAGACTTAATTGCTAGGATTTTTTAAAAAGAATGAATGACCTACAGGAAAACTATTCCAAACTGATGATGGACGTCCGTTTCATTGAATGTACCAAAATTCGACCACGTCCTTTCATTATCTTCAATCTCGAAGAATCTGATCTTGATGTTTTCTTAAATCATAACAAAATATATAATTAGATAACATTATTACAATTATGTATTAAATTCATATTTCAAAGAAATTTTATATTTCATAATAATATATAATTTGATATGGGCAGTAATTATTACTTTTGGAGACTTTTTCCACGAACATGTAAATTTCTTCACCGCCATTGACGGTTCCGCAACTTTTGCTCATTCGGGTTATTTTCAGTGCTCCGGTTTCGGCACTTTCTGCAAAACAATCAAGCAAACAATAAGTTTCAAACGAATTTCAACTCTATTTTCTTATTAAACAATATTTAAAAATACTCAAACAATACATTGTGTTTTTTTTTTAAATAAATATTTTAAAGTTCCATCGCTTATGATGGAAATCACAAGCAAGCTGAAAGCAAGTGTTTTGAAATACACAAGGGAAAAGTTATGCAAATTTCGTGATGCCAGAGCTCAACGTTTATGAAAATATCAATCTTGCTTCAGTCTCACTATAGACATTTAAAAATTCCACACAGAAAAAGTTGTGCAAATTTCATGAGACATTTTTTCAGAAATTGCATTCACGTAAATGTTATCAATCTTATGATTTGAGATTTTCACGATCAAAAGTATTATTGTGATTTATTTTTGGGTTATTATGCTGTGTTGCGCTCCTTCCTTCTTCAGCCAATGTTTCGAGTAGTGTTACAGATAGTTGTGCAAATTTAATGATGCCTGTGCATTCATGTGAATATTATCAATCTTGATTAATTTCCACTAGAGATATTCGGGTCATTTTCAATATTCCAATAATATTCAATAAGATTGTCAAAATAATTATAATTGACGTTCCATTAGGATAATGTAAATTTGATGTATGGAATGGTGACCGGACAACTCAGAATCATGCAACTTCAACACCTCCTTTGAATCAGTCATTAAAAGTGATGAAAAACATATAAAAAATTGGTTAAAAAGTTAATTATGTTGGGTTAGGTTATGGGCTATTTTTCAAATTTTTTTCATAATTTTTTAAGACTTTTCAAAGGGGTGTCAAAATTGCATAATTCTGAGTTGTCATGTAACTGTATGAAATAATAATTACTCACTTAAATTATCGATGGGCTTCGATGTAACAGGATCGCATATTTGTTGAAAATCGCTGTCATATGCCGTAAAGCATAACTTCACTGAATTCATATTGATATTCTTAGCCTGATTCTCGCAGTCGGCTTTCAGCTGTAACGATAAGAATCAACAAATTGGTTATTAATTATCGACTGAAGAATACAATAACTTCATCAAGAGGCAAAATGATGTGTACGAAAACAATTATTATGATAAATAACATAATACAGTGAAAACTTATTAAGAAGTTTTCCAAGGGACCGGAAAAAACAAACTTCTTAACCGCTGGTTCGCCGGTTGTGCGCCGGCATGCACATGCCAAAATGTTAAAAAAAATTTAATTTTGGAATGCGATTTTAACCCATATGTATAAAGAAAACGTATGAAGAACAAGGTCAGAATCGCTTGGGGCATTCTTGTTCTTAAGGTATAAAATACCGTAAACACACCTAGGGAAGCGGGAATAATTTCTATGGAATTCTCTATGGACTCCGGCCGAGATGTTTCGCGGCATTTGAGCTGTCAAAATCGGTTGCGTCATTCTCGTGAAAAAGATCGTAAAACATATAAATTCATCAAATAAACGCAAGTAATGTTGTTTTTATGCATGGTTTATTGTTCAAGGAATGTGTTTCAGTAAATATAATATACGATAGCACAAAATAAACCCGCAAAATATTACGTCAAAGTCAAAACATCACGATTTTACATTGTTTCGTCCTTGGCACTTACAGGAAAACCTTATATATGTGAAAAATTGGGCCAATTTTGGGCCGAGGGACCGAAAAGGGAGAACTTCTTAAGAGGATTCACCGTATTCATTTTTCATGTTCACCGTAAAGCGGTTATACACCAATAGAAGAAGAAGAAGAACCGTATTACGGTTGTACACCAATGGGAGAATAATACAAATTTGAGATACAATGTATAAAAAAGTATGGGGGCAGTTTTACTATTTTGTGGCATGTGTCAAAAGATAGTGGCTGAAAGTGTGGATGGTCAATAAGAAGTTGAGTCGCTCTGTTGATTGTGAGATATTTACTTACACGGGTATCATCTTCCAGAGTTAAGGTAATGTTCTGGGTTTGGAGCAGTTCTTTCCGCTTCTTGTACAATTCAATGTGTACTTTCTTTTTCGCTGTGTGCACAATTGCCATGCCAGGATATCTGAAAATTCAATAAAATATTAATTATTGCAACACTATTATCCACTGGAGTGTTTTTCGCCTCATTTTGGCCAATTAGCAAACACCCACTGACCAAAATGTGGCCTATTTGAAGAGATATTTTAAACATTTTTTGGATATATTTTTAAAGTTCTGCGTGTTGGGATCTTCGATAATCACAAGGCTCACTTAGTAGTTTGACAGTTTAATAAGAGATGTCTCCAATCTTTTCTTAATTATTTGTAATTGACATTCTGCAAACTGAAATAAATTATTATATTAAAAAATGTATTTTCAAATTAAAATTTATATCTATGATTATCAACTTGGCCATAGACATCAAACAAGTCATAATCATCAAACAGTATTAATACCCTTGCATCTGCGTGGTTGAATTTCAGAACCCAGTTGCGAGTGCATGTTGACGCCACGCCGTACGCATCGCGCCACAAATAACATCTGTGCGCGTGGAATTTCAAACAAAGCTACTGTTGTAATTCGGTTTTAAATTAAAAAAATATGCCACAAGATATTGCTACTTCCGTCGACAGGTTGGTGTGGACGTGAACCAGGCAAGTATAGTACTGCGATTTAGTGAACTAGCAGTATCCCTCCAAATATGTAAAGATTGACGGTAATACTCAGTTGCATCAAGCGGCTATATATTATGTGTTTCGGCATTGCCTATCTCGGTTACTTTATCCCGGTGACTATCACTGGATGACAGTGGATCTGAGGAAGAGGCTATTTTTGGAGCCAGTTCCTATTGGATTTACAAAGTGGTCACAAACACTAACCGGGCGAAGCCGAACCAAAAGCCGCCCGCAGGGCCTAGCAGCAAAAACCTGCGGAGCGGGTTTTTAACTGCTAGTATTTAATATTCTCCAAATAGGTACCACATACGGCAATTTTATTTATTTATTTATTTATTTATTTATTTGAACAAAAAATACATACACATTATAAGAAAACTTTGACTGTCCAACTAAGAGATTTCCCGTTTTAGGACAGTCAAATTGCCTGGTTTAGTTCACATTAGGTAGTTACGTTCTTTTTTGTAGAACTTAAAATACTAGTAAATGAATGAGGACATAAGTGCTGATTACATTTGTATTTGTTAAATCTACAGTCAAGTGCAAGATTAAAAAGCAATAAAACAATTAAATTTAATATTAATAGTAAAAAGCTACTGAGAAGAGTTACCAAGTACAAAAAATTTGAATGATAATATATTAAAGCTACAAGAAAAAAAAATATGAACTCATTGGTTTGTGAAACAGAAAAATAAAAACTAAATCTTGCTTCGATGTATTCCTATCCGAAAGTTCGAATGTGTTTTTAAGAAAATATATAATAGGTTTGAGTAAAGACAACCTCTCTTTTTTAATTTAACAATTTCGTATCTATCCTATGTTTTCTAAAAAAAAAAAAAAATGTTTTTAAATATTATAATAATTTGATGAAATGGTTGTTGAGTTAAAAGTCTGTAAATATTAACAAAAGGGATATAAGTTATCAGGGGCATAGAAAAAAAAATTATATCATTTTTAGAAATTAATAAAAAGTAACTTTCTGATTCCTCTAATGTACAAAAATAGCCTCTGTGTTACAATTTTTGATAGTACATAATATTTTACTCATAATTTAATTTTATCAATACTACAACTTTTAAAATATTTTTTGTACCTATTTTTGTAACCTAGTAACTTTTAGTTTGAAGATAACAATATAAAAAAATAAAGATCATATTATACAAACTATATTATACCAGCTAATTAGATGAGTACTTATAAGATTCTTATGGATTAACGTAAACCTGAAAGTACATATTATTAGCTAAGTGAGTTTGTGTGAGCATATGTTCGCTCTCGAGTCTCCCCATGTCCAGAAGCCAATTGCCAACCCGTTTGCGCAGAGTGCTTGCACTTTTCAATTTCCATGCATCGGGTACGAGGTTGAACAATTTTAGAGTAAATAATGTGCAGAATTCATGAGTTTATAAATTTAACTCTTTTTTTTTAATCCTAAAAATATAGGTGCATTCAATCTCTCTAACACTATAAACAGTTTATATGTCTCCATATTATAATTCAGAGGTATGATTTTTTTGCTGACCGGACAACTCAAATGAAATCAACTCACAACCTCCTCAGAAAAGTCATTAAAAGTGATGACAAAAAATCAAAAATCGAAAAAGAATTATTAGTAATTGTTAAAAGGTTACCATGAAATGTACAAAGTGTCATAAAAACCAAAAATCTAAAAAGGAAAATGTTAAAAGGTTATCATGAAAGGTAAATAGTTTAAAAAAACAAAAAATCCAAAAAGAATTATTGGAAATAGTTGAAAGGTTATCATAGATTGTATAGTTTCATGAAATCAAAAATTTTGTTTAAACTTTGAAATTCATTAGATACACATAGTAGTGCTAGCATCTAAATCTAAAAATTTCAACAAAACAATATAAATAAACGTAGGAAGTGATAATAATCTAAACATGCGTAAAACATTAGCAGAAAACAAAACAAAACAACTAAACATGCGTAAAACATAAGCATAAGAAAGAAAAAATCTCTATGAATGGGATAACATAAATGCAAATAAATGTACCTGGCGGTGTAGCCTTTGTCTGGACCCACATACTCCATATGGGGCTCGTCCATCACATCGTCCTGGCAGCGCACCACAAGACGGTGCGGATGTACGCGGGGGACCTCGCTGTCTTCGTTCTGCACCAAGGTGCACATTATCTTGGCATTCCCACTGTAGTTCTTCAGCTGGAGAAGTAAAATGATAAATTAAACATGTCTACCTATTAGTGATATAACTGAAAACAGGATGTGATGGACGGAGGGGTGGAGGCGAATGGCTTGGGACCACAGCTACTGAATAATTATAAACGCTATAATATGACTCGTACAGAATTAAAAAGAACCATTAAAATATAACCATAATTCTAATTGAGCATTAATTATACCATAGAAAGATTCTATAGGTCCCAAAGACTGCGATGGAATGGACATCTAGAAAGAATGCCAGATGACAGAACACCTAGTGATACAGTACAATTGTACCCCCCAGCCAGGCGCACTCCTGTACCAGTGAGACCGGTACAATGAGGGGGCACTGATTTGTTAGGACTTGGAACACGTGCTCTGAGGATGGAAAGGAAGTTGGAGTTAATCGACCGGTACACATGACAACCTAGTGACGGGTAAATTCCCGAAATGGGGAATATTGCAGGAATTTTCATCTAACTGATGAAATCCCTACACTAACCGATGTGGAAGACACTCTCAATATCGCCTTAGTGTAAGATCACCATTCAGAAATGAAATGGCTTTAGCCTTGTTTCATGACCAGGTCTGAATAGCCAGGTACTTCCCAATCTTCCTCTCAAGACCTCAAGAGGCATCCCTTTTTATCCGGCCCGCCACGCAGCAGGTGGGTAGACACTTTGGCCGCCAAGACCTTGACAAACCTTACCCTACGAACCCGGACACCCCTGTTAAGTCACCAAACACAGTGAGCCACTTGGGTGACCTATGGCAAAGGTGTTGGTTATTCAATAAATAGTTCCCGGGTGGCGGTACCCATACCCGCCGCCCAAAATTTGTGTGGTAATAATATATAATAAAATAAAATATAAAAGTGTTAGTCGCAGCCAGTGGGGAACGAATTCATCCTGGGATGTGCAGTGATGATGGTGAATAACTAACAAATGATAATGTTGCACGTCTGTAAATGGATATTTCAAATCATCATAGCTTGGAGCATGGACCATAATGATGGCAATGAGATGGCAAACTGAAAAAAGTTACATTGAAATTATGGGCAGAAAATTCAGTGCATTTTTCATAATGCCAGAGCTCACTGTTAAATAACTTTTAGCATTGCATATAAACAAAATTTTCTGCTTTGTATGTATAAAAGTTTGAAAAAAAAAAACTTTTTTTAATTTTTTTTTTTTTAATAAATAAATACCTTAACAGTGGGAAACGTCTTCTTATTCTTATTAACGTGCGAGTTCCTCCCAATCAGGCTTCCGTGCGTTCCGCCCATCTCACTTTTGTACCGGAATCTGAACATATCCACAGGCTCTTCCACTATTTCCAACTGTGGGTTCTTCCCAGTGAGACCTAGGTAAAATTTATATTTCATCGTCCATTAATAACCAAACTAACACTCGATAAACACATTACTGTTGTTGTACCAGAACTATAAGCAAAATTTGCTGAAGAATGAAGTTAACCGGAATTCAGAAAATGGATGAAGAACAAGAACACAGCTTTACAAAGCAAAAGGGGGAAATCAACTGTTTGAAGTTTGAACAGGGTTGCCAAAGCTTATTTTCTAAAGTACCCTCAATAAATGTTCAAATTCCCCAGATTGAGGAGAACTAAATAACAAATTCCCCGCAATTTCCCCACAAGTTCCTTTGTAGTTCTACCTCCAAAATAATACACAATTCTATTGAAATTAGCATTTTTTTTTAAATTTAACACATTATTTTATTTTATTTGGAACAATAACAGGATTAAACATATATTACTAACATAAATAAATAGGTAATACAACCCAATAACCAATGTTCGCATGATTAAAAAATAATGACATAATATATATATAAATATGAGGTGTCCCAAAAAATCGTACAGTTAGTAGAAAACAAGGGAAATATAATTACACGCACAGTGTGCCAGGGATGGCTAGGAAAAAAATTACTGAAAACTCAAGTAATTTAAATCCAGGATGCGGCCGACAACACGGTGGTGACCGCAGCCTTACAGCACCAAGCCCTACTCTTGAGTGAGCGTTGGGCCCGAGCTCACTCAAGACCACGCCCTGCATGATAATGGATTATTTATTTTTGTTATTATTAATTTTTTTCTATTTATGTTTTTGTTTCTTTACTGTGTAAATATATAAATATGTATAACTATTCGGGACATGTGGGATTGCACTATCCTCCCCACATACTGGAATAAATATTATTATTTTTATTATTAAAACGAGACATAAAAAAAGTTAGCTGAAGAAAAGAAGATAAAATTGTATTTTAGGGTTAAAACATAATTTTAACCAATTTAAAAAAATATTATTTCGATAATTGATATTGACACCGATAATTTATACCAAGAAATTATGTTTAGTTAGCAATTTACATTATGAGAAGACTTTATTAACAACATATTTAATGCCATTTTTTGGTCAACATCTTGTTTGAAAGATTCAAATCTCCTTCTCCTTTCTTGATCCCTTCTAAAGTAGCCTTCAACGCTACCACAGTATCTGTACACAGGCTTTGGTAATTTCTGTTTTAAAATTTTTAATCACATTAAATTTCCTCCCAACGGAAGCGTTGGAAAATGATAACACAAGCAATAACTGTTTAGTTGACTGGGATTGTAAGTTGCGGATTCCAATACGTCATTTTTAGAGTTCGGGTCCCGAACTTCAGGAATCCCCCACTATTATTCAAGAAATAAATGCTACAGTGCTGCCATAAAATAACCTACGAAATCTTCCACCGAATGTATACATTTTCAATGTGGTTGGTTAATCAAGAAATGCCCAAAATCCCCTCATTTCTCCTGCAAAAAGGTTCTCCCTGCAAAATACCCAATTCTTCAAAAATCTTAAAGATTCCCCGCAATTTGGGGAATTCCCCACAAATTTGCAACCCAGAGTTTGAACTTCATCAGAAACACGGTTGCCAATGCAAATATTCTAAAATACCCACAATAGATGTTCAAATTCCACACAACTTCCTTTATCTCCAATGAAACAAAATTCTGTTAAAATTAGCATTTATTTTTTTATTATCTAGTCATTTTTCGGATTCGGAAGAAAATGAAATCATAGTACTTTTTCACAAATATTGCAATATTGGTTTGATAATTAAGAAATGTCCAGAATCCCCGCATTTTGCCCACAAAAAGGTTCTCTCTGCAAAATACCCCAAAATTCTTTAAAAAAATCGTAGAAATTCCCTGCAATTTGGGTAATTCCCCCTGAATTGGCAACCCTTATCAGAAATAGAATGAGGTCATCTGAATTGAAAATCTATTATAATGTTTACCAAATACTGGGAAGTCCACTTCAGTACAAAGGGGAATCCTTTATATGTTTAGTTTTAACTCTGACCACATCCACAAAAAAACTAATCAGGGGATTAATTATAAAATGTGTAACAAACAAAAAATAGTCATGAAATAAATCAAAACTAAAATTTTCTCAAAATCATAAGATTTATAAGTACGTTCTTAAATACCTACTCACTTAATCGTAAATATATATTTTAAGTAACATTTTATTTTTTTCAAATGAGGAATTATACAATCTGACCAAAGAAACGTCACTATCTCAATGACAATCATTTTACAAACTTTCTTCAGAGGTATTGAAAAATAGCAAAAAAGAAAGTTCAAATAAATGTGACCATTGACATTTGAAATTCTTTACTGTGAATCAGTAAAACAGCCATTATCTTGAGCCGGAAACAGTACAATTATTTTTTTTTTACAGACAGACGAAATGCAAAACGGTTGAGTTAAAACGACGACGATGGTGATATTGAACGATAAAGGAAAAGTATCAGTATACTATCTGATATAATTGCCCAAAGATTCTTCCGATGCAGCAATAATGTAAAAAATAACATTGTTCAATGCATTTTGTACTAGTAGGTTATATGCAGGTGAATCATGGTGTCACTACCGAATCAGCTCGATGGTACGACTCTGGATCCAATATAATAAAGCCTGCAAAATTATATTTGGATACAGAAGGTACAGCAGCACATCGACTAGGACTGAATGAGACACCGGGTCATTGGAACCAGGATGTGGCTAATTGCATCCGACAACACACAAGCCTTCAAGCACCAAGCGCCACTCCCGAATGAGTGCTGGGCCCGAGCTCACTCAGGATCACGCCCTACTAATAATTGATTATATATTATTTTTTTTTTTTACTTATTTTTTTCTTTTCTACTTGTTGCTTTATTTAAAATTTATTGAGAAAATATGTATAACTATACGGGATGTGTGGGATTGCACTATCCTCCCCACATCCTGGAAAAAATTATTATTATCAAAACAAGATTTCACTCTCAGTCAATATGTAATAAACATTATTTCAGAAAGTCTGGCATATGGATTAGATAGCCTGTTTATGTAGCATTAATTTACTTCTTTTAAAACTATATAATACATTTTTTAAATTTTTTATTTTACCACTTCAAATTTAGGGTTGGAAGTCAGCTGCGACGCAAATTTCTATCGTTAGATCTAATCTTCACATTTTTTAATGAGTTTTGGGAATATGATAGAAATGTAGTGGCAGCCAGAGTTTTACTGGTTTTGGTTTCCACCGAAACCAAAAACCTTTAGTGGTCTATGAGAAAAAAAGTTTGGGAACCTCTGGTTTAGATCATATTTACAAATTACACAAATTAAAACAAACAAAACAGATTGTAAGAACCCCATTAAGTTGTAAGATAAAATAACAATAATAAGATAATTTTTGATAATTTTTAGATTCAACGGGTTTAATTATCAAAATTGGAACTGATTGTAATTTTGTTGGCTGACAATGTGTGGCGAAGCACTCTTTGGAAGGAAAATGTTGATATTCTTTCAATATTTACAGCATCATCTATAACATATTTATTACCAAGCCTAATGATTTGTTGCCTAACAAGTGTTCATGGTTGACATTCACTATATGAGAATGGGTCGCTTCTACACATACACCGAGGTGTTAAAACCTCAGGCTAATTTGTTCGCTTTCCGGAATAACTGATAAAGTTCTCAGAGAAATCGTTGTCTCCCTTACTTAGTGTGGTGAAAAATATGATCTAAACCACACATGGGCAACTGCCGGCCTGCGGGCCGCATCCGGCCTGCCGAGCTATTTTGTCCGGCCCAGATTCATCTCGGCGAAGTAGGTAATAGGGAAATAAATCAATAGTTCCAGGGAGAGATTAAATAATGGAGATGACACAAATTTACATATGGAACTCAATAAGCTTCAGGGGGATTTAGAGATAAAATAACAATATTGATATTATTAGAGATAATATAACAACATTGCTTTGACCGATTTTTATAAATTATATTCGGTGGAAGAAACACACAAATTTACGCGCATTTGCAAGAAAAATCATTTTTCTTTTTGGCAGCACGTGTGAATCGTTTTTTTCGAGGATGAAACACACCAAATCAAAAATTCGAACAAGGAAAACAGATGAAAATCTCGAAAATTCTGTGCGACTATCCTTTAGTAATACCAAGCCAAATATTGATAGTCTCGTTATTCAAGTACAAGGCCAATCTTTACACTAAACTTTGAAAAACATTATAAAATATTAACATTATGTCGTTTATCAGTAAATATATAAGAAGTAGCAACGTGTTTTACTTAATTTAAAATTACTTTATTATGTTTAATAATTTGGTCCGGCCCTTGACTCGGAGACAGAATGATAATTTGGCTCCAGACCTAGGAAAGGTTGCCCATGCCTGATCTGAACGGTGTTGGAAGAGAAAATATCACGCTATTTATTCAAATCTAAAAGTTACCTACAAAAGAATGCAAATGTATATTGTATACCTTTATAAAAGTTTCCGACCGCAATTTGAAAAAAAAAAAAATTATGAAACGCGAAAGTGAATTTTTTATTAATTATTTTTACATGAAATGATAAAAAAAGGTGAGGTAATGATAACGTAATGATGATAATTTGTCTAATAAAATATGTGTGTTTTTTTTATTCATTACCAGTGATTTTAGTTGGAAAAAAAGTAAGGTGAGATTATCAAAACTTTTTAAAGTTGGCGTTAAAAAATTTTATATTTAAAAAATTACATGGTTATCTCTAATAATAAAATTTTAAAGCGTATCTCATCACATTTCAAAGACAGTGTTTATTTTTCGGATACATTCACAAATATATTCCATCTATTTGGATTTTATTGCAAAGCGGAAATATTCTGAAAGAATATGGTCAAGGCCTGAAGGGTTAACGGTTCGGCCGTGGAATGATTTTCTAGGCACTGTGTTTCCTCCATCCAACAAGGGTCTCCATACAGCTTCTCCAAAGATGAAAGAGTTAATATGAACATAAAACGTGAAGTTGGGAGAAAAAAGTTCAGAGGCTGTGCGAGAAGGTCTGCTGTAGGCCAAAGGGAAAAAGATGAGAAATAATAATATTAAAACTTACTGTTGGTGTATTTGTGGATGACATTTATGCTCCAATGCTCCAGCCGCGGAACCTGCTGCATCGGGGAGCTGGCATAGTCCGAGGAGCTGGTGCTATGCGGCGAGTTCAGGTACACGTGATCCAGAGGCGAACTGACTTCATCGTCAGACTCGCCGCACACCACGGCATAGTACTGCGGCGAGGAATCCCCGTCCTCGTGCCTCGTGGCGTTCATCAAGATGGCATTCAGATCCATTGTAATGTCGTCTGAAATATATTCTTATTTAATTATACTGTTGAGCCACAAAGTATTTGCTTTATTTAAAAATATATTAAATAACTTTAATATGTCGAGTATTATTCACATTGCCGAAAACTTAAACAGTTTTATGAAAAGCATTTAAGCTTGTGTTAGTATTGTTCAACTAATTATCACATTTGCTTATCTTCAGTTAGACCTCCACATAACTCTACAAACACTCTCTGCTTCGTATATACTCTTCGTTGCACTGATTCTTGACATGACCGGACTTAAGTACTTATGGATAAATTATTATGGATATGATTCACTTTTAAATCTCCCATCCATGTAGATTCCTACATTATCCCTTACATAATAAAAAAAAAAACGTAAAAATTTAAAAGCCCACCTCACGGATAATACGGAAAGTTCGTTCGTCGAAGTTCGAACAGATAATAAGCAGTGTTCCTTTTTTAATTAATAGACAATCAAATATGATATTTGTCGGAAGTACCAACCTTATAAAATAAATTCTCGTCAAAATAAAAACAAAAAGTTCCTACTTCGAATTATTAATGGTACCATACGGGTTGAGGTTCAAGCTACGAAAGCTGCATGTCATCATAATTTAGATATACATCCCAGGTTATGAATAGTTTGTTTGGCAAGCAGGATTCGTCTAACAGGTATGTGTATTATTCTAATACCTTTCTTTCCATGTTCTTCTGTTATAAATACAGGTACTACCTTGTCAATAATGCATTCACTTCATAACATGAATAAATTATTGTTTTATATAGCAATAATATTTTTTCTATTATTGGCAGAATTGATTGATTTTCTATGAAATTTAATACAAAAATGATGAAAGTAAAAATGGCATAGCGAAGTTCGTATACCACGCAAGTGAAATAATTTTAACAAAATTAAAATGTAAAATGCATATTTTTTCACCTCCCAAGACATACTCACTTTTCTTGATAATAAAGCTAAATCTAACTGTTTGAATAAGAAATATTGTGTAATTAGCAGTAAGCGGAGTAAGACATAAATATTTTTTTTTTAAAAACAATTTTAAAATACAATGCATCTTTTAACAAAACATGGAAGATACAAGAACAGGTGACATTCGTGTTACTACATATTATTATGCAGTCACACCGAGTCCATTCGTTTAAGATAAAATTATTGCATAAATTAAAAAAGCTTTATTATGTTAAGTATACAAGTAAAATAACACAGCGCTTGATCCCTATAAGTGTACCGCCGATAGCTCTGCTATAACCTTTTAATCATAAACAATGTATGTACCAGAAAGAGGGGTTATAACTGAGCAGTTTTGCTATAAATAAATTCTTGATTTCCTGCACAAACAATTCTACGGAACACAATTTAATCACTAGTTTTCTAAGTTGGAAGCACGGAAGTACGGATTTCCACTGGCCATCGTACACCAGGCAAAATAACATCGGCCCATGAACACAGGTTTCAGAGACACAACAAACCCGACCAGAAATGTCAACTTTAAATGGCATATTTTACAAACATAGACAAGCTGTTAAAACAATACATAATATTATGACTCACAAACTTTTCAATCCCTCTCATTTGATATGAATTTAATTAGAAAAAAAATATATTGATTAAAGTTGAAACTGCCAACTTTAAACACAACACAACTTGAAGTAATTTCAAGAGCACTGCCATGCAATGTCAAAATAATGAGTCATCTGGAAGACAAATAGATTAAAGATGTGCAAATGGAAAAGAGCACAATTGTGGCTAAAAAGTGATAGCAAAGAACTGATAAATATTGTTATTCGCATAAATAAGATAAGAAATCATCTGATAAAACAATAATTCTGGGAATTTAAATTACCCTGCCATGGCACAAATGCTATCTGATTGGCAGAAAATGGTAAGGTCGAGGAATTATTCCATTGCGTATTTTTATTTAGTCACTTTTTTATTCTACGTGCAGCATGTGTAAGTCATAATTTTGTTATAACCACGGCTATCACAACATTGTCAGAAATAGTTACATTTTATAAACATGTGTGTGGAACCAGCTCTTTTACACCGTAAATGTTATAAACAATGGGAAGAAATGCATGCATGCTGTTATGTGCGTTCAAAGTTATGCATGGATAAATAATAGAATTACTATAGACAGTGGAAAGATTGAGGTTATTCAAGAAGTGAATAACTGAAAGACAACATACAGAATTTAATAAAAAACGTTTTAGCCATTTTTAAATTAAGCAAATTGTTATAAAAGTTACATCCAAACATTTTTTAACACAGTTCTCTATTGTCTCATTTATATTAGAATAATTTGTATGTTGACAGAATGCCGGAAATCTATTTAATCTTCTGTGGCAAAATCAGAATTTTATAAAGTGTGATAAACTCATTTGGTTGGTTTTGATTATTTATTTGTTGCTCTGAACAGAAAAAGTACACCATTTATTTCAAATTTTAATTTTAGGCTGGCGGAAGTGTGTTGCTTGACAGATACTGACAATTCAACTGCAATTTGTAAGTAAAATAATGTGAAATTAATTGTAATAAAAATAGAAGCTGACAGATTCGATTCGACAAGATAGCTCTTGCGAGAGAAAAATAGAGTGGAAAAGAAAGAACACAAATTATACAGAGTTTCCATCATACATTACTGAATAATTATTTGTCTCTGCAAAATGGTAAGTGAAAAGCATGAAATATCGTTTGAATTATTTACTTTCTCAAGCGTAACAATGATTTTTTTACTCCTTCAATACCTTTTGGAATTAAAGTTTCAGTATCAACCAGCGTCTCCGTGTGCTCACTCGGGTATACTAAAATAAACAATTATGGTCAATTATCATTTGAAATAGTCAATTCAACACAATTGATAATTATTGAGTTCTTGGCTCCACTAGAGTATGTGGTTTTCCACACTTCGCTTTCTATTTCTTCTTTAATGTCTGCTCTGCACTCTTGGGAAGACTTCTCATCGAAACATTCAACGAGACTTTTTACCGAAGCGAGGGATCCCGTGCTCTATAAGAGTTAGATCTATTGCTCTATATCTATTATTTACTGCGAAGAGCACACTCGTATTACGCAAATATTAATTGGATTATTAATGGTTGTGTGGTGACTGCGTTCACCCGGTACCAGAACCTCATCCATACTCCCCCCACAGTAATTGTTCACCTTGTGTCTTTCGATACCAGACAAAAAGCCAAAATGAAACAGAGTACAGACAAAGCCAACTACTTTTACAAACTCGGATAGTCTCATCGAGAGTGTAGAGCAGGCGTAATGATGTTAACGTGATCTAGTTTTAAATGATAATGCATTGAACGGTTATAAATATATCTCAAGTCAACCAGGAATATAATGTGAAACAGATATGCTTCCTTCGGCAAAGATAGAAAAAAGGGAGAGTCTGTAGGCATCACATTACACATTTATGTGTGTAGTCGGACTGTAGACATTGTAGATTCAAAAGATATATTTAAAAACTGTTCATTAATAACTCTTTTTCCGTCTCAAGTTTGTAATTTGTAACTACCACACATTATAGAAACAAAGGAAGATATGGCATGGAAGAATGCCGACTATTGCCAAAACTGACAGACGACGACGACAAAACTGCACAGACTATCAAAGCCGTTATACAATGAAAGTTATGCGTTTGATGTGTAGGTAGAAAATAAGGTGAGACACAGCTATGCAGTGGCGGCTCGAGCACTTCTTTGATGGTGGTGATCGAATTTTTTACGTACTGTACCGTAATCTCACCACCCGTAAAATATAACATAAAATTCAACTCAAATAAAAATTTGAAAGTCTAATCATGCTAATCGTATAGCTAAACACAAAATAATATAAAATATCTGTAGATATATACCAATTTACAATATAGTATAATAAAAATAACTCTTCATCTTGCAAGATTATCATCAAACGTAATTTGAATGCGAGCGATTCCCACCCAACACTTCGCAAACAATTGGTTCAGTAGTTTGTCGTGGGGATTTATTGAATGATCCCCAGTGTTTGAAATTCACATACGAGTGCGCCTGGGCGTTTCTCGGAAGGTATACGATCGCGTAAGAAACGTTGGGGTACTGCTCGGATTGTCCCCCAAGTGCGCAATAGATTCTGCGCACTGAGAAATGGACTCATAGTTCCTGCGCTCAGTTCGCTGTCGGGCTGTCGGCTATCATTCCGCTCCCGCCGGCCAGACTGGGTGGTTATCGGGCCGCATTAAAATGATCCTGAATGATTTTTTGTATTTTATTTCTGCAAACGTTAATTACTTTTATGTTTAAAAAATCATTCATTTAGTGAAGGCAAAGCATCGACGGTTATTTCCTTTAGTTAGGTTTCGGGTGTAACTGGTGGGGACTATCCCCATTGTCCCCCTGTGAAGAACCGCCACTGCCGCTATGCATAGTTGTGATTTGCAATAGTATGAGTGAATGACGTTGGTGACTCTTTTGTACATTCGATTTATATTATTTCGATTATGGTAACTACTTATCAATTATTAATTTATTTATTTTTTATTAATAGATACCGTTCTTTTTCCTTTTCTGGATCACATTTGTGGGCTTCTTGGGAAGTGCTCCGCCCACATCCACTTTCCTCTTCAAAGCAAGGGGCTCCAGCTCAAATTCTTCACAGGACTATATAGAGGAATCAAGCTCCGGTAACCTAAAAATATACAAAATTAAATTATACCGTAACAAGAAAGAAATACTGCCGTGACTGTCACTAACTTCAAGCGTACTTTAAATCCTTAGTTTGCGCTCAGCTCGAACTCCAGTCACAATAAAAGTCTCCATAGTTAGCACTTAACTCAAATTCAACATACAAATGTGCACAAGGATTACATCAATTTCTTGAATTAGGGACCATTTTCTATTTATTTGATTGTTCAGAGATGTGAAATACAGCTCCATATTTGCTAATCGATATGAAATTTCCATTATGTGGGCTATAAAAATATAAGAAATTCTGCATTGTTCATGTCTTTTTAAGGTAAGCGCCAGAGTAACCTAAATATTTATTAGCTAAATAGCATAATTTTATTATAGATAACAATAAAGGAACACCAACTTCCTATTTAAATACTTTTAAAATATACATTTTTGTCGCTTTTTACAGAAATTATAAAATTATGTTCTGAACATTTAACCCCTAGGATGTCGGGGGTAAAATGCCCCGCCATACACCGGCTCCGGCTGTGTACAATTGTGCTCGACAATGGACAGTGTACACCGGCTCCAGCTTGATACAAATTTCGTAATAATTTATGAAACTCTTTACTGTAAAAGACTTAACGATTCACCTTTACAGTAAAAGACAACTTTATAAGCTCGGGGCGATGGAAGTATGAATAGCCGCAAACTCATCTCGTAATCGAAATTTTAAATGCAGTAATTTCTATCACCCCAAATGCAAATAATTGTATTTTATAGTAATTAAGGTGAATTGAAATTTTTTTTTTCTAAAAAATGTGTATTAAGCGTGTCCAAAAGTTTACCGATGCTTCAAAGGGAGTGACAAGAAAATCTACGCAAGGATTACATATTCTCGTTGCAAGATTGCTTCTCATATGGATAAACGAAAAGCAATTGCAAGGCGACATTTCTAATGAAAACATTATATGTGAGAAGGCGAAAGTAATTTTCGACAACCTTGTTAAGAAGACGCCAGAATCATCAACGGCCGAAGAAAAAATATTTAACCTCTAATCTGTCGCGGGCCCGCCCATTTAAACCTTTATGTATAAAGAAACTGTGTGAAAGAAAAAGTCAGAATCGCTTGCGCCAATATCATTTCGAAATACCATCCAACATTCGACAAGTTAAGGGAAATCACGGATGGTTCGTGAAGTGGTTGGATCACGGATGGTTCGGCATCCACAGTATTGTGAGGCATGGTGATGCAGCAAGCTCCGACGCAAAGGCAGCAGAGAACTTCATTTCGTTTGACGTGTTTGACACCAGTGCCGAAGGGATCAATGACGCTAGTTCCTCGGAGCATCTTCCATTAAAATACTTGTAGAATAAGGACACCATTCCCAAATGACGCCTGTGCCTTAAAGATTGCAATCCGTTTGTTACGACAGGGGAATCTATCAAAAGTAAGAACTAATGCCCGTTTCTGCTTTCTAAGTCAAGGGTTTTTCAAGCATTTGGAGACCAGAGGTGGCTGCCAATTTCAACAGTCGGACGAACTTGCGATTTGTCCAGGGTTACTATGTGTATCATCTGTTGGTACGAAGCCCAGCTTCTGAGAGGCTAACATATTCTGGCTTCGATGGAGCCCCCGTGCCTGCTCTTTTGCAGATTTGAAATTAAACATCACAATAAAAACATTCAGTTATCAACTACTTATATTCATAATTTAAATGTGGAGACATCCTTTGTATACAGTTATAAGATGGATATCTACACAATAATGATGGCCTCCGTTGTCGAGGGATCAGGCTGTAGACTATAGCAATCCCGGTGTGCACAAGAAAACTTTATTCGCATAATTTGTGTTGTTTTTCACAATTTATTCATTTAAAATAATATGTAGTTTATTTGCTGCACGTTCCAGAGTGGAAGATACTCTCACTATTGCCCTGGTGTAAAACCACCATTTAGAATTGAAACGTTGTTTGAAATGGCTTTAGCCATGATTAGTGTTCAGATCTGATTAGTCAGCTTACCACCTTCATCTTCCCATTCTCCGGAAGTCGGTCCCCACTACCTTCACCCTCACAACGTACCCCAATTGGGGACGCCATAGTCTCACTGGCCCCAGTGAAGAGCAGTTGGGACTCTTGTGCAATAAAAAAGGAAATTTACTTTTAGAATGGCCAAAGTTTTAAAAATCATCTAATGGTAGTAAAGTCAGGTGACGAACCATCAGTTGCTGTTTTGTTCCAATTTAGTTTAAAAGGGCCAGAATTAACACTATTTTGGGCGCATGTTGTTTAAATATTGAAATGTATATGTATGACAATACAATGTATATAGTATGAGAGTATGTGTAAACAAAATGTTTTTCTTACCGTATCACCCCGAAATTTCAGCGCTTGGAAAATTACTGTTACTTGTAGGCAAATTGATTTTAGGCAAATTATCGGATCACACCGGTAAAAAACCACTAGTCAGTCATTATAGCCGCACAATATTATATAAAACTATAAGTACTTAAGACAAGTATCTTAAAAATGAACTATAACTGTCAATAAACAAGAACAAGTCGAGAATGTTTAGATTTTTTATGGTAACACGGTGATAAACCTCTGAACGTCGACAGGCGTGACATCATGATTCGATAAACCAATAATGGACCGTTTACATCAGGTCAGTTTTGAAATCAATAATTATGAACGAAAATATTAAAATTACACATTTTTTGTGTGATAATCATAATCAGAAAAATAATCTTTAAATCTTCCAAATATTTTTAACGATATTCCTAATTTGTGAAAATACCTTATTGGGGTATGTTGTGAGGCTGAAAGTAGTGGGATGGGAAGGAGATGAAACTGAGAATGACCTGCCTCAACAAGGAGCCAGGAATGGGCGACGGAGATAGTGCCGACCTTGCGGAAATGGCAGGGCTACGACCTGGAGGTGGTGGGGTCAAATGAACCAAAGTTTGTAGTTCATTTAATAAGGCAATAATTCCCAAAAACGGAGCAGTAAGCACCGAGAGGCTGAAGAACCAAAGCTCACAGCTGCACACAAAGAACTGGATCGTCCACAACTCAATCAAGGAGAAGGATAGGTATCATCTGATCTTCTTCAGACAGCAGTTTGGTGTGATGTATCCTGGAAGGAATGGATCACGGTTCCAAGTCCCAGGTTCACAGGTGGGTTCAAGGTGGAGGAACATGAGAGAATAGAGGCCGGGGTCTGTCTGCGCACGAGAATATACATATTGGGTATATGAATAAGAATTTTAGCATATGTTCTGATAGCCAGACAGCCCTAATGGCAACGAAAAGTAACCGACGTGACTCTAGGTGATGAAATGCAGGACTATTCTTAAAGAACTACCATCAATAAAATAACCCTGATCTGGTTGCCAGAACATATTGGTATTGAGGGCAACGATCGGGCTGATGAACTAGCAAGGAAAGGGGCGATAGCACCACTTGCGGGATCTGAGCCGTAGCAGCTTGCCACACCAAATTACATATTGAAAGGCGGGTCACTTCCCAGGCGACACAACAGAAGACTACTAGCACTGGAAGGAATAGGAGAAGCCTCCTAGAGTATTCATAAACAGACCAGACCCTAGACACTACTACTAAACCAAGCAACTACTCGATAGGAAACAGAAACTCATTGAAGGAACTGGTGGGAATACTAACGGGACTATGCTATCTCAGGAGACACATGCAGTTGTTGAGAGTGGAAAACATCAATAGATGCAGGAAATGTGAAGAATGAAGAGACTCCAATTCACGTGGTGCCAATGTCCCGCTCTGTTGAGAACAAGGCTCAGATACCTGGGAAGACACATTGTGGTACCAGAAGACATAGCCACATATCCAATGACAACCCTGGTAAACTTCATAAAAGGGACCGGGTTACAGTTAAAGGAATGAGGTAAAAGCGCGCGCAATGGGCCTGTGAAAATGGACTACAATTAATTAAATTCATTATACCTAGGACTAAGCAACTGGTTACTTCAAGTCTTCCCTTGATGGGGGCTTGCCTTTTAAAACTCTTAATTCTTTACTCATAATCGCAGAGTAAGATAATTGTGTTACAAATTTCACTTAACCCGTTCGTATTACCGTGGTATTATCTTATTCTGCAATTATGAGTAAGGCGGTTAGTTTATTGCCAAGGAATCTTACTCTGTATGAAGAGTCGTGGCGTACTCAGAGGCAGACGATATGAAAACAAAGCACTTTGTCGTGGAACTAACTATTAAACTGCCGGGGTTCTCGCTCTCTCTCACAAGACTTGGACCTCACAGTTGTTATAGCAGTCACAGCCATTACGCATAAATGGGGCCTAAAGGATTCTGAACTGTGCAAATGTGGACTTGTAGAACACATCGTAGAAAAATTACCTCTTTAGATGTACGGAGACACACCTATGTCCCTCCCGATGCCATCAACTGGACGAATAATCTCAGCATCCCACTTTGACCTCCACCAACTATTCCCAACTATACGAAAATGAAGAAGTTGGTCTATCCAAATCTATAAAGCCTAATAATTATTATAGTTCTTCCAATTCCAATTCCAATTTTAAGAGAGAAAAGAAAGATATTTTGGTCCTTCTATCTTTGTTAAGTCCAATATTTCACGACTTCTACAAAACACTTAAGAAACCTGCTGACACTTCGTTCGTTTCCGGATGTGAAAGAATTTATTGAAGGCTAAGGCCCTCCGTTCATGGAGATACTTACAAACTACGTGATTGTGACACAACCACAAGTACCCTGCAGATGTACTACTTTTTAAAGCTGGTTTCCGTACACGGCACTACCCGAATTATACTGAACTTGATCATTTTTCACGTGCAGCCGTGGAGTTAACACGATGTCGAACGATGTCAAATGACTTTTTTCCAACATTAATCTATGCCTTCTTCACTAAATCCTTTCTTGCGTATTCTGGTAATGTAAAGTTATGTAAACACTCATTTTTATTCACTTCCAGAACAAATCTAACATTACTTTCATGTTCAGACGCCATTTCTGTCAAAAGTCAAACGAAAGTAGCAGACACGAATGCTACAACGCGTAGCGCGCTACCAGCACCGTCGTTAGCACGCTACCGACTTCAACCTGACATCCGTCGCGCAGCGCCGTGTACGAACACCAGCAAAATTGTATGGCGGGTACCCACGAGCGGTGTGCATGCTACGCGCATCAGGCTCGAATAGTTTGTAAGTAGCTCCATGTACGGAGGCGCTAAATCTTCAAAATCCTAAACTATGGATCTACTGGAAAAAATAAAATCATTACCATTGATTTTTATCAAGTCATTGTACTGGTTTGTTATGTGTAGGTTCTAACAGTATAAATATGTTTTGTTTTCAACAGTATTAGTTATTCGATACAGTGTTCTCAAAAGTACAAGTCACCCATTTTACATTATTTGTATGCTATTTTCTGTCATAATTCGAGCAATTTTTTTGTCTGAATCTAATAAAGTAAACTTGTTACAAAAGGTTTTTTTTGTATTTTGTTTTCACCCAATAAAATGAATATTTTTAAATTGCTGTTTTTGACTCATACCCTTTATACTTAGCATGATAAAATTGTGATCGGGGTGATGTACAGGTACCAATTCAATTAAAATTAATATTATAATAATGAAAAGCTTATTTCTTTGCTAATTGGAAACTGGATTATTGATAAAATATATCACTCATACCCATCTAATGGTAATATTGTAATGAAATAGAAACCTAGATAAACCATAATATAGTTCTAAGCAACTGGAGATAATATCTCCAGTAAACGTGTTGTCCGAAAACTTTTTAATGTCAAAACTGTTGTATTTATTAATTTCATTTTCACATATTTTAATGGATATAAAATATTATTATTGTGACAGTTGAGAAGAGCAAACATGCAAAAGAAAATCAATACAAAGGATAAGACTTCGGATCGGCAATAATATTATAATGTTTACGCATTTTTACGAGACCTTGAGGAGTATCAATAAGGTTAGGTTCGTTAGGTTTGTGTTAGCGTGTACCTCAGATTGGGTTTCAACGAAACGGTTTTTTTGAGGTTGTATATTATTTAATAATGTTATATAATTCACCGCAGCACTTCAAAATGCTACACCACCTGTCAAAAAAGACAAATTTACGAAATCAAAATAGACCGAGGTCTTGAAACGAATATTTGTGACATCTTCCGAAAACTGATCCAAAGTTATTATGAAATAACTAACCACCAAATCAAAGCTGAAAAAACTCTTACCGTGTCAACTTAAAAAGCAGATATTTTTAACAAATAACTCCGATTGCTTTTAATGTTGGTTTTGTTGAAAGCCACGCACATTTACAAAACGTATAAAAATAACATCAACTATAAGAAATTTGATGTAAAAAACGAACGGACAATCAGCACTATGCTTAATGGTTGTTTTCAACAAAAATAACACTTTGAAATTAATTCTACACAAGTATTAACAAACAAAATGCAATACGACGTAAAGGAACCGATAACGTTCAAGAAATACCAAAGAATAAAGTAATGCGGGAAAATGCTTCGGGACGCACTTCGCGCTGGTCGCCCGGGCCTCCCCGTAACCGTGCAGTACTGTCCACCGGCACCACAACAAAAGGTCAAAGTTAGTTACATCAACACGTTTCATCGTATAGGGCACGCTTTCTAAATTTCTTTTACAGACGTTAATTTTCCCAGAAAACCTTTTGTTACCTCGATCAATGACATGTTAGAATTTTGAGTCACAGGTTCTTCCCCCAAGCCAATTATTAATTAATAATCACTCTCATTCGCTAACCAACGCGGAAAAAAAACACCGATAACAATAAAATCATTCGCTTGGAGTTAAAATGATCTAACCGATTAACTCAAACAGAAGGCAGCCACGCTTTCGCAGTTTTGTCAACACGTCAACAAGACATTGTCCATAAATATTCCTCTACCTACCTTTCCTTTATCAGAAATTACGTAGGTACCATGTCCATAATATACTGTAGAAATGTTTATCTCGTTATTTGTACAAGAATAATTCCATTGTTTTAGATTTTACTAATATGAATAGGAAACTCTATTCCCACAATTAGACAAAAAAATACAAGCCATAATAATCAAGTCACTAGGTACCTAATAATAATAATAATAATAATTGGATAATTTGTAGAGTGCCGTTTTTGTGAAAAATCACCTCAAGGGCTCTTTACAGCTTATTATTAATTCCTAGGTTATATTCCTACTTCTTGATCTATTTTTGGTCTGTTTAGGAACTTCGCATAATATTATTGGCTAGCATAAATAAACCAATCCCATGCTGACTACGATATTTTCCACTACCTAGACCTACTGCTACCTACTACCTACGTACAACATCTACCATGTTTGTCAAAAATAAACAAATCACATCTGCTTTTATAACCTACCTATGTTGAACATATTCCGGCATACTAATAATTATTTTGTATCATCTAATACAATTCATACCCTCGAAGGTACTTTAAATGAATTTCTTAATCGACAGTGTCCGGGAAGTCCGAATAGCATTTTCTCGGATTTTTTTTGATTTACTAGATTCTTATATTCCTTGAAGAGGTGAATCATTTAAATTTACTGAATTTAAAGTTAATGTTCTTTATACAAATAGAACGGCGTCATTTGCGCCTCGCAATCTTTACCTCATGTGGGTATTTAAAAATTTTACTTGTTTATTATAGACTTAAGGTCCTGAATTTAATCGTTAGGGAAAAATTGTTACCTAAAAACCCTACTAAAATTGCATCTTTTTTGGTCATCATTTACTCTTGATCGTCCGCAAACTGGAAAGCATAAATACATATGTGTGTGTTTGTGTTATGTTGGGAGTGGGAAGGAGGCGGTCATGTCCTTTTATTTGGAGTTCTTCCGCATTTGCCTTCGGGAATGAGGAAACCATGAAAAACCTCATCCAGGAAGATTCGGCCGGCGGTCAACATGAACCCGGTCGGCCTTCAGTGATATCGGTGTACGATATCCTGCATTGTGTGTGTGTGGGGTGTATGTCTGTTTTTATGTAGATATATACTTTATGGGTCTATAGGGGATAAACATACATATACATACATACTATACGATATTATATAAATATATACATAGATATATAAACATAAGTTACGGGGGAGGGGTCTGGAGTTTGGGAATACCTACTGCTCGCTCACTCGTCGGCGTCTGAATCTGGTTCATGCCAGATGTGGTCAAGGTCCATCAGAATGTGTTTGGGTAGTCTGTGTACGTATTTGAATGTGAAGTCGCTGGGAGAATTGTATTGACCGATTTCTTGTATGAGTTTATTTTTACTGTGTCTTAAAGATTTGTAAAATCGGTCTGTCAGTCTGTGAGTGTATTCAAATAAGGTCGGAATGTCTTCTCTCGCATGTAGTCTTTTCAAATTTGTTCTGATTCTAGTGTTGTATGTGATTTTAATGCAGAGATTCTGTAGTGTCTGTAGTTTTGTAAAGTCAGATTGTGAGATGCTACTCCACACGGGAATAGCATAGGTCAGCACCGGTTGAATGAGCGAATAGTAAGTCAGGAGTTTGGTTCTGGGAAGTAGCGGACTTTTTCTATTGAAGATGGGCTTCATCATGCCGAGTGCCATTCTGGCTCTTGCGTGCATCTTGGCTAGGTGAGATTTCCAGTTGAGTCGTGAGTCCATAGTCAGGCCCAGGTAAACGACTTCATCCTTCCATTCTAAGACGTGTCCGCCCATTTCGATGTTGACGTCTGGTGTCCTTCTGACGCGTTTCCTCGTGTACATGATGACTTCGGTTTTGGCCTCGTTCAGTTTGAGGCGCCACATCTTGTAGAACTCTACGAGAGCGTCGAGCGCTCTCTGTAGGTATATGGCCGCCATCTCGGCTTTCAGCGAGGAAACGTACAGCTTGACGTCGTCTGCATAGATAGACAGGTTGCATCTCTCGTCTCGGGGGATGTCATGTGTAAAGATGTTGAAGAGATGAGGTCCCAGTAGACTTCTTTGTGGCACGCCTTTTGGAATCTCACGTAGTGACGACAGCGCGTTCCTGATGAAGACTCGGAAGGATCTGTTCTTGAGGTATTCTTGTATCACTCTCGTTAGGTATATGGGCGTGTTAGTTCTGTGCAGCTTGTGCAGTAGCCCTCTGATCCAAACGGTGTCAAATGCCTTCTCCAAGTCTAGCAGTGCAGCGGCGATGTAGCGATGTTCGTTAAATCTTCTGGTGATAAATTCCGCTACTCGGGTGAGTTGATGGGTGGTGGAATGCCTCTTTCTGAATCCGAACTGCTCGTCTGGCAAGGTGTTGTTTTCTTCGTGGTGTGGAAGTAGCCTGTTGAGTATAACCTGTTCAAATACCTTGCTCAGCGTGGAGAGTAGGCTGATCGGCCGGTAGCTTGTCGGCTGCTTCTTGTCCTTGTTTGGCTTCGAGAAGGGCAGCACGGTCGCCGTCTTCCAGATCTGTGGGAAATTTCCGGTGATGAGACAGGCATTGAACAGCTTTGTGATGTATATGATGGCTTTCTGAGGTAGATGTTTGAGTAAAATGTTGTGTATTTGATCGCTCCCCGGCGCCTTATTGGTCTTCAATCGCTTGATAATGACGGCAACTTCGCTCGGCGTGCTGAAGTGGATGTCTTCGACGTTCGTCTGCTCCGCTTGTTCGAGATGTCGTAGAGATTCTTCTACTAGTCGATCCGTTTCCGGATCAGATAGGCCGTCCGTGGCTGCGTAGGCTCTCTCGAATCCGTCGGCGAGCGCGTTCGCCTTCTCTTCTAGTGACAGCGCCAATCCTGAGCCGTCTAGCTTCTCTAGCGGGGGAATCGTGTGGTCTTGATGTTTCAGCGCTTTTGCCATTTTCCATAGGCTGTTATCCTTTGGCGTGAGTGATGTAACTTTCTTCGTCCAAAGTTGGCGTCTGAGGTCCGTTATTTCCTGCTTGATTTCCCGCTGTAGAGTGTTGTAGGCCGTTTTGAAGTAGCCGTCGCGCGTACGATGGTAGATGCGTCGCAAGCGATTTTTCTCCTTGATGAGCGATAAGACATGCTCGGGAAGCTTGATCGTGTGTGTGTGTACTTCTTTGAGAGGTATGTGTGTGTCTTGTGCATGTTGTATGATTTCCGTGAGAGTGCTTGCGGCCTCGTCGATTTCATCTGTAGAGTGCAGAGTTCCCGATGTTAGGTGAATTCGTTCGTTAATCTCTTTCTTGAATCCTTCCCAGTCTGCGTCCTTGTAGTTTCGCTGTTTTCTGGGGCTCCTTAAAGTCGTTCCTCCAATACTGAAGCTCACGGGCAGATGGTCCGATGACAGTTCATCCAGTGTGCGCAGTGGCGAGATCGTCTTGACGTTTTTCTCGAGTACGATGTCCAGAGTGCTGGGGTACAGTGCGTGCACTGCGTGGTATGTCGGTTTGTCCGGCGCCATTATCGTGTAGTTGTGAGTCTGCATATGCGTAAAGAGCGTTTTCCCGTTCGCATTGCCTCTGTAGTTATTCCAATAGTTGTGTTTGGCGTTGAGATCTCCTCCTAGAACAACAATTGGGCGCAGATTAAGTAATTTGTCCAAATCTTCTCTCACCAGAAGGTTGTGGTGTCTGCAATAGGCGGCGATGAAGGTATGCGCTCTATCCTCTATGGTGACTTCGACAATCGTAGCTTCAGTATGCTTCAGCTTCGGAGTGGGGATCCTTGTAGATGTGATGGATTGACGAACGATTGGCGGTGCCTCCGCCTCCTCCTTCTAGTCGGTCGTCTCGGTGAACTTCAAAGCCGGGCACTCTCAGCGGTGTGTTGTGTTTGAGATGTGTTTCTGAAATGAGAATGATGTCAATGTTAGTATTATTTGCCAGAGCGAGCAGTTCATCAATCTTAAAGCGGATGCTGAAGGCATTCCACAGGAGGACGTTCACCATCTCGGGATTATACATTGATGGTGGTGGTGATGACTTCCATCAGGATGCAAGCCCTCTGGTATATGGAGGTGCAGCTGGCCAGCTGCGATCGCACGCCATCTAATCCCATGAGGAGGGACATCATCAGCGTGGCGTCTGGGTCTCTGGAGCCTGCGGACTGCTGCGTGTAGGTCTGCGAGCGGGGCTGCGGTTGGGGCTGAGGCTCGGGCTGCGCCTCGGGCTGCTGGGTGGCCGCTCTTCCGCCAGCCACGTGGGCCCATGAGCGTCCATCAGTCCTCGTCGTCTGCTGCGCCTGAGGATGTGGCCTGCTGGCCCCTGGTCCGGGGCGATGGGGCTGCTTCTGTCGCTGCTGGAGGGAGGCGACGTACGCTACCCTCTTCGGGCAGCCTCTGAAGTTGGCGGGATGGGGGCCTCCGCAGTTGCAGCACGCGGCGGGCTCGTCCCTGGTGGTTTTGGGGCACTCGGCCGAGGCGTGCTCCACCAAGCACTTTACACACCTCGCGGTGTGTGAGCAGTTGCGGGACCCGTGCCCGAAGTTCTGGCAGCGGTAGCACTGTGTCCCGTGCTGCAGATGGTTGCTTCGGTGCTTCTGCAGGCGGATCCTGCAGTGGCAGAGGTACTTAACTGCCGCCCTCAGCTGGCCCATGTTCACTTCTTTGTCAAATTGGGCCATGTACATCGGGTATTCCGCTGCGGTCGTCATCCTGATGACCTTGACTGGGGCGAAGCCCTGATCCGTCAGGTCTGCAGCGATCTCCTCCGTCTCGATGTTTGGCAGGCCCTTGATGACCGCCTTCTTCAATTTTTCAGCCTCCGCTGTGTAGGTATGGAAGCCGCGCGCCTCCGCTCGCAGCCCGTTGGTGAGGGCGCGGTGGTCCGCCATGCTGCGTACAAAGATATTAGCGGTCCCACCCCTGTTGTATCTGAAATTGAAATTTTGGTGGCCAAGATGACCCTGCACTGCAGAGGTGATCTGGCTGTGTGTGAGGTTCCCCAGGGTCATCACGACCGGGGGAACGCGATCTCTCCTTGCCGCTGCTTGGCTGCTGGTACCTGCGGATGAGAAAGAGGGATTAGTTGTGTTGGCGCGTTTGGGTTGCGGAGCGCCGCCGCCTTCAGAAACCTCCTTGAGGTCGGAGAACCGGTTACCGACAATAACCGGTTCCGGTCCCTGCGGTGACAGGGGCCTCTTCACGGGGTTGGACGGCCTCGTCCAACCTTCCTCCTGGGTTTTCTGGGTCGTGTCCATGTCCTGGGATGGTTGCTGGGGTCTGGGGGGCGGCACGTAGCCCGAAGCTGGGCCTACTGGGGGGCGGTTGCTGGGTCCGGGTGCGGGGGCGGGCTCGGGCATCACGAGGGGCGGCATGGGGATGGCCGGCCTTGTCTGCAGGGTGGCTCTTCGCTGGCTGCTGGGGCTGGAAGGCGAGGATCGTGTACAGCACGGTCCCGGTCTTTGTCCTGCTGCGGTACTGGCGGGCGCCAGGGGGAATCACGATAGGAGATTCCTCCGGGTCTGCGGCTTCTAGCCGCGCGGAGTACATCCGCAAGCATTTTCTCGGTCAAAAGCGGCAATAGCCACTCGGAGCGACGGTACCGTGTGCCACTCGAGGCCGTTTCGCAATAAAGTGTCGTACAGACTCAGTTATAAAAGCGCCAGCGTTATTTGGCTTGGCGTATTTCGGCATATCGTTCGCCGTACATTCTCAATGGAAATATACGGCGAGTGATATGCTGAAATAGACCAAGCCGAATAACACCGGCGCTTTTACAGCTAAGTTGACGGCCCCCTAAACCCCGAAAGTAGGTATAACAATAACGGTTTACAGCCTTCATTGTAATACTTTTCTGCGTGGCGGCCTTAAGCCGCGTGTGTTAGGTACCGTCACTCCAAAGTGTGCATGTAATTGCCGCTAATAGCTAATAATACGCACACTTCGTAGTGACCGAGTCCCGCGCTTTTTCAAGCCGCCGCACAGAAAACTCTCACAGTGAAATCGGCTGTAAACCGTTTCTTAACTATCAGTCTATACTTTTCTGCGCGGCGGCCTGAAGTGGAGCGGGACTCGGTCGCTCCGAAGTGGCCGTGGGCGGAATACATCCATAGAAATCGGTTTTCCATAGAGCGTTGTAATCTCTCATTGGCCCGTGTAAATTAAATTTTGTTTTTGTCGAACACAATTTAATAAGTATTAATTTATAGTATTTAATTTAAAGTTCTAAATCAGCTCAGTGGGCAGTTTTCTGGTAATTTTTAACCGAATAAAGCACCAACCTAACGTGACCACCAGCACCATGGACGTACGTGAATAGAGCTAGTGCGATTTTGTAAGAAAGCCAAATCTAGGATGAGGGAAAATTGCCTGGCAACCAAAATCTTTGCTGACAACCATTGTATGACAAATTTTTAAAATGATTTTTTTGCTTAGTGGTTGGTAAACTATTTTTATATATATATATATATATATATATATATATATATATATATATATATATATATATATATGTATATATATATATATATTTTTTTTTTTTTTTTTTTTTTTTTTTTTTTTTTTTTTTTTTTTTTTTTTTTTAGGTGTACAAAAAGGCCTGTGATTTTTTGGGTATTTGATGAAACAGGAAATAGAACATTTCATAATAAAATTAAAGTAGGTACATAAATGCATTTTTCATATATCTTCCCCATCACCCGCGGCTTCAAATTGTTCTCGAATAGCTTTATCCAGTGCCTTTTAGGTTCATTGAATAAAAATCTAGTTGCACAATGGTCTCCGGTAACTGGAACCGCAGTCATTGCCAATTTTTTAGGTTCAGTGTTGTTTCACAGAATTTGAACAAGTCATCAAATCTCAGTGCTAATTTTCAGGTTGTGTGAACTTTCTTTTCAAGTTAGTTAATTCAATTCATTATTTCAGTTCAGTGAAACGACTGGCCCATAATGATAAACAAAGATAAATATAATGCATTAAATCCTATTGTATCCTGGGGTTACCGCAAGGATCGGTATTGGGTTCGATATTTGGTTATGATTTTATATTTTCACAGCCAAAAGTATTTTCGTTATTTATTTTCGGGGTGTTATGATGTGTTGTACAACCTCTTTCTTTATCCAACGTTTCGGACAGCGTTACAGTGTCCATCATCAGGGCAGATGTGTAATTGATAGTGGTGGAGTGTGTGTTTAAGTAAAGAGGTAGCGCAACAGGGCATAACACCCCAAAAATAAATAACGAAAAAAATGGGCTCGATATTTTTTACATAGTAAAAATACAAAAACATTAGAAAGTAAAACTGTTTGCAGATGGTGCACTGATTTATATTGCAGAAGATAAGTATCAGAAAGCAATCAAAAAGATAAATAGTGACTTAGATACTGTGTCAAAATGTCTCAATTTTTTTAAATGTTAATAAGACAAGATACGCGATAGGCAGAAAAGGTTTCAGTGCTCCGGGAAGGGTCCACAAAATATCAGGTACAGGGGCATTTCCCAGAAGTGCAATGTATACAAAGGGCACATAAAGGTTCAATGTAGGCACATTGCTAACTAACTAACTAACTAACCATCACGCCGTTTCCCCGCAGGGGTAGGCAGAGAGGACAGACCGCCAAACAACTCGATCTTGGCACACACTCCTTGCACCTTTCATTTTTTCCTCTTTCATTTTCACCTCCAGTCGAAATTGTTTCAAATCCTGGCATAACTGAGACAACCTCTAATTTTATTTCTGCTGTTTTTTTTATGTAAAGAAAATATGTTTTATAAGGTAACAAAAATGTTTAATTTATCTTTATGTAAATGGTTTACCTCTCTCAGACACAGTTATAAAAAAAAACTAAATATCTTCTAAAATTTAAAAACAAAAATTGAGCCCAGTTCACACGCGGTACAAGTGAAACCTTCAACCTTCAATCTCAACCAATAGCCTTGAAAAGTGAGCTCATATTCAAAGCGGTCAATGCGGTAAGATTTCATTCTATCTCACTCTCTTTATGTATTAAAATAATAATAATATGCTTGTAACGTCATTGATAACATGGTAATTTTTGAAGTGAAAACTTCTTAAGCACCGTTGTGATTTGAAATATCTATCATGTTTCGATAGTTTTCACGGCGGCTACAAACACATAAATTATTTATTTGAATGAAATTATTGTAAACTATAATTTTAATAAAAAAATCAGAGTTTTCACACGCGGTAGAAGTGAAACCCTCAGAAAACAAAAATTTACAAGAGTGGAGGTATTACGAAGCACTTTTTTTATCAATGTGAAGGGTGATTTTTTTTCATATTTTTGTCGTCGAATTCCGGTGTACTTTTTTCTATACCCTTTGTCATCTTATTAGTAGTATTGTTTTCTTCCTCGGAGTTGCTTTCTTTTGTTTTTTTATTGCCTGTTCATTTTGGAGTCGTTTAAAAATCGGATATTGATTTTACAAAAATTAAAATCCTTTTTTTTGGATTTTGTAGGATTCGACCCTTGGTCCTGAATGTCCGGCCGCTAAAGTTCGTCAGGCGCTCTATACCACAAGACTAAAGGAGTGGATTTATCGTTTTATATTGAACCCATTGACAAACTGACATCAATCAGTTTAACGGGACTTAATTATAAAAAATGTAAATGGATAATAAATAATAAAGGAATACACTTAAAAAAATTGCTACTTATCTCATTTTCTCGCCAGCCAAATCCTACAGATGTTTGTGTTTGTCTCTTTTTAGTATCATCGAGTTTGATTCTTTTTTTAGTATCTACAAATGTTTGTGTTTGTCTTTTTTTAATATCATAACTTCGGTTTCATAGAGTTTCAAATCACAACGGTGCTAAAGAAGTTTACACTTCAATAATTTCAAACAATTTTTATACCACTATCCGCAATAATATTGCGATGTATGGCTGGTTCGTGCCAGTTGGCCCAACTCGCAATTCGAACTTCCAACGCACGAAATACCCCTCGACCCCTCTACACAATCGTCCAAACGCTTGAAGTTGGATTAGTTGGAAGTTGACCTCAGTGTGGCCGTCCAAAAAGAATTCTTTACGAACCTTGGGATATACCGCTTAAGACCATAGATAATACAGCGATATCGCCTGATCGCCTCTTCACTTCACTTTTGCACGTAAAAGTTGTCTATGGTTCTTTTCCGTTTCCCAGACCGTCAAGATGAAGTACGTTAAAAGATTTATCCGGAATTATTTTATTTATCGTAATATTGGACATCCAAGTGACATATTTGGGCATATTCATTAATTTATACGCTTCGATTTCTTTTTATTTATAAAAATTATGTATTTCCAGGATCGGATTGTGCTCGTACAGTGGATACAAAATCTACCCCGGCCATGGCAAAACAATGGTCCGGATTGACGGAAAGGTTCGTTTCAATTGTTTTTATGACTGACATTACCCTTAAAAGTGTTTAAAAAGTGCAAATGTAATCACAGTGGAGTGGCTAAATTTAATTTTTTTGATTAGACATTGTTCGTGGTTTTGACATTTAGGTTATGTCTCATGTTTTCATTTCTCTTTCAGTCCTTCACTTTCCTCAATTCAAAATGTGAGGCCGCCCATCTCATGAAGAGGAACCCCAGGAAGGTGACCTGGACCGTCCTTTACAGGTTAACTTATTATTTAAGCAGTATTATTGATATATTTACGATTGGATCATACTTATTTGACGTTAAGAAATGCGTCAAAGATAAGGAATTATTTTTGTAGTGTGTTCATACACTATTCGTCACGCGATCTATAGAGTAAAATCCACCCAAATTCCTAAATGTTGAAATTTTAATGAAATGTCAACATGCTCGGATTTTGACATTTTGGAACTTGACATGATGGCTTCATACTTGACAGATGAAAATGTATGCATACTAGTAAAGTCATGCACACATTACAAATTATGGTAACATTCTAGAATATCGTTTTAGACTTCATATGCCAAAATTATTGAAAAACACTTTGTCTCAACTTAATTACTACATGAAACAGCTGTGTATTTAAGTCGTGATATGTGGAAAAACCTTTACCAAAATATCAACTGTTGCAGTTTTTCATTTGTTTTTAAAAAAATCGAAAATTGGATAATTTTGTTATTTATGAAAATCTTAAAAAATGTTTTATGATATATTATTCTCTTTTCTCCAATACCTTCGAATACTTTGGTGCCGCATTTATTGTATTTGTGCTGATGAGATAAAATCGTAGTTTAGTGCAATCTGTGTGTAAAATTGATAAAACAGTGTTTGCAGCATCGACTATTGCACCGTGCATGTATTTTGCGTGCAGCCAATATTACCACAATCACATTGCAGAATGATAGGAAACAATATTGACCCCATTGAATAAGGAAATAGAGACATTTCCCAGTTAATAAGTCAGGTACTCCTACGTCATACGTATTACTGGCAACAATAAATTATTGTGAAAACAAGCTTATGACTAGTTAATAAATAAATGTCTAGAAGTATAAGTCTCTATATCCATAAAAGGCTAATAGAGTTGAAAACCTGTAACAATTATAACATCTAAATCCAGTAATATAATTTTTACACACTGTTGTGCAAATTTATGTCTTCAATGTCTTTCAAACAGAAAGTTACTTGGTCGCCTATTGAGTCTCCTGGCGAACAAATTTTTTATTTAATTTTTTAAAAGAAAGACAAACATTCCCGGGTTACGAATAAACCGACAATGTTTGAAAATCTCCTACTACCACCACAGAAAGCCGAAAATGTTGCTTGTGTTGTGATGGAGGACTTAGCCAGCCGAGGAATCGAACATGGGACACCCGGGTGGAATCCAAACGTGATGCCCACTCAACCACTGACCAGTCAAGTGTTGGTTAATTTTGTTATGTCACCTAGCGATTTAAAAGAGAGCCTTCGTGGAACCCATTTAACAAATTATATGTACCAGTGGTAAAATCAAAAAAGTGTTTGTCCTTTTTCATGTTGCAACTAATCGACCGATTGATGTGATATTTTGCTCACGAATAGTTAGAAGACCGGGAAGTGACATGGGCTGCTAGTCCTGGAAGAACATTTCATTCCCGTGGGAAAATTCTTTGTACAGTAGATTCCCCCCAATAAGACACAATCAAAACCGCGGGTAAAAGTTAGTCTATAATAAGTAAAAAATGTTTCCTGCTTTTTTCTCACGTAAAAAAAATTCACCATAATTTCGAAATTCTTTGTAGAGAAGTTGAAATTCTCCAAGAGTACTTCTAGATCAGTGTTTCTTAACCCTCCTCTACCACAGTAAAATTATCCAACCTCGTGCTGATGCCACTGATCTTGCTCCGTATCAACGAATGATCCCATAGTAAGATGCGTCGAGCTTCGGTCAGTACAAAACTTTCACTCACGTGTGATTTTTTTTGAATGGGCCTTTATTTTATGTGAATCACAATGACATTGAGCATTATTTATGCCTTAGTTTAAATTTTTGTGTGAAAGTGTAGTTTATTTAATAGAACTTCGTTGTGCCTAAAGAAACTGTTAGTGTATCAGTGTGCACATCTCTTGAATGAGTTTATTTTCTATATTGACACAATGGCCTCTCGAACTTCTGCAGCGCCCCCTAAATGCTAAAAATTTAAAAACGCCCCGCCAGACCTCCAACACATCCACAAAGACGCGCTGGCACCCCGGTTACGAATCACTGTTCTAGATGAATCAACATTAAGCACCCAACAAATTCGACTTTCAATTTTAAACTTAAATTCCCTGTGATAAGTAGCTTTCTGGTTAGTTTTGAGGTTGATATCGTTGTTGACTTGACCGCTCCTTAATTTCAACTGATTTTGTACATAAGCACAGCGTTCAATGCATCAGTATGTCTTTCTAGTAGATAGCGTAGCATCTAGCTTAGCATTTCAGTGTGGCTTCAGCTTAAATGTGTCATGTCATCTGTATCGATTTGAAAGAAAACTGTTGTCACTCGGTTATGCAAGATCTTTAGACCCACAGGTCTTATGGCCGTTTTACACCCTCTCTTTTTTCAGCCCGATTCCCATTTAGAGACCAAAGACAAAAAAAAAATCATTTTTCATAGTCGCTATTTTCATATCTACGATTGTGAAAAATGATTTTTTTTTTTGGTCTCTAAATGGGATGCTATTTTCATATTGCTAACGATTTCAGTCGACATCACTGCAAACAACATGGTTCATGTGTTGTTTGCAGTGATGCCAATTGAAATCGTAGATATGAAAATAGCGATCGTGTAAAGCGAAAAATTTTGTCTTAGGTCTCTATATGGGAATCAGACTGAAAAAAGTGATGGTCTAAAACGGCTATTAGGCAGGCTAACGAATAGATTAATTTCTCCCAAAATGAGGTAAAATTGACCTAACTCCAGGCCTACCAATCACCGCCCACAGGAGTCTTCTATCTTTTCAGTGCACTAGTTCATTTTGCAGACCATACTCTTATGGCGGAATTTACGAAAACCGAAATAATATTTCGAGGCGGGGAGGAATGAAGTAAAATCAAACGGGGAACACGCTACACGCTTGGAGAACATACTACGAAACAAAGCAGCGAACAAATCCATTAGACTAGATGGTACCCTTGAGTAAGGTTTGAACATGAATCGCTTAATAATGGGCATCTTTCAAATTATGTTTATTAAGTTGTATGTGCATGTTTTATGTTAATTTTGTGGTAAAGTTCATGATTTTATGATTGCTATCAGATTTCGATGAAATATTTGATAAATTATTCGACACAATCAACTGCACTGCAAGACGGTAGGCAGTAGCTTATGACTCGTAACCGACATATTCTTCATTGACAGATGTCAAAACAATACGGTATTCAATTACGCATCATTTTTATAATATATGATCATTATTATGTCTGAATATATTGGCATGATAAATAAAATATCGGTCATTTTCAATATTTATTATTATTTACAAAAAGTTAAAAAAAAAAAAAAAAAGACAGACATTCCCGGGCTACGAAACTGCGTGCATACAAGGATATTAGAGCAAATTCTTCTCAAAATAACTTTTCAAGTTTCATTTGTAAATGTCATATTTGGGATGTTTTGGATCACGGAAGAAAGTGGGTTAGAAGATTTATGGAAAACTGTGTACGGAGGTCCCACAGTGATACACGTGCTAAAAGGACTCGCTTATGCAAGAGCTGTAAGAGCCTATGTTCTTACAGGTGCTGCAATCGTCAAAATAATTTGAAATGACTCTCATGATACACTTTTTCCTCGTGAAATAAAAGAAACATTGTGAACAGCGTTAAAGTGTTGAAGCGTTTTTTTATATCGTTAATCAATTAAAAAGTACTCAGTGTTTCAATTTAAAACTATAAATACCTACCTAAGCTCAAATCGGTCATCTGCAAGCACAGTGTGCTAGGCCCGACCGCCAAGCACGCCTTGCCGCCCTGCTATTGAGTCGGATTTTGACCAGTATTAGGATAAAAGTAAGCAGTTATATATCGTTTTAAAGCTTATTAAATTTGGCAAATAGATTATTTGAAACATTTTTGCTTGGTCCCTCATATAAAAAAAAATCATCTTTAAATCAAAATTTTACGAAAAGAATTTTTTTTTTGCGACAATGTCATTATTATTTGCCAAACCGTAGTAGATAACAAAAAAAATTCAAAAACTTATTTTTAGACAGCTTTCTAAGAAGTGTAACAGTGTAATTTTTTTCAGATGTATATTAAAGTTTAAGAGATATAATGGATTTTGTAGAACTCTAAAATTGCAAAGTTTGGCAGGGGACAGGGGGGGGGAAGCAAGCGGGGGAGGGGAGTTTTTGGAAAATACTCCTTGTAAGAAGTACTATCCACCTGCAAAAATTCAGCTTTCAGCTCCACCCCTCGAATTGGACCGAATCTGCCAAAAAACTAGGAAGTTACAAAAATATCCAAGCAATTCCACCTAAAAATCGAACCGAAACTTTAAAAATCTACTACCAAAACATCCGCGGACTACAATCAAATCTCGATGGCCTACGAGCAGCTCTACCTTCTCATCATCATGACATTATTATACTTGAGACGTTAAATTAACGACTTAACATTTTTATTCAAAATATTTAACTCTAATTTTGACTGTTTTGAACTCCTGCAACTCTTTAACTTACGAACACCCACAGTAACAACACGAAAAAATACAATATTCTACAGCAGCACTCATAAGCGTAACTACATTGCCCACTCTCCGGTACAACGACTTCACAAATAGCTGTATTCTTCTGTTTTTGTTTCTGTGTTTGTATGACTTTTATCTATTTTATCTTGTAATTTTATTTTTATTATTTTCTATGTTTCAAAGTATCTGTCAAATTAAAATTACACCACAAATCATGTAAAAGTAATCTGGGCGTTAAATAAATAAATAAAATAAATGTCCTTTCAAATGCAAAACACGGCTTAAAACCCCAAAAACAAATATCGAAAATATATTCCATAGTTTACATTAAAAACCTGCGGCAGCAATGTGAACTAACATGTTTCAATATGAAATAGCATAATTTGTTTGTTATTCAAACAAGATAGTTTTAATAATTGCTGCAAGGTTCGCTAGATTCATACTGGGAGATTTATGGTGAGGATCGTTTCGTGTTTTTATGAAACTTTTTCCCTACTTTTCTCAATAATTATCTCGTTCAATTAATAAAATACTAATAATATCTATCCATACCTAATAAACAAGAAGTTTCACTTCTGTCGCGCGTGGACTCCACGTACGCGCTTTTTTTTATTTTTTCAGTTTCAACAATTTTTTCGTTAATCTTATATTTAATTTTTAGGAGTGTGTCGATTTCTTTTTGTTGGTTTGCAACCTATTTTACAATTTTGTTACTTCTATTATAACTTTGTAACTCATTTTATTTTAACATAATTTATAAGATATACCATTATTACAATTAAAAAACTGTATAATTAGAAATTTAATTAAAAGCTCAGTAATGCGTAAATAAATACATAAACAAAACTAGGAATATGATTCTGGTGAAGGCGCACCCTAAGACATTATACGCCGCTGGTTTCTATAGCCAATGTTGTAGACGTGGCCGGTCGGCCGCTATTAGTAAAAAAGTCAACCTGGTTCTGAAACAATACACAATAACATAACGACGTTCCTTTAGTTTGACCTCTTTTCTGATGTGCCAACACATTTACGTATTTATTTTTGAAAACATTTGACGTCCTCTCACTCTGAAATCATCTCGTATACTGACGAGAAAAAACTCATGTCGCGGTTTTTATAATACCGTGATGCGAGTGACAAAATCGTTATATTGAAAAACAGTTTTAATTTATTTATGCATTGTTTTAATGCTTTTTAAAATAATTTTATTCAACAGACATTTAGAAAACATTGATGTGATGATAATGTATATTTTTATAATTCTCCTGTATTTGGAATTAAATGATGTAATTGAACTTTAAGCTATTTTTAGAGGTTGTGTAAATATTTTTTTACGCATTTGTTTTAAAGATTTTAACATATTTTATTTTTCCTCCATTTAGAAGAATAATTTTTTTGTTCAAAACATAATATTATTTTCTAATAAACAGTATAGAAATCTTCTAAAAACTGCATCAAAAACCGCGTTTTTGCTGCGTTTGCGGTAATATACCCTTATGCAACATCTGCAAATACTCATTACGGTTGTGCATCTAAATAGTTTTTAACCTGAACATATGATCCATGAAGTTTTAGCTTTGTAAAGGGCTCCTGAGGAGATATCAAAGAAGTATCAAAAATATGTCGCAAGTAAGTTGCTTTAAGTGAGCACAATCTGTGATTGTATTTCAGGCGGAAGTACAAGAAGGGCCAGGAAGAGGAGCAGGCCAAGAAGCACACCCGCCGCACACAGAAGTTCCAGCGAGCCATCGTTGGGGCCTCTCTCAGCGACATTCTCGCCAAGAGGAACATGAAGCCCGAAGTGCGCAAGGCACAGAGGGAACAGGCCATCAGGTAATATATATCACCAACACTATGTCGTTTCTAATTTAGTTTATACCTATTATAATTTTAGTGAATACCACATCCTAATTGCCCGGAACCGGTGGCTAAAGCCGTTTCAATTCTGAGCAGTCTTAGTATATATAAGAAATAATGGTATGCCAGATCCAGCCTTCATGATAGCCCCAGCCCTTCAATATGATTACCCCCGGGGGGGGACCTGTTTTACTTCTCATGTCATCCTCACGGTTGAGAGTTGTGAACATCTTCGCTTGGAATATATTTGTTTGCTTTCCATAACCCAATGATGATTGTTTTATTTATCTACTTGCTGACCAACCTGCTGATGGCTGAAGAGGGAATATTGTTACTAAATAGAATTCCTCTGATATCCTTATGTTTGCATTAGTGAGAAGAGAAATTGTTAATTAACACATTGTAATCTGATCACGTATTAATACGTGTTTAGCAAATTAATGCTAGAGAGCGGAACACGTATTTATACGTTTTTGATAGATTGTTAGTGGAGCGCGGGTCACGTTAAAATGCGGGTTCCAATATACTTGAGTTTTCGCTATATAGCCTCTGTAGGGTTGTAGCCATGCAGGTAAAAACCTTTTGAGAACAATAGATGGGGTGTACGGTAGGTACCGAGGTAGTGTAAATATAAATTTTTTCATAACTTTCCTGCTTTATGTGAAATTCTGCACTAGTTTAACGATAAAGAATACATTTCTAAATATAATAAAATAAAATGAATTAAAATAAATAATTTGCAAAAAGAATTATTGAAATCAAACAAATATTTTTGAAGTTATCGCAATTTTTCTAGAGGTCTACGTTAGCGCGAAATTACGCGAAAAATCACCCGTTACCAGCACGATACGCGGCCGAAAACTGCCCGATCACAATGTGTTAAAATCATTGGGTCTTCACCACTGTCCACAGTATTTTTGAACTGCGTCCGATGTTTTATTATTTAATCCCTGAATCCAGTGATTCACGATGCTGTTGACTGGCTGAATAAGCAGCATCTCACTATGACCTCCAACAGTTACCAGACAAAATAGAACATTTAAAATATTATGTTAAATTAGTTTCGTCTTTAATTTTTTAATACCACTTTTCAATAGTATTCTGTTTTGTCATGGAACCACTTGAAACTATTCTGCATCATAGAAAGAAGAAGAATATGTACTAATCAATGTTTGTGCTTATTCCAGGGCTGCCAAGGAAGTAAAGAAGACTGCCAAGGCCCTGAAGAAGCCCGCCAAGGCCGCGCCCGTCAAGAAGAAGGCCGTGCCCAAGACCAAGGCCGCCAAGGTTGCCAAGAAGCCTACAGCCCGCGTTGGAGGAAAGCGATAAGCATATACCATCAACACAATAGCGTTATTCTTTGTACACTAAGGTCTAAAAATAAATTTACTTAACAAGTACCAATTGGTTTTTATTTTGAAATTAGGTAATGTATTAAAATAAGCATTGTAGCTCGTAGAGGCTGTGAAGCTGCGAATACTTCAAGAAAACAAGAAAAATTAAACTGACATTATAATGATTTCGTTAAGGTACGGCAGCATCTCATCTTATTTTTTTATTTGTAAATTTCAAAGTTCCAAATGTGTTCATATGGGCAAGAACAATTCGTCGTAGGGTTTTAACAATAACATTATTGATTATTGTAGTCATTTATCGACCAGTATACTCACTCAATAGATTACAAAATTGCTCAAATTAAAAAGAAGGTGTTGTACAAGCCAAACTTTAAGACCTGGATATGATGTGGAAATAGTCGCAATAGATGAGTTTAAGGTTCGAAAAGGCATTCGGCAACTTTCTGAAACTGAAAGGAAAATAATGGATTTTTGGAAGGCTAGTTTTTGGCAATCCAAGAAAAATTAATCCAAGGTTAATTTTTTTTTTTAAATTGCAAACGAAAACAAAAAAAATTAAGGTTTAATACAATTAAAAAATAATTATTCAAAGCAGTTGTATAGTTTTATTGCCAGATGATAAAAATTGTAAAACATTATCTTTTCAGAAGCTGCCTTATTCATAGCTAGTGTTAATTCTCTGCAAATGTATTTTATTTACAAATCTCAACCCCATATTGAAATGTGATGCATCAATAATAAATAAATAACTTGAAATCACTGATTATTTGATGGTCAAAATAGTATGTACACATATTTATTACAAGGTAGCATTAATTCATTTCTTTCTTCAAAACTGATAGCTTAGTGAGGCATGCGTCTCTCCAGGCCCTACGGTCCTGAAGCTTGTCTATGGGACACATCTCATTTAGCTGCTGACAAATGACCTCACATCCCTTGGCGTCCATTCTAGGAGTCTCTCCCATGGTCTCACTGACTGCGTACATTGTTTTGGCATACCTGAAACACAATAAATTGTTGACATTGTTGGAGATTACTACCAAATAAAAAAAAACATTGTTGAATGTTCATTGAGACCTGTTTATGACGACATTTTTAAATGGAAGCTTATTCATGATGGATACATTTGTATTCTCATCTCAGTGCAAGAATTTTTTGTGATGCAACAATGCTTTTACATACATAGTTTGGTATGTACAGGGTGGCGCAAAATTAATCATCTAATTTTATTTTTGAATAACTTTTTTTACTAAATAAAAAAAAAAATTTTGAGTGATGGAAATCTTTATTTGGACCTTTACAATTTTTCTGTTAAGTGGAAAAGATGATATCCGTCAAGTGGCTGCCGCCAGTGTTGATACACATTTGTGCCCGTTTTATCGCATTTTCCATGACTTTCCGCAAGATTTCCGGTGATAACTGTTTGCATTCCTTTAGAATATTCTCCAAGCACTGCGATTATCTGAGGCGCGTTGGCATAAATCGGCGACTTCAACTAGCCCCAAAGAAACAAGTCTGGGATCTTGCTGGCCATGCCAAATCGCCAAAACGAGAGATTACGCAATCAGGAAACGCTTCCTTCACAACATCCATTGTGGCTCTTGCTGTGTGTGTGGTTGCACCGTCTTGTTGAAACCATATGTTCACTAAGCCACGCTCATCCAATTCCGGCAGTAAGAAGTCATTTATTATGGCCCTGTAGCGTTCGCCAGTAGCAGTGACCGTATTGCCAATGGCGTCCTCAAAATATTCCGATAGGGTGCTTAATTTTGCACCACCTTGTACATACTTTATCTTATGTATAAAAATCAATTTTTGTTTGTTTGTCTGTATGTTATGCGCTGCCATGCCGTTTATCCGATTGCTATGAAATTTTGGTGATTTGTTGTGCGCACGCCCGCGAAGGTTACAGGCTATATATGTATAATGGTAAGCTCTGGCATTATGAAATTTGTATAAATGAAAATGAGTGTATTTTATATATTTTAGCAGCAGGGAGGGAAGGCATCAGGGGAAGGGTAATGAAGGAGGTGGGGTCAGCGGAAGGGATGATGCGGGGGAAAGGGGATGCGGGAGGGGAACGGGGACGCATGGGAAAGGAAATGCGGGAAGAAACAATTTATTTCTTTGCATTGCAACGCATGCCGGGTACCAGCTAGTATTTTATAAGATCTGTTTTTTGAGATAAATGATGATCTATCTCTTTTTCAGACTGTTTTTTTTTTTAATAGACGACATTACAAACATATTATGTTGTCTCACAAACAAGTAACAAACTTAAGTTTCCAATAAATTAGTAATTCAAAGGCTCATTAATATATGACGAAGATAAGACCGGGCGGCATTTACGTATTTAAAAGTTGCGACAAATATAACACTACATCACGGTTAAGATTGAGGTGACAATATACTTATTGAGATGAATACAGAATGCTGTATAAAACGACCTACTGCCAGTAGGTTGTCTTTATCCTTAAGTATTATTATTTAGAAATGTCAATTTTTATTTCATATAAAACATCTCAAAGATAATTTTATCTAGTTTCTAAAATATTATTTCTTTTTACGACAACTTCAACAAGAAGAAAAATATAGCACATTTAAAATATCTCGGAAGCATTCTAAAATTCCACAAAATTTCACCGTGTCGTTGGGACTTGTGGTAAAAACATTGAAACCTTTATATTGATCATACAAAATAAAGCAAACCTTATAAAAATAGCTTCACAGTTTTGTAATAAATGTTGTAACTTTTAAAATACAATAACTGAAGAGTCAAGAGTGGATACATTATTGCAGTTTATCATGAAACGTGGGAATGTGTTTGCACAACACTTAAAGATAACTTTATTTGCAAAATCATTTTTGTTTCACTTAATAAATCCGAAGTGTTCAGATAGGCTTGTTTTTCTCTGATGGAAAATGTTATATTGTTTATCTTAGATTCAATCTCATTAATTGTGATACTGAAGTATCATAACACTTTATATACATCTTACGATACTTCTGAAATGCAGTTAATATTATAATTAATTGGCACTCAATCAGATTAAATATTTTTATCGGTCCTTCTAAAGATAGGTGGGTTTTAAGACTTGTACGGCAATAAAATAAATAAATATGTTTTTTCAAAATATAAACCAAAAACATAAACATATGAATATTACTAGACCTGCCCTAAGTGATAACCCCCTAATCCTAAGTGATTTCCCCCTCCCCATACCGGTTCCATTTGGAGCCGGCCGGGCTCGCGAATGGCCTTGAGCGAATCTAAAAAAATGTGACATCATCATTCTTGTATGAACCAGCGTCGAGCTCTCATTGGAACATTTTACAAAATAACACGGCACAAATGGGGCGTGTTCTATGAAAACGTGTAAAAATGGAAGTGAAAAAGAGAATAAACCCAATTGCTGTATTACATTCCATAGGTAAGCATTATTTTACTTTATTTTAAGCTTATTCAGATCATATAATATGATCAGTTTTAGTAACACATCTACCACCACAACGAATGTAGGCGTTTCTCAAGTGTGCTCTTCGCTGTTTACTGGGGAAGTAAATTATGAAACATTTGTAAAAGTGTCTTAACTAAATACGGCAACAAAATATTTGACTCTGAAAACAGGTGAACTTTACTTTGCCGTATTTGGATTTTGCAAATTTGTTCATAACGTGGCGAGTAATTCGCGCTCCCATGTAAAAAGGTCCATCATTCAAAAGCAGATTTTACTTTTAAGAACCAAATGGTGATATTATAATGCGAGATGCCTATATACTGTCAGATTGATTTATTGATGAATCACATATCATCACAGTCTTCTTCCCCCTTCGCGTCCCGCTGTAGTTGGTTTGTACCCCTCTCCTGTATGTTCACGTCTAGTAATATTCATATGTCTACGACCAAAAATGATCTTTTTTAGTTTGTTCATTTCAATTTATTTTTTGCACGGTAAGTAACAATCAATTTTCATTAATCTTTGTCTGTTTTCAACGAGGATTAATATGTATGCACACATCAGTAAACAGATTTCTGGTAAATTACTGTTTAAGTATGTAGTGATTCCCCTAAAGAAAATTTGCTGCCAAATATCAGCATTTTGCATTGAATTGTGTAAAATAGTATGTTTTATTGCACAAACACTTATGAACCAACGAGAAACAGAGAATTTATAAAGAATTTATGCAAAATCCGTTTCCTAACAAATAATAATATGAAACCTGCCTGTCTAAGTAGCTCTGCATACCCTCAGCATTTAAATGGGCCGTCTCGAGTGGACCGAGGAAGGCGTATCGCATTCCTAATCCTTCCGACATTACCTTGTCCATATCCTTCACATCCAACACCTTATCGGTCACCAGTCTCCACACTTCATTTAGAATTGCATACCTAGAAGGAAACAAACACTTTAATATTAGCACCCAAATACTCCAAATAGATGCATTTTTGGCAGAGGCAAAGGTAGCTCTACTGTATAAACACTGGGTTCGCACAATAATGGAGAACTTGGCTAGCACAGCGCTAGAACTCACAATGGCTGGGTCGGAACTGTAACCAACCGTAATAAACTGAACTGTAGAAGCTTTAATTTAACTTACTGGATACGATTGAGGACAAATCCTGGCAATTCCTTGGACAAGGATACCGGGGCTTGTCCTATTTCTTCCATCAGTTCCCTGGTCTTCAGAGCAACCTCGGGTTTTGTCCATGGGGAGGGGACCACCTCCACCAGGGGGACGTAGTATGGAGGGTTCACCGGATGGGACACGATAACCTTTAAAGTTAACAAAACATAACTAACTTGTTCAAATTAAACCCATGTTTATCTGAAAGAAAATTGCCACAAATATTAATGTCACAAACAAAAAACAATTTTTTTTTTATTGGTCTATTTACATGCACCAGGAAAAAAATAGTACACAAGTTGTATCAGGACTTACCCGATAGACTAACCAGCTGTTCCTGAGCTTATTTGGCAGAACAAAAAATGTAGACAGTATTTTGTTGTCTGAAGACAATTATTTTCAATTAAAAACGAAATCTTTATTTCTTTCACATGTCACCACTGAAGAGAAACGAATACCAGCGTGCTTGTACCACGTGACATGCAGGGTAACCACATGGTACAAGGGTGCTGGCGTTAAGTTCTTGCCAGTGGCGACCAGTGAAAGATTTTTTGTCAAACAGGTTAGAGTTTCAAACACCTCACACTAAGGATTAAATTGTCACGGTAACATTATTTTTTGGTGACATCTAGATACAGTGAAACACTTTTGTAAGGTTTTTAGCTCATATAAATTAGGTCATTATTAAATATGTCTTCAAGGGACCGAAAAATTATACTTTTTAAGAATGAAAACTTCCCAAGGGGGTATCGCTCTGGACATATCTCCATAATTTATTTTAAAGGTAATTCATACCTGAGCCCTGTGTTTCATCTGTTCGGAGAATAATGAAGGAACAAAGGTGCTTGTGGAACTTGATAGAATGGTTGTATTGTTAACAATGGCATCCAAGTCCGTGTATAGCTTCTTCTTCAGTTCAAGGTTCTCAGGCACACATTCTTGGACAAGAAGCGCATCCTTGACGGCATCAGCAAGACTCAACGATCCTAAAATTATGAATGATTAAATAACATGACGATAATTACTATGATATACTAACTTTCCACAAGAAAAATAAATCTAATAAAATTACAAATAAACACTTTTCAGAAATCAAATACACTTGAGTTTAATCAACATTTATCAAAGCCAAACTGACACAGGCAAATAATATTGATAGTGACATTGACGTAATAATATAATTATTGAAGGTATCAAATTACTAGTTCAACATATTTTAATGTTACTGCAGAAATTAGCTATGTATTTCAATAATGGGCCAAAAACAATTTTAAATATGTCAATTTACTAGCATAGCAATAATTAAGTGTATCAAATAACTATCAATTATTAATTTTTTGTGAGCTTTAATTGTGGTGCCGATACTGCATAAATTTGAGATTAAACAATGTTGTACAATATTGCGGTGGAATTAACGTTGAATTTAGATTAAAATTCAGTGAAACTTGAAAAGTTTTCTTTTAACAAATGGTAAAAATTGATATACGGAAAAAAACTTGCAAATTTGGTTTTTATTTCAGTTTTCAAGTGACTGAAATAAGAAAACTTCTCAAGCGTGTGGGTACCTACCTTATTTGCAGGTAGCACAAGCACATTGATAAAGGTAACAGTTCACATAGACTAAATATATTTAATTTATTTGACTGTTGGAGATCTGCAGTCTTGCTCGGAAATGATGACAAGTTACCGACATTATCGATAAAACTTTTTAATGATATGGCTGTGCTAGAGCAGTGTGGGCTGATGGTTAGTTTTTGAGCAAGGCAAGCGACTTAAAAATTGGAAGGAGGGAAGGGGTAGGAAAATGGGTACCGCTTCGATTAAAGCACTCTATGTGAAATTTGCAATATTTTTTATCATTGGTACATTAAAACAGGTGAAATTAACCTAAGAACAGTAAATCATTACATCCATATTGGTAGCGATGTAACCAGGCTACCAAGATGTATTTAAACATAATGTCTTATGATTTTAACCAATTGGACCCATTAGCTTGAAAACAAGCTACAAAACAGCCAGACATACGTAATGAATTATTAAAGATGTATTTTGAGTGTAAAAGAAAGCACTTTTTCGCTTGTCGTAGGTAAGCTGTACGAATAATGTTTTGCCTGGTAAAATAAATTTAATATAATATGAATCTCGGAGTCATACCTTTAATGCAACTAAACTGCTCATCAGCATTCAATTTTCCCCTTAGCAGTCCCTTTTCCTGGAGAGTGGTCAGCTGCTGCCGGATATCTTTAAGGGCAGACTCGATTTGCTCGGGCAAGATATCAAAAATAACTATTTGGTATCCCACTGACGCAAAGAGCATGGACCAGGAGCGGCCGATTAACCCACTGAAATATAAAAAGGCATAAAACAACTTCACTTTTTAAATTTTCTCTGCATAATTTTAATATGTGCGTATCACTGTGTCACCCAGCAATATTTACACTGTGAATGCATACCGACACAAGAATTATTATTATTTTTCTAATAAATATTGCAATAACTTCATTTATATATTACAATATATAAAATCACAACATAATAATTGGTAATGTTCTATTGGACTATTAAAAATATCCACAAAACTGGGATAATATGTAAAATGAATCAACAAATTTGCATTATAATTATTATACTTAAAACTATCTGGAACTTTGAGACATTCAAAATTGCAATTCTTGAAAAAATTAATTAATTGAAAATTTTAAACATTATTAAAATCTTAAAAGTTGATAATATCAAAACTGCATTTTGAAGCATGAGTTAGTAATATATTATGTTATAAAGTGAGTTATTATGTTATTTATCAATCTCAAGAAAATAAAGTAAGTAATAAAGAATTTTATTATTGATGAAGTGAAACAAATTAATTACCTGCCAATGATGCCAATCTTTTCACGCTGAGCTTTGGACGCCATGGTGCCTTTGACTCTTCTGTTTGTTAATCAACTGCGCTCTTGTATTTATAACTGGTTAAATGAAATCACAAACAATTACGTAATTTAATTGTTTCAACCCTTTAACTACGTAGTTTCAGACTCTTAAAAGAAAATACATCAACAATAAAAAAGTTTCTGAATCATGTATGCATACTGTTGTTGCCGTAGAAAACATTAGTATTTATTATTTTACTTTATACAGGATGTATCAGCAAGTAACCGCAGTATTTTAACTAATGGTTCCTGATCATATTTGGAGTAAAAAATGTGGATGTTATTTTGCTCTCTGATGACATTTTTTTATAAAAGAACATTATTTATTCATATCAATATCGCATGTCCCCACTGACCACCTGGCTACACAGTAATACATGCTTTATCTCGTCTGTAAGGTGCTGCTGGAATGAGAAAGAGTGCGTAATCACATGACCTGCTAGGCTGTACTCAAACTACTCAGTAGTATGATAGAAATATATATTTTTTGATTTTAATTGAAAAAAAAAAAATCATCATCGGATACAAAACGACATCTATATTTTTTTACTCCAAATATGCTTAGGAATTGCTGGTTAAAAACCTTTGGGTACATGTTGTTACACCCTGTGTTTTTTGGTCAAGTTTTAAAAATAGGAAAAGAAAATTAGATCAGCGAAATTGAGATTTAAGTAGATAGCGTTAAGCAAACCGAGCCACCAAAGTGGCTGCCAATAATTAAGAAAACTGTATTTAAGAGGGGCCTATGTCCGAAGCTGAACAGAAAAAAAAACTATGGAATAAAGCTGACTCTGAATGCGGAAGATGATTCTTTCTAAGGCTTTTTAAATATTGTACGGAATTTAACATTGGCCTGATACTAAACAATGATTATATTGGATGAAAAACAACATTACAACTGGCGTTGGGCATGAGAGGGTTAAGTATCAAAGATAAAACAGTGAATATTATTTATAATTGATAAGCTATACACATAAAGAGATAGCATCATGATGTACTACCTAATTATGAAATAACATAACACCTATATCACCCACAAACACACTCCTACATACATTGAGTGACTGTATTGTTTTGAGAAATATTTTGTAACAAAAATATTGTCGTTTTTTGGCTGAAGTTTTATCACATTTATTTGAGGTCAGTTGCATGGATATTTCTCCCCCTGTTTGGTTAGTTTTGACAAAAGTTTTTGTTAGTTTTGTTCTTTTGCAGTTTCTGCTCCAAAAAACATTCTCTTGTGTTTCTTCTTCTGTTATAGCTGCTTTTGCTGTTGCTTGAGTCCCGTTACCTTTTTTGAACATGCCCGAACCTAAGGAGTCATTGTTCACGTATTCTCTTCACCTTGTTTGATAGTCAAATGTTTTTGTTTAAGATTTTAATTTAATAAGCCTAGCAACAACCTGAACCTATACGGGTTGCATCAAGGATCAGTCCTTAACATCGATATATCAACCAGTTGGTCGGTGGTCCTAACCCATTCTTAAATCAACCTTTAAGGATATCTCACCAGGAACCTTCCAACAGACGATCTTGTATTATGTTATAAGAGAGAGGAAAAACTCTCAGGTCTGAAAAGACAAAGCTAAGATGGAACACCTACGAGGTTCACCAGTAGAGGTTGATGAAACAATTGAATCTGGTAAAAACAAGTTTATGTATATTGGGCAAAGTATTAAGTAAGTAAGTATTAAGTACTAAGTATTAAGTAAGTAAGTATACAATCTGGCATAATATACCTAGCATGGCGAGTGAAAAATACACAAAAAACATGAAATTATTTTTCTATAAAGATGGCGGAGTGCTGAAGAATGGCAAATGGCGGAAGTAATGTGCTACAAATGAGTGTAATGTATAACAGAGTGAATTGTGAAAAATAGTTGTTGTTCAAACAGTCATGCTAAATAAAGTAGTTAAGTACTTCTTGAGTGGGTAGAAAAGCAAATAAAATCTCAAAACTTATCAGCATATCTAGTATTTGTCAAATGATACCAATTTCATTTTAATCCTAATTTTTAATTAAATGATGACAATATTAGCAAAACTCAATCAAAAATCTGGAAACAGAAAAATCAGAAAAAGATATTTGCATCTCTGGGACTCGAACCCAGGAAATTTTGCTTTCCGGGCAAATGCGCTAACCACTGCTTTTGCCGTTTTACTAATAAAGTTAAAAAAAAATAATAAAAATTAATCCTAATTATTTGTTGACACTAGCTGAAGTCCCCGACATTGCTTGAACATTAGTGTTTTTCCAAATCGGACTAATACAGAGATTTTTCTTTTGTTTTGAAGGACAAGTGTGCAAAATTCATCATTCACAAAATAAAACTGGATTTTTATACAAATCAAACAAACGCAGCCCGACTGGGGTCAGCCCGCCTGCCAGTCGCCACAGACAATCTTGGTTATATAAAAATGTAGAAAGATAACCCATGTAATATTTTTATTTCTTTCTTTCTCCATGTAATATTTTAGTGTTTTGAATGTAGTGTTTTGTATGTAATGCTTCTTAACTCACATTATAAATGTTAACCTCAATACAGGCTATTAGTCCTAGTGAGGTTAATTTAAAAAAATAATTTGGTTATCTGTAAAGTCGGTTTACGGACGATAATTTTACGTGATAACTTCATATAATAACGATGGAGTGGAAGAGAGATAAGATGCATCACAAGCCGAACGCTTGTTCCGCGCTCTCGTTTGCACGCTCGGCTCAGGCGGAGCGTGACAATGTGTCATGCTTTTTCGTGAGTGCAGCCGGCGTTCATCGATTTATAAGACGTTATCATGTCAATAATAACATATGTACGGTGATAAATTATAAATAAATAAATTTGCATTCTATAGTAATGATGTGAATAGGAAAGCATTTACAGAGTTCTCTAAATCATTTAAGCGCCCTTGAGGTGATTTTTCACAAAAACGGCGCTCTACCAATTATTATTATTATTAGATTTCGAAAGACTGCCGAAGTTTATAGCATTTTGCTACACGGCTTTGCCCCATATTGAATTTCATAACAAGGTTAAACTTTTTATTTTGTGGTATTTCTATCGACTAATTTTCGGTTTCGCTTTCTGAAAAAATAGAAGATAACACCAAATAATTATAAAATAACCGGGTTTTATTTGGGAAAACTATAATAATTATTCTAAGAACAGAGCTTGCTGCTTGGGCTAATATTTATTTATTTACATTACCTGACAATTTGACTGGCTGAAATATGTTTCGTTAAAAAATTGTAACTTTTTCATGTCACTTGGTTATTTTTTTAAAGTCATTTCAGCTTTCGAGGATTTCATGACAATAATTATTTTAAAGTTTTTATTCATCCAATTTCAGTAGAACAAACAAGAAGAGACACAAAGAGAAACAGAAAAATAAACTAGAAAACAGAAAACCACCTATGTTTTCTCTGACAATGATTGACTGCCACATAGTTACTATCTAAAACTACCTAAAATCTAGGTCACAAGCCTGGCCTTGTAGAGTGTTTCAGAATCAAATAAATAGCAAAACAACCATTTGAAATACCGAACAATATAAAAAATCACCCTTTCTGTTCGAACCCAGTTGATATCTCATAAAACTATAACCATTACCGATAAACGTAACACTAGAACGAAATACGAGACCAAGTGACACGACATAAAATATTAATTTATTATTTTTGTGTTCAAGTAGAGGCCGTTTCGAGCACAAAAATTATTTTTATCCATTTTAATTTTGTTTTCCTGTTAGATATAATAAGACAAGACGATTAGATCATTAGATGTACAGAGCACAGATGGCAGGATAGCTAAGAATATAAAAATAAATCTTTCAGAAGCGGAATATATTGTACACCAATCGTATCTGTAATGTTTGATATTAAAATATCGACGAAGTCAGAAGTCATTCCAATTCGACGTAAATATTTTTTATTTTGACATTATCGGCCACGGCCACGGCCACTGCTGTCAAAGTGACAATAGAACCCCGCACACGTCCACTACGAGTCCCGCGCCACTTCAGGCTGCCGCGCAGAAAAGTCTCAGCCGTTAACAAAAGCGAACTGCGCTGTAAACCTACCGGTCTTTACTTTTCTGCGCGGCGGCCTGAAGTGGCGCGGGACTCGGTCGCTCCGAAGTGGGCGTGAGCGGGGTGCTAATGGCAAATTAATATAGTGAGTAGAGATGGTCGATATTCGGTATTCCTGTCCCTGCGACAATACCATCACTGGACCGCCCAGCATAATTTTTGGAACCGGTTACTTGAATTTAAGTGAACTTTTGAATTACAACAAACCATCAGAATTTCCAATAACCAACCTCTCTTTGAGAATTGTAGGAACTCTCAAAGAATACAAGGCTGATTTATTGACGTACAGTCGATTCCGCTTAATCGATATACCAGTTTATCGGGGCAGCCGTTTATTTGGGACAAAATCCACGGAACATTAACGAAATAAAGAAACTAATACTTTTTTACTTCGGTTATCTGGGACATTATTTCGTTTAATTGGATCAATTTTCGATCTGAAGTCGATGCAAAACGTGTTTCAGTAAAAGAATTTTAGTTTAGAAGGGCGGGCGTGCGGTATAAGGCGCGTCTTATACCGCGCGTTTCATGTAATTTTTTTTCACATTGGAGGTGTTACATGCCCGGAAACGACATTTGTACCTATAGTTAGTACACAATTAAATATTAATTTAAAAAATTTAACTTAAAAACACATTGGAGAGAATTTGAAAAAAATTAATGCACACATGAAAAACTCAATAAATATTTTTATTCACCTCCCTTATTTGGGACAAAATTGTTGGGTCCTGATTCCTGATGTGTTCCAATTAAGCGCAATCGACTGTAATGAGTAAGATTAAGAAAGGAAAGCTTAAATGATTTGGGAACGTAGAGCAAATGAACAAAGAAAGGCGTTTAACCCGGCATCATGGGGGTGGAAATTTGTTACAAGGATGTGGGTGTTGGGTCATCATTATGTGGATATATTCAACCTGAGGTATTTCATTATCTTTAGGGGCCATCCATAAATTACGTCACACCTTAAGGGGGGGGGAGGGGTGTAGAGAAGTGTGACAAGGCCTACGGGGGGGGGGGGGGGGGGGGGGTCATCAGCTTTGTGACGTCACAAGCAGTTAGGCTTACCATATTACTTTTATACATAAAATTGCAAAACGTGTGATGTCATGCTAGGGAGGAGGGGACCTCACAAATGTGACAGCGTTTGACAGGGACAGGGGAGAGGTAAAAAAATCATGAAATTCGTTTGACGTAATTTATGGATGGCCCCTTATGAAAAAAATTTTAATTTGCTTATATTGCACCTCAAAGGAAATAAAACATGACATTGTCTCGACAAAAAAAAAAAATTTTTTTTTTTAACCAATAAACACAACACAATAAAAGTTAACAAAATTAGCTCCCTTGGCTTAATCATACTGAACACTTTTTTATGGCGCTTTTAGGAACTAAAAACTAATCTTTGGAAAAAAATAACAAAAAGTTAATTCGAATCATCATTATGAATGCAGTCAGCGCAAAAAGGTATTACAGGGAATGGTCATATTTACCTTTTTCAGCTTTCAGCACGTGTAACTCCATAAATAAACTACACAGCGCCATATCCGTTTGACTATTTCTCAAAAACGTTTAAAGAAAGTCAATACCTTCACTTACTGAGAAGAGTGGCAACATCGCATGTATAGTTATAAAACCATAAGCAATTTAAAACATGGCGGGTCATTTTGACCCATCCCCCTAAGAAGAATACAAAACTATATTTAAGAAGGAAGTGAATGGTAGAAGTCGAGCATGCTCGAGGAAGACATGGCACAAGTGAACCAAACAAAAGGATACGTATGAGATGATCCATGAATGTGAATGAAGCAAGGATTGTGGGCCAAGACCTAGTTGGTTGGCAGGCAGTTTTTTCTGCCTACCTCTGTGGTGAAACAATGTGATGGCTGGTTAGTAGCTTACCTACGATACGATACTAGAAAGGCCATAAATATATTTTTTTATGGCAACTTGATTTTTACTATAAAACTAACGAGTACCCGGCACGCGTTGCAATGCCACATGAAGAAATTGTTTCTCCCTGCGAGTCCTTTCCCAAGCGTCCCATTTCCCGCCCCCGTTCCCCTCCCGCATTCTCCTTTCCTCCCGAGTTCTCCTTCAACCTTTCCCGTCTTCCTTCCTCCTGTCCCCCCCGCGTTCCTCTTCCATCTTTCCTGCCTTCCCCTTTCCCTCCCTGCGGCTAAAACATATGAAATACACATATTTTTCAAACAACTCGTGCACCTATTGTAAAATGTTATGCAAATTTCGTAACGCCAGAGCTCACCAGTATACATAGAAACCCTCATTGTCATGCGCATAACAACTCACCAAAGTTTCATCACAATCGGATGAATGGTATCGGAAATAATTTCACAATGCCAGAGCTCACCATTTTATATGGAAACCTTTGCAGGCATGCATTCAACAAAGTTTCATCGCAATTAGTAGAATCGTTTAGGAATGCATAAGGGACAAACAAAGAAACATTCATTTGTATATGATATATGTAGAATATTTTGATTGCACTATTGCACAGTCTTGCAATATTATCTGTGCCTCAATATAATCTGGTCTCCGTGGTCGAGTAAAATAATATAAATGCAAGATACTCTCAGTATCGCCCTGGTGAAAGACATCCATTCAGAATTGAAACTTTGCTTGAAATGGCTTTAGCTGTATTCGGTGGTCAGATATTCATATCCAGGTACTTCCTCACCTTCCTCATTCCCGTTCCCGCCACCTTCAGCCTCACCACATACCCCAATTGTGGATGCCATAGTCTCACTGGCTTCAGACAGTTAGGAGTCTTGTGCAGTATTCATCCATATTAAAATCTTGTTCTTATCATTTGCATGGTAAAATGGATGCAAAGTTTATTAAATATCAAATAAACTATTTATTTTCGATATTGCATAAATACATGATTTTTTTTTAAAACCTTGGTAAGTTACATATTATTATGTAGTTACTTCCAAAAATTATTTCATAAAATAACAAAAGTTAAACATACAGCCCGCATTAATATTCACAACTAAATAATTGCCATTATATCCACAACTCAATAGTGCGCGCTAGCGATGAGTCGGTTCAGCCGGAATGGGCTCTTGAACTCGGGTCCTTTGCAGGAAGCGGATCCTACTCCCACTCCTTTTTCAAATCGACCACTCCTAGAGAACCCTGTCCCGGACTGACTCGATGCTTGAACCCGCACTGGAGCGCGACTCGGGCCCAAACGCGGAATTTGGAACGCGAACCCGAATGCCTCTACCGGCCGCCGCCGGCATCCCCGTGTCGGTCGGGTGACGGGCCCGAGTCCACGTATGGGTCCTTGCGCGCTGTCGGGTTTTAGTTCCTGTGCGGGTTCTAGAGCAGAAGAGCTATTCTCTAAGAGATTGTTCTCCTGCGAGATGTCCTGTCGGATTTGTATGATTTTCTACAACTGTTGAATGAATAAATAATCATGTATAATTGCAGGAATTTGTGTTTAAAACGACCCAAACTAAAATACGTGACAGCTCACAGCCGAAATTTTGACATTGGCCGATAGAAAAAGCAAATAACAGCCGTAGAAAATCACACAAATCTGACAGCACTTCTCGCGGAAGAACGATCTCTTATCACAAATTTTAAGGAATAGCCTTTCAGGTCCCGGGTCCGAGTTCTTCTGCGGGTTCTATCTGAGGGCGGGTTTGAGTTCTTGGCCGAACCCATGCGTCCCGTCTCGGTGCGCCGCAACAGTATCTACTCAGTCCGCACCTAAGAACTCGAACCCGGGACCCGCTCCTAGAACTCGAGTACTTTTAAAACGAAGCCCTCCTCGGAGGCCTCTGGCAAAATGCAGAACTTACTCATCTCTAGTGCGCGCAGCAACTTATTATTTTTGTGTGTCTACCAAACTTTTTTATTTCAAACGGAATTTGTTCCGAGGCTCACCAAATTTACCAAATCTATTATTTTTCCATCTTGTACGGTGGAGTATTTTGTTTTGTGATGTTACGCTCATTTCAGATATTCTTTGTGATAAAAAAAATATAAACAAAAGCCCGGCTGGGCGTAAAATTCAAAATACATAATTATTAATTTATTCTCATTACTACAGGCAACAAAAAGCTACTCATTTTGTCACATGACCCAACTAGAGAATTTGAACAAATTTGGATTCACTTGATCGTGCCATGTCTTTTGCAAGCTTCCCTGACTTCTCCAACTTTCACTTTGGTGTCGTATTCTTACACTCCTTTCTTCGATCGTGTTTATGCATCTCAGGGGCCTCATTTATACATATACTAGCTTTTCCCCGCCGCTTCGCTCGCATGGTATTACGGGAAATTACTGTAGCGCTTGCACTTATCAATTATCTCCCCCCCCCACCCCACCCCCATCCCCTCCGCATTACATATATTCATTCCCTTACATTCAGTTTTCAAACATCTCGCCTACCACCTAAATTTCATAATGCTATAGCTCAATGAAAAAAAGAATTACTTATCCAATTTTGTTCATTCATTCGGAATTTATGCGCTTACAAACATTTCGGATGTTTATTTTTATTTAAATATTTGGAAGAAAATACTCTATTTATCATTCAGTCTTTATAATCGTTACGAATTATATTTTTAATATAGGAACTCTCATCTGACATTTATTCCAAGCTTGTCCATAAAAAAAACGAATTCTAATATTTGAATTTTCTGCAGTAGTAGCTGACCAGTAGACTTAATACCTACCAGCATAGAGCCCAAAAATATATCAACATTGTTTCCATGGAAAAGATTTTTTTCTGACGTTAGCAAAAACTCGCTTTTGTTAGCGACAGAAAACGTATAACAAATATAATACATTAATATTTATAATTTCATAACGCCAGAGCTTACCATCATATACAACCTGTAGTCTGCGCATATAATTTAGCTTTATATTGGTGAAAGAATTATTAAAGTCTTTATATTGTGTTATGCGTGAAAAGGTCATAAACAAACTCGAGCAGTTTCGCATTTATAATATTAGTATGGATATATGCAAATGAGCATTGACCTGGATATACTTGGTCGAAGCAAATGCGCTAATAATTTCAGAAAACGTTTTCTGGCATTTTCAGTTGCAGTTCAGTCAGTACAAGCCGCGTTGCTTTGTGCTTTCAAATTTTGAAATTGACCAAGACTGCCAGACCTTTATCTTTACTCCAAATTCTGGACATTAGAAATCTTATGCAGAAAAAATCTTGTTTCATAAATTATTATAGTTATATTTCATTAATAAATATTCTAATGCATCTGTATGTATAATGTCTGTGTACAATATAGTGACCGGACAACTCAGAATGAAACCAACTGAGAACCATCTCAGAAAAGTCATTAAAAGTGATGACGAAAAAAATATAAAAAATTCGAGTGCAGTTTACACGCGGTAGAAGCGAAACATTACCAAGACAATCTCAACCAATACTTGAAAAGTGAGGTCATAATCAAAGTGACCAATGAGTTCAGACCTCACGTAATTTCCGTTTTATATCTCAACAGATAGGAGGGCCTTTAAAAGTGACATCATTATCAAAGTGGCCGATGAGCGCAGTTGATGCGTCGCAGGTGCAGTAATCGTCAATTCTGTTTCATCCGAAATCCAAATTATAGAAGTTCCACTTCAAAAATAGGTTATGCTAGGTTAGGGTCTATGGTCCATTTTTAAATTATATTTTTTATAGCTTTTAATGAATTTTCAAAGAGATGTTGAGTTGACTTTATTCTCAATTGGCATGGAACCGTACAATGTATATAATATTTTTAATAAAAACGGCATAATTTGATAAATTTACAAACTTTTTATTCAAGATCAGAAAGAAATATTCTTTGGTTTTCTAAGACTAACATTATATCTAATGCTATTTACAATTTGAATGTAATACTTTATAAACAAAATGAACTAAAAATTAAAAAGAATAATGCATAGGTAGTTTTTTTTTCCACAATACTGTATTTTTGAGAAAATGTTCTAGAAAACTTAGTAAGTACAAACAAATAAATTAACATTTATTATATGTATATGAAAAAACATAAATATTCTTTGCTTTTCTATACGGCGTGAATAAATTTTAATATGATTGTAGGGCAAGATTTAAAATAGTATCTGATAATGATCAATTATGTAAGTTTATTGCCGCTATTCGGATTTAAATTCCCTTATTAATTAAATATTCAATATGCATAGGATAAACACATTGGGATTGCTGCCTCAAAAGCTATGGTTTAGTAGAAGATCTCGGAGAACAAATCCCATTTTCGGCAATAAACTTGCTTCTCATTTAGTTTTCTAAAACATATACAAAATTTGAGATTAAACATTATTTTATCATTTGGAATAAATCATTTCAAAATAATTGTACTTAATTTTGAAGAAACCAAATGAAACTCAATTCATTTAAAAACTGAAATGTTTAAAGAAATGAGATTTCTCTAAGTACTTACATTCAGAATACACAACCTTAGAAGCGATTTCTCTTAGCGATTCTCTTTGCAATAAATGGAATTAGTTTGATCAAAGTAATGGCGTGTGAAAATAAATAACCTATAATGGCTCCCAGGCAACAAGGAATGGGCCACACTTGCCACGGTCTGTCCCAATCCAGAGGGATCACTATTCCCCCGCACCATGTCCCAAAGATAGTGAGTATAATATTCTGCTGCAGCATCTCCATCATCTTGTCTCCGCTGTGCCACTTTAATCCAGTCAAGAGGGTGACGGTCGCATCCACCCCGGCTTGAAAGCAGGATGGAAAGACAGTCAGAACTGTCAACAGTAAAGATAACATAAATGTTTCTTCGTGTGCAGTTGTTATTGGTGCTCCAAACAGAATTATCAGAACGAAATAAATAGCCACGCAACATGGTAACATAATGAGGGCCTTGAAGACATCTCTTGATCTTATCTTTATGACTTTCTTGGACTTCACATGCTTGGCATCTTTCAATGTTGAAGCGTCTGGTTGCGCTATCGCAAAGCCGATTTTAAACAACTCAGCTAGCAAAAGAGCCAGTAATAAATACCCCGATGAATATTTACCGAGGCGGTAAATATTATTTGTATAATAAAGCACGAATATTATGGATGGAATGTAAATACATGTCAATGTACTACAAAATGTCACTATTTTCACTGAAGTGTTTTCCTGTCGGCGAAACATTTTTTATCGTTGATTGTGATACTGTTTACTGTACCATGAACTACAATCACAGTTTGCTCAATCGGCCGTACAAATTATTTAGTTGAGTTTAGCTATTTTAGCCTATAAACCGCTCCACTTAAATCAGGCGGCTTTTCGGGCTTTTGACATTTGGCGAGCAGAGAAGCTGAGCAGAATGGAAGCAGATATTTTAAAATCACAGACAACGCCCAATAATTTTCTGTTTGTTGAAAAGTCAAAGACAATAATTACGTAATTCGATTATTTTTCATTGCTTCGGATCGAACGCTTCGATTGTCATTTATTTCGATATAAGAATATTTATGCCCATTGCTAGTATTGCCAGAGTCTAAAGTATTGCCATATCTATGGCATTACCACTTACTACGCAAACGTCACAAACCAAATAACAAATTGAAACGTCAAAAGACTGCAAAGTCAAAACATGGTCAAGACGAAAACATGGTTATTTTAGAAAAATCATAAACGTCATCAGGATTTCACCAGTTACTTAAGTAAGATTTCTACGTAATCCCTTTAAATAGTTTTATTGACATCATAACAGCAAAATGGCAAACGGCAATGATGATTCACTCAATATTGATACAAATAATTTCAATTCTGAAGCCTATCTTTCGAATCTGCTCAAAGATGGTAATCTTAAAACTATAATGGACAAAGAATGTGAAATTATTCGAGAAAGTCAATACTTGCATTCTGAGATGCAAACACTGGTCTATGAAAACTACAACAAATTTATATCAGCCACGGACACGGTCAGGAAAATGAGAAGTGATTTCAAGAACATGCAGACTGAAATGGAGCAGTTGAGCGAGAACATGGACAGTATAACTACATTTAGTGAATCCATTTCGGAGTCTCTGAAAGACAGCAGAACTACAGTCGGACGTCTTTGTGGAACGAGGCAGCTCCTTCGACGATTACAGTTTTTGTTTTTACTTCCGTCACAATTAAACGAGTACCTTAATAAAGGATTATATGCTGAAGCAGTGAATGAATACCTTCATGCTCAAAGAGTCTTGGAACGTTACGGCAGCCAGCCCTCTTTCCAAGGCATACAAAGGGAATGTGAAGAAATAGTTGGAGAATTAATAGTAAGACTTAAAGAGAGATTGACTTCGCATTCCACATCAGCTGCCCAGCTTGCTGAAAGTGTCTGTCTGCTTGTTAGACTTCAAGGATCGGAAGAAGCCTTAAACGAAAAGTTCTTGTGTTCTTCAGAACCTAGGCTCTTAAACCATTTAGAAAATTTGAAGGATTCTGGCACTTGCTCTGATCTGCTGGAGTGGGTGGAGAAGGGCAACACAGGACTACTGGCCGACTTAGGTATAGTGGTAACTTCCTACGGTGAAATGTTTCTACAGTCTGATTTGAATGAAAACACAGTTGGCCTTCTAAATGATTTCACCGACAAGATCATGAGCAAATATCTGGATCTGGCTAAGATTCAGTTTGAAACAAACACTAATCAGAGTGGGACTGAAGTACTAGTCAGAGGTCTGGACAAATTTTATCGAAGGCTTCAAGCCATGAACCACCACATCCAAGGCAATGATTATGCCAACGAAGCTACAAATATTGTTATATCAGTTATTTCTGCCAAAGGACACAATCACTTTGAATACATCAAGGGACAGTTTTGGGAACGCCTAGTCAGCATTAGACAAGGTCTCGCGAGTAAAGGAAACATGGACCTTAAAGAAATGCTCAGTTCGTTGCAAGTTTTCATAATAGAAAAAGTACAAGCTTCTCTACAGGATCTGATGATATTCTTACAGAGTGGCCTGTCATTCAGCTTTAAACCCGCCTGTGTCTTCAGTGTCATTGAAGCCTGTACTAACTTTATCAAAGACACTTTAACTGATTTGGTTGCGGTGGTAAACAGTTTCTGTACTCAGCAGTCCGCAAGCAATAACACTCCAGCCCAGTTACTTCTCATCCTTTCTAAGCTGTGCTACGAACTCCAAAGTTCTGGAATCCACGGTTTGTTGATGCAAGCTGAATCATTACTGGACAAGGCTAGTTTTTTGGGAGAGACTGTTCGCTTCTCAGATAAGTTGGAGACTTCTCTGTGTAAGTGTACAGGAGACGGAGCGCAAGTTTTGCTGGACTGCTACGTCAGCCGTGTGGGGCTGCAAGTTTCGCAGATGCTGAGAGTTTCTGTGTTGTCCAGGGAATGGGTGCGAGTTCTAGAGCCTAGAGGAGTGCGTGCGGTGGCTCGGAGAGTCTTGGAGGCTTTAGGGGCAGCAGAGCAGGATGCCCAACAGTTGTACGAGGCAGGAGGAGTAACGAGGCAGTCCAGCGACTCGAGTCGCCGCACCCACAGTCTTACAGCTTCCAGGCTACCCTACCGATCCAATTGGTCCAACGGGGTTCTAGATTCCAGCCTCGCGTCTAATATAAATAAACTCTTTTCCGAAAAGATTGAAATATTCAGCCCTGTAGAAGCCAATAAAGTTTCCATTATGAGTGGGATTGTGAAGATAAGTCTAAAAACTTTCTTGGAATGTGTGAGACTGCGCACCTACAGCCGTTATGGCTTGCAACAGATGCAAGTGGACATACATTACCTTCAGTTATACCTTTGGAGGTTTGTTCAAGATGAGAATCTGGTTCACATTCTTCTGGATGAAGTTTTGGGTTCCGTTATTAATAGGTGCGTTGACCCACAGCTGATGGAGCCGAGTGTTGTGGATATCATTTGTGAAAGAGGTTAAACACTGTGATTACTTCATTATTCTTACTTCACTTATTTAAGTGCTGAATTTATTTCAACTTTAATAACACTGAATACACCCTTGAAGCATAAATTTATCATAGAGCTCGTTAGCTATGTCTGTATTTTGAAAATACTGCAGGATTGGTCAAACCTGATAAGAGACAGGGTTAGTAAAGAATGACTACCACCAAACACTGGGCGGAGGACAGTGTTAAAACGCAGTGAGTGAAAGAGTTGCACTTTGTATGGATTGCATTAATAATTTATGAAGTTTATAATTTAGGTTAGAAATGTAATCGACTTTTTATAATCGATAATTATTACCATTGTTAGTTTCATCGGAATATACTAAGGTACATAATAATAAAAATGTTTAAATTTATAACATCTTTTATTTAACTTTCATACAGATTTTTGTTGACAAATTAATATAATTTTATCACAGAAAATTACACTTTTATCAATAACAATTACAAGTTTCCATTATAATATAATCTTTAAATAATTATGTGAACAATATTTGTGGTAATTTTGATTTATAATAATAAATAAAAGGCAGCAATTGTCATTACAGTACAATGTATAATGGAACTTATACTTGGAAAATCTCTAAGGTTCTAGCTGGAGTATAAAAATTTTGTTGATATATTACCATTATTGCTTATTGTTTATGCTATACATAAACACTATAAAGACATAATATGTATTACAAAGCTAGAAATATATTAGTTTATGTAGAATGCATATAAATTCTATAAAATGTTAACAAATTACACTACAGTAGAATCAATTTGGTACTTTCAATTTGGGAGGCAGGCATGGGTACTGCCGTCTAGGGAACCATTTATTGGATAACCAATATCTTTGCCACAGGTCACACCAAGTGGTTCGCTACGTTTGGTGTCTTAGCAGGGGTGGCCGGGTCTTGGCAGTGGATGCGTCTGCCCATCAACTGTGTGGTAGGCCGGATCGGGAGAGACTGATTTAGGGAAACCTTTTGATCTCTCCAGGATTTTTTCCGAACATCGCCTTGCACCAAGTTTGCACCTTGGGAGAGTTGGATTCGTGCAACTCATTCCTTTTTCCTTCCCAGAAATTTCTTTTCTAAAAAGTCCCCCCACACAGCATTCCCAAAGATGACATAGGCCCTGAGGGGAATTATTTTCCTTAGGGCCTCACGTGTGGAGAAAAAAAGAATCTGGCACTAAAAAGTGCGCCAACTCCAGTAATCTGGCACTATTTAAGTTGAGGATAAGATTTTTAAAAAGGTTTGGCGTGAGAAAAAACTTAGATAAGAGATTAATTTCGGTAAACAAAACATAATTTTTGGTTAATATTGTATCAATGAAACTGAACTGATTCATGTGTAGAAAATACACATTATCTCAAGTAAAACTACACATTTTCATGTTTTTATAATCAGTTTTTAATACGTTGTTGTATCAGGCACAATCACTTTTTTATATTAAAGATTTATGGATTGAACTCTTAAAGTACTTAACTTCATAAAGTTTTTCACTTAAATTAAATAATGGTTTGTGATAATAAATCCTTTAAACTTAAACTCCTTAAAAATATACATTGTGATTCAGTTTTAAAAAGTAAATAAAAAGCACAAATTGTAAAATATGTAAACACACTGAATCTAATATGTACTCTTCTGGCTGGCAGAAAACCTCAGAAAAAGGGCAAGAATTATAATATAACATGGGTGAAATCCAAAATATATCATCCAAAACTGGAGTATTCACAACGTGACCATAAATAAAGTCCTGTTTTTAGAAAGCGGACCTCTTGTGACATTAATTATTGGCTTTCATTCCTTTCGCACACAGAATAATTCTTCATGTAAATTCATTCTGCTACAAACTGTTTTCTCATCTGGAGAATTTCATCTCAATCATCTTATTTAATCTGTTTCAAAATGCATCTTTGTAAATGGAATGGTTAAAAAATTATCTATTAATAATAAATACATTAACACAAATTTCCAAAATTTTCTCGTAGATAACAATATCAAATATCTGTTCCTTTGCATTTTTTTAATTAAGCTCATAACATAAAGATGAATGATCAATTCGCATTAAAAATGGCCATATGGGCTTTTGATATAACTCCAAGTTAAGAGTGTTTATGTACCTACGCTTTATAAATTTTCCTATCTAATATATATAAATCACAATATGCATCTTGCAATGAAAATGGTACGGAAAAGTGATGTGGAATAGGCCACTTGCATGGATTTCATAATGACTTGGGAAAAAATCGTGTGGATAGATTTTTCTATTAAGATTATCTGTTTCATCCGAATGGTCCATTATTAGGGAAAATATGCTCTAATAATAGTTAAATTTCCATATTATAATAATGGATGCAAGGGGTAACTTGTGGCCTCACACGAAAACTCAATCAACTCTTCTATTTTTGGTACAGATTTGTGAATAACTACAGATACGTTTGTTGTGAGGCACACTCATGAAGATGTCCTAATAATTGAGAATTTGTATAATCAATTCGAGAAAGAAAACCACCCTATAAATATATTTTTTAATCCCCAATAAATTATTGAGATCATAATGATATGTTGAATTTTGAATACAGCGAGATCTATTTATCTGATCCATCAACTTTTACATGGTGTCTGAAAATTATTGATACAGCAGGTAATTGGTAATCTACATTACATTTGGTATCAATTCAGAGAAATATCTTTTTTTGATTTGAGCTTTTGTCTGCGAGTAAATCAAGTTTAAAGTTGAATTTTTTTTTGTCAAATTTGAAAAAAAATCGGTCACTACAGGGTTACTAGCAGGAGTATATTGTCTTTTAAAGGGCGTTGAAACGTAAGCCCGGTGTCAAAAGCTTGCTTTAATTGCCGAAAAAAAAAAAACAAAACGCTCAGAAGAGCTATTCTCCATCTTTTGTGAGATTTTCTATGGCTGTTATTTGCTTTTTCTATGGGCCGATGTCAGAATTTCAGCTGTGAGCTGTCACATACTTTAGGCCATTTTAAACATGAATTTTTGCAAGTATGCATGATTATTTATTCATTTAGCAGCCGTAGAAAATCACACAAATCTGACAGGAGATTTCGCCTGAGATCTATCTCGATCTCACAAAAGATAGAGAATAGCTCTTCAGATTGAAAAAAAAAAGTTTTTTGGTTTTCTTCACGTGACGTAGATTCAACAGTTTTCCACTTGTACCACTAGTTTTCAGACACCATGTATACACATCGCATGGTATAATAATTATTTAGCTATCTAAAAGAACAGTATACTACATACTGGACATAAACAAGTATGTCGCAATGAATTAGATTACCTGTATTATAACGCAAATACCTGATATTGGAATATTGGATTAGATTGTCTATTGATACATTACGATATAATTAAAAATCAGTCTTTTCGAAGTCCCAGAGGGTCGGGACTAGGTGCCCCAATAACTTCGCTGGTAGAGTTAACCATGTTGATGACCTTCATCTGGACTTCTTTGTGATTGGGCGGCGGGATTACCACCGATGATTGTTTTGAGTTACCTTTCTTGTTGTTTTTACTGTTGACCACTTTGACTGATTCTTGACTGGTCGAAGGCTTGACTGCTGGTTTGGTTTCAGGCTTTTTGCTTGGTTTTATGGGCTCGGGACTACTTAGAGTGCTGGCTTCGTTGACTTCCACTGCGGGTTCGACTTCCGGAGGTGTATGGTATCTACTCTTCAGTAGAGTGCATAGCTAGAATAGCGGAAAAGATTTTATTAAAAAAAACATACTTTTGTCCAACATTTTTGCTGCCGATCTTCTTTTGCCCGCCGGGTTTCTTTTGCTGCCGATCAGGTTTCGCTTTGACTACAGCTTCACCAGGGCTTAATATTATATTAACAAGTTTTAACCCTTCCGACCGGCGAAAAATGTCCGAATTTTGATGGGGCTCACTAGTAAAGCTCTTAATTATGATTCCGTGGGGCTTAGCGACTTACTAGTTGAAACACAAGCGCGCGAAGGTATCCTGCACACGCAGCACCCGCACGTTCGATCGACACCGGTGTGGTTCCCAAAAACAGATTTATTTGCTGTCAAGATTTTTTTAAAGACAAACTCACAATCATATGAAGTCGGTCGGAAAGGGTTAAGCAGTCAATATTAAACCCAAGAAGCTTGATTGCTTTGATCAACCTGTTTGGCATCAACAACATTAGTAAACAACAACAATCAACATCAATAACATTAGTAAAAAAGTGGTAAAATATAAAGTTTATTTGTGATCTTATTCATAATTCACACCACAAATTGTTTGCTTTCAACAAAAAAAATAAAAATATATTTAATACTAAAACATAGTAAAAACATAGCCAAAGCGGAACATAATATTATGATTTAATAACCTCAATGCCGAAAGAATAATTGATTGATTTTTGGGGTAATGTGCAATGCTATGTTGCAAATGATAATCTGCCCTTGTGATAGACAATGCAAGGTTTAAAACCTTGGCTAAACGAGGAGGAAGTGCAACACGGTTTATTATCTAAAAATTTATTACCTGTAAAAATCAACTATCATAAGGGCGCTTTTACATATGTAAGTTTTTTCCTGTAAGTCGCTCACGTAAGCGACTTATGGCCAAATTACCCGATGTAAACGACACCGAAAGTCACTTAGTAAGAAATAGTACCAAAATGTGCCAATGCGAGATGTCAAAAATTAAAAGACAGTTGATTTCGTAGGATATTTTCCTATGAAAACTAGTATTTTTATTATTTTAACTAAAATCTGATTACGTCTGTGGATAATTACCTAACTTATTATCTCCCGAAAACAATATGAAAATAAGTTATTGTTTGTTGTGGCTATTGAATTTAATATATGTATTTAGTTTCTGTGTTATTTAATGTTAGTGAATTTGAATCAAGCCATTGTTTTACCCGATTCAACCTTCAGCATTTTATAGTCTCCAATGTAAACGTTCATGTGAACAACTTATTAAAATCTTATGTAAGCCGTAAATTTTATTCACTACTGTAAAGCTGACCTTTAATCATAAAGGCAAAGATCCTTATAAGTAAAGAAGAAAATGAGTTTTAGAAAACTTTCTTTTAGAAATGCAAAATAGTGGGTGAAGATTAAAGAGAGGAATTCACTGCAAACATAACTGTGTTATCAGGTTAGTATAACTTTAAATGACCGTGTTAAAAATGTGTAGATTCAGAAAGGAAAATTATTGCTGCAGAAAAATAAATATTCACAAAAATGTACTAATTTATAGATGGGCACTTTATGTCTTGTCTGAATTCTTGACGCACTCAGTTTTCAATTTCGATTTTGAAAATGACACTTAAATTCAAAACAAATACGAGTTCATTGAATCAGATATACACTCACAGACAAACTCACAGTGAAAATTCACAGGATAGTCTGAAATCTTGAAAAATCAGTTCTAATTTTGAAAATGACAAATAAAATAATTTTCTGTTCAGAATATGTTTTATATAATAGTAGGTACATAATTTATCACTTGGTTGAATTCTTCACACAATCAGCTCTAATTTTGAAAATGACATAAGTTCAAAGTAAATTTGATTTCATTACACCGAAGTTACGCAGGATGCACAAACAATTGAGATTGGTAGTTTTGATTTACAGTTTTGAATTACCTCCCGAATCCCTCCCAGGGCCTGCTGTGCGGGGTGCGAGGGGAGAAAGGAGGATGGAATGGAGCGCTGCAGGGTGGCCTCATACTGTTCAAGCTTCAGGTTGCAAAGGGCCATCACGCTGTGAGCATGCAACAGTTCTTCACGCAGCACTTCTGTTTCCTGGAGACAAAAATTATTGATCTTTAAACACAATAATTTATGAATTTTATTTATTTATTATTTTACAGCCTTGCTAAGAGCTGGCAACATCGCATTTTGGCAGACAGAGGCGTGAGATCCCCGTCTTGAAAAAGTGAGGTTATTTCCGACATATTATTTTTTGTCGACTGTTATCCTGTGAAATTTATAAGAATTCCATAAAAGTGATATTTTTTAACTCCTTAGGCCTATTTTGTCGGAAGGTCAAAATATTTCCGTTTGCAATAAATCAGTATATTAATATGTGAAGCAAAAACTTTGCACCTCTTTTTATGAAAATTGCACGGACGGAGGATTATGAAATTTCACACACTTATAGTTTATATAGAGGAGTGCAGAATGCTAATATTTTTTTAAAATTATGCATAAAAAATACATTATACATTAAATTAATTATGGTCGAATTTCGACCATTGGGCGACCACTAGTCCTAATAAATAGAGTATTTAAATGTCCGGAACATTAGAATGACATTTTGAAATAAGCTACTAGTGACCCAGAAATAACAGTAATTCACTATACATTTTTCTGCATTAGAATTGAGCTGGCGATGTTTATGAGCAATCTGAGTATTGTACCAGATAGAGGGTACACTTTTACTTAGGTATAACTGCATACTCAACTCAAATTTCGATTTTTCGGAGATGTCTGACCAATCAACTAGACGATCAATATTTTTTATACAAAAATCTTAAAGGTTATTTTATCTAGTATTCAAAATGTGATTTGTCTTCAAAAATGAGAAATACATATGTTTATCACATTTAATTGGAAATTTCAAGTTTATACAACCCTCTTTGGAGGAATTAAAAATGTATATCTTTCCATTAACTATTTTATGGCTGTTAAATGTGATAACATTTCTATTAGTAAGATCTTTGCCTACACAGTTGTTCAACAATTATATAAAATTTAGATCACATTTATTAGTTGATTGTGTTTAATTCATAAGAACTTCAATTAAATAATATTTAAGTTATACAGCAATTCCAATTATTTCGAGCATATATTGATAAGTGTTCATTCTCGAATACTTTCCCTCTCCCGCTTTGCTTGTCTCTTACAGGAAGGAACGACGGATGCTATTCGTTAATGAATGTGCATCCGCCGCTAGGTTTTACCGATAAACAGACATGTGAGATCTTGAGAGTTTAAGTTTACCTCCCGGGTTTACCCTCGCAGCTTTAGGTCTCCAGAGAGAGAAAAGATACTCGTAATGCTGTGTTAGAAGTTTTAACGAGTGGTTAGGAACAATTAGTTTCCTTTTGGTTATTTATTGTTGAAATACCCATAAAGCTAGTGCTATAGTTTGTACTGTTTTACGATTATTGAACTGTATCATACTTGCAAAGTGATCTACCCCAATAAAGATTAATTGTATTTACCGTAAAAAAATGTCGATTTTATTTAAATACCACCGCTCTAGTTACATGTTAAGTTCTAGCATATTATAAGTATTTTAGTTTTAACTAATTATCATCGATTATTTTAACCACTCCGACCTGTAAGCATGTTTACACAACAATATAACAATAGCAGTCAAGTACAATAAGCGCACAGAAATTGTTATAACTCTGTTATTGTTCTAGTGACAACCCTAAAACAAAAAGGAAAAGATTTATATCGAATCAAACTTTACATCTCTATTCAAAGTTGTCCATAGAAGTACATAAAAAAGACTTATTTTGTAGAAACAGTTTTCACCCACCAAATCGCCTACGTGCTGTTAGACATTGTTAATTTTTTACTAAATATTATTGAATGAAATGGTAAAAAAGTGAGGTGACAAAGTTAGTTTATTATACATTTGGATCGTCTTAGACCATAGTGAACTAACTCACTTTGTATTTTTTAAAATTAGAGCTTGAAATGAGGCCTCATAATCTAGCTCCGTCAGAAAGAAGAAACAACAAGAGGAAAACTGTCCATGATTGGTCAGGACAGTATTTATCTGATTGGTTCTCTCTGGCAGAGCGAGATAATGATTTGGAGCCCACATTTCAAGCTCTAACTCAAAAATTGTAAAAGTGAGTTAGTTCACTATGGTTTAAGACGATCCATTTATACAATAGAATAAGTTTTTTTTTTTTTACATAATCCGTGATTTTAGTGCTGTTTTCACAAGTGAGTCATTTTTACAATTTTTTTATGTTTACATTCTAAATTTTAATATTACTAATGTTCATATTTATTTGTAATCCTACAATACCAACTTCACAGTTTTGGTTTATAAAATCTTTTTGCGTCATTTAGCGGTCGTCAGAGGAAGGAAGAATTATTTTTGTATGGACATGTTTTTTTTGGATGTTGGTTATTTTTGTGGATTGACATCGACGACGTTTTAATTCAAAATATAATATTATTTTTCGTTAATCTACAATAATTTATAAAAAAATATTTATAATATTTATTAAAAAAATGAACCAAAAAAAAAACTCACTCCTCACGTACAGTTTTGTTTGCCAAAACTAACTTGCGGAGAGGTTAAGAAAAAAAATTTGTACAATCGCAAAATACCTGAGTGGTTAAATCAATGGCATTACGTATTGTATATTATTATGTACATACTTTGTTATTGTATTAAATTATTGTAAAAAATCAGATAAAAATCAGTACCTGAACAGTATACCCATCAATGATTCCCGCATCATCAACTGTACTTCCAACTTTAATATTAGCAGGAATCACTTCTTTTCTTTCAGTCACCGGCACCCTACAACATAAAAAGGCAATCATTACTCAAAAAAATCTGTGTAAAGCAATAATGATATGAAAAAAGTGCAAAAACTATTTTTTTCTCAAAGCAATGTCATGCATATAAAGAGAAACTCTCTTATAAAGTTTTCCGATGCACCGGGAAAAAATCTTATACAAGGAATGAATTAGGTAATTTTTTCTTCATTTGAAATCTTAAATGAGGGAAAAAATCTTAGATGAGGAATAAATTAGGTAATTTTTTCTTAAAAGAGGAAAAAATCTTATATGAGGAATAAATAAGGTAATTTTTTCTTCATTTCTTAATGAATTCTTAAATGAGGGAAAAAATCTTATATGGGGATTAAATTAGGTAATTTTTTCTTCATTTCACTATTTAACCCCTAGAGGCTGGCCTTCGGATATTACCTCCACTAGTTAGTTAACCCTTTACAAGACGGGAAGTTTTTTCTTTCATTGAAAGTGGCACGAATATTTGCCACGAAATTATAAAGGGTTAAAAAAAAAATAAAACTCACTTCGTCAAGTATGGTATTGTCTAACGAAGGAGATAAACCTTATATGTGGTTTCCAATGTACCGAGTGTTCCGCTAAGTTTTTTCAATTATTTGGCTCTCCAAAAAATTTGCAATTTCTGACATACGTCGATTTATCTTAAACCAGCCAATAATAGGTAGGACTTAAACAAGCTTGTTATTTCAAAAAAAAAAATTGTATCAAAATAATTCACTTACCGAGGTCTGGAGGATTTAGGTTTTGGTTTTCTTTTGACTTGCACGGGTGCCGAGTTATCTCCACTCGTAGTGGGACAGGTGAATGGACGCGGAATTGGTTTGGTGTACTGGTCCGGGTGTTTGAGGTATAAAGCATGATCGATGATGTACTGCACGTCAATAGTGGTGGGGTAGTGCATCAGGTGGGTCAAGCAGACTATCGCATCGCTGTGTAGTACTAAAAAATGGAACATTCAGAAGAAATACATTGTAAATAAAATCAAATACGCATCTTATATATTTTCACCACACATTTATTCACATTTTGAGCATACTTTACAATTTTTTTAGCCTGCAATCGTCGCTCGTTGCTGAAGTACATGCCAACTTGGGAAGAAATGTGTGTAAAAGTATGGAATTGGATTTAGTTGTTACTTACAGAGTGATCTTATGGCGATAAGCATTGCCACCATTGTGTACCCGGCTAAGGAGAAATCTTTCCCAGCTGCAAATATTGCGTCCCACAAAACTAGCAAGTCGTGTAGGGCAAATTCTCTGCCGAATAGAACTCGTAACCAGCGTCTGCCGAATGAATATCCATTGAAATAAATTAGTGATAAATAAGAAATCTTCATAAACCACTGGGTTTAGTAATTTTAATGGTTTTAAAATTTACATGACATGATTGAAGTTTTACAAAACTTTCCACCTACATAAAGAAAAAACAATATGACAATATCCCTAATTAAATGGTGATAGAAAAAAATAGTTCCTTTGACTTTCATTCAGCAAGTTGTGGGTTCAAATTTCCACAGCAGGACAAATATCTTATATTTTAGAGCAGCTCAGTATGTATTATTATTTTATGAAAAGTAGTACATATCACTAAGTTTTGTCTATGGTCTGATATCTTTATCATGCGAAAATGAACGACCGGTCCAAACTAACTATTGCAATTTTTTTTCGTTGCTTTGGGACAATTATTAAATTAAAAGGTTCAAACTGTTTTCTTGAGAAATGTTGTTTTTGCAATTATGCAGATATTATGTAGTGAAAATTCCTTCAGAGCGAAAAAATATGGTGGATAAATAATAGAACATTATAGGATTATTTGTATGATTAATTCAAGTGGAAACAGTTTTTTTGTTAGCAATGTCTTTAAAACCAAGAATGACTAGTTGCTGGTTTTAGCCGATATTGGTTGGTTAGCCAATACCTTTCTAAATAATAATTTATTCATACTACAAACCAATTACTGGATAAATAAAATGTCCATATTTTTTTCACCGCACAATTGCATGCAATAAAGCCATCATAATTTCATCAAGTTACACTAATTAATAAAGGTATCAACAGATGGCACCGATTGCTACATTGTGATTTGTACTGAAAGGCACTGCCTTTTTCAACATTAACACAATATGGACAGCAAACCCCTAAACATTATGGATGTTTTTCCATGAATTTATGAGAGGTTGTTGATTGTTAACTTTATTATTTGATGGACCTTGCAATTGTTAATAAAAATTATAAGAATATTAATAAAATTTAGAAAATGCTTACATTCCAAACAACGAAAGAGCAATGTCACAATTGTGAAGATGTTCAGCTAATTCTGGATCTTGCGGGATGAGGAGGCGATCTCTAATCAAAGCGAGATGTCTGACCACTTCATTTTCCGGTCTTCTGTTTGGCACCTGCAGGAGAAAATACTTACTGTAATAATAAAATAGCATTTTGAATATTATTGATACATCTAAAACAATGAATTTACACCCACATTAGGGCCTTTGGTGCACGGAGGGAGATGTGAAGCATTTGTAGGAATGTCATTTAAACGATAGAATGTTTCAATTCCGGCCATTATTGTCTTGAACAGCGCACTGAAATAATAAATACATAGATGTTGATGAATATGTAATAATTTGTATAAGATTTAAATTAAAAAAACCTAACAAAATACTTACTAGCTGTCATGTTCTAGGAACTCTGGATTCATTATTTCTGCCAGATCTTCTCTGCGAATAAATAAAGTGTATTATTTTATAAGCTATTTTTTAAGCATTTAATGGTTTAGGTTTATTTGCGGTAAATAAATTTTTTAAAGTTATAATAATTCAGCAGATCAAGAATACCCATTGTTGTAGATTATCAGTATCGCCCTTGTGAAAGACACCATTTGGAATCAAAATGACATTAAGTAGTGTTTAGTGTACTTACTAAACAGAACTCAACTTTCGTTTGTCAGATTTGGTCTGGTGCGGTCAAAATGATAACTTAACGATATTGGATAGGGTGACCGGAAAATTTAGAATCATGCAACTTCAATACCTTCTCCGAAAAGTCATAAATATGTTACGCTAGGTTATGTTATCGGCTATTTAAAAATAAAAATAAATTCTTAACTTTTAAAGACTTTTCAAAGGGGTGTTGAAATGACACTTTGTTGAGTTGGTATGGAACCATTGGATAGATAGGCTTAACTGACAACGATTTTATATCAATTTCCTGGGCACAGATGCACTCGATAGCCAAGCCGATATTGACAACGAAATAAATAAGAAACCGTCTTACAACGGGAACACTGCCGGGTGTTGTCTATGGATTGACATTTCAAAATGTCAAATGTCAAATAACTATGTTAAAACACAAATAAACTGACAATGTTGTTTGACAATGATAGAGCCAATATCTCACAAATACCCTTTTGGTACAACAGGCTACGGATACTCACAGGCCAAATAATAAAGTAAAATAGTTTACCCAATAGAGCTGTGTTCTGTGGCTCTGTAGTCATACTGTAAGACAAATAGGAGAGGAGTATATACAATATCTCGTGCATACCCTGTTGATACAACAGGTTATAGGTACTCACAGGCCGAATAATATAGTAAAATAGTTTACCCAATAGGGCTGTGTTCTGCGGCTCTGTGGTCACACTGTAAGACAAATAGGAGAGGAGCCAATATCTCGTGCATACCCTGCCGGTACAACAGGCGGGGAGTCTCACGGGCAAAGCAGAATAACACATTGACCTAGAAAGGAGAAACATTATTTTAACTTTATCTACACGGCTGTCGCACCCCCGTATGCGGATATATATGAAAAATTGGAAACAACAGCAAAAAGTGTTTAAAATACCAAAACCTCACCATAGTCGTCTGTATTTCTTCTTGCTTGAAGAATTCTACCCCGGGAAAACTTCTGACTACATCTAAATTGATTAGGGTTTGTAATTCGGCATCTTGAAAGTGTTGGTTCCAAATACTCTGCAACATCGAGAAAGCATAATATCAGATGGTGTGTTCATAATTCATCGGAGATTGTTTTTTTAATTTTTTATGCAAGTCCCAATTGCCTGGAGCCAATAGAACTATGGCATCAGGAATGTTTTAAGGCTAAAGGGAGTGGAGAGGGAAAGGAGCTGGGAGAGAAGGGTTGGGACTTGTGAGCTTTCTAATATTAAAAAGAGTAAACAAGCGTTTTTTTATGTGTACCTCATCTTGTTGTGAAAGTGGATTGTCCTCCGGATGAACACAATTTCTTGGGTCACATGATAATTTTTGTTTGATATCAGCATAATTCTTTCTGTTCAGTCTTATTCTAGAAAATACGCAAATAACGAAGGTCAAAATGTGTAAAGCTTATATTAAAACATTACCACAACAATCTCCAATCCTTTCTGCAATAATTTTTCAGAACAAAAGTTCATTCATGGTTTTATTAACTGAAATGATAAATCTTTTCAAATGAAACATCACAAAAAATTTGCTTTGGAAAAATTGCATAAAAAGTTATTGCACACCTCTAAAAAAAGAAGTCAACTTCAGTGGCGGCTCAAGCACTTCTTTGATGGTGGAGATTGACATTTTTTAATGTACTTACTGTAATCTCACCACCGGAGAATATACCTAATGTAAAATTTCTCAAACAAAAATGTTGATGGTCTAATCCTGCTAATCGGATAACTAAAAGCAAAATAATATCAAATTTCTGTTGATATATACCAATTTGTAATAATACAATAAAAATATCGCTTTATCTTGCAAGATTATTATCGAACTTATTTGAACGCGAGCGATTCCCGCCCGAAACACGCAATCAAATGGTTCGGTATTCTGTTATGAGAGGATAAGTAGGATTATCCTCATGGTATTTGAAATTCACATACGAGTGCGCCTGCGTGGTTCTCGGATTGCCTCTATGACCAAGAAAGCAACGCAAAGAAGACCAAAATGCTTTGGGGGATAACTCGGATTGTCCCCCAAGTGCGCAGTAGGTTCTGTGCACTGAGAAATGGACTGAGTGAGATGGTACGTGCGCTGGTCCGCTAACCGGCTATCATTCCGCTCCCGCCGGTCAGCGTGGGCGGTCGCCGGGTCGCATTAAATGATCCGGAATAATTTTTTGTATTTTATTTCTGCAAATGTTAATTGCTTTTATGTTTAAAGAATTCATTCATTTTGGTGAAGACAAAGCATTGACTGTTATTTCCTTCAGTAGGTTTCAGATATAACTGATGGGGACTGTCCCCACTGTCCCACTGTCCCCACCGCCACTGGTCAACTTATAGTATAAGATAAATGATTAATACAGAAATAGTGTATCATTACTCATTGTTATCATTATTTATTCCACGTAATAACAATTACACGTGAAAATCGACTCGTGACAGATATTTATTTTTGAACAATTACACAAAGAGCACAATAGCAGCTGCAGTGTAACCTTTGTTTTTGCTTTGTGATTCATGCCTACGTTTATGCTTCATTGCGACACTGATAAGTAAATAGTTTTGAACATTGTGTGATAAGAACAAGTAATTCATGGAAAACTTTAACCAATTTATTTTTGTTTACAATTTTGGTGTATTTTTTGCAGGCAAACTATCAAAATTTCTGTGTTAGGGTGGGTGAAATTGAACAGATTTATGATCAATACAAATAAGTGTATTATAATGATATTAAATAAAGGAAGAAAAGAGAAGCAGTAGAAGATTAGGTTTAAATGTAAATAAAATTAGTATCATGAGCTTTTAAAAAATAAGGAAACAAAGGAGGCTGTTCTCGCAATTGACTCGAGGCCTCTGAAATAGCACAGGACAGGAACACCTGGAGGTGCTTTGTCAGTGATGGATCCCCCACCCGAAAGGACAAGGGAAAGAAGATATTCTCCATGTAAATTCGATAACATTTACAATTCTTGTTATACAATGTGATGTAGCCTATACGCGTCTGCTATGATATGGGCATGAGCCTAGTATGGTGGTAGCGATACTGCTAATGAATATTGTAGTGTGAAATTAACTTGAAACAATAAAAAATAAATAAAAATACCACATATGAGCCAATACTTTCAAAACACATTTTATAGGCACTTTCAGTTGCCAATAAAATGTGTACACAAGCCGTGTTGATTGGTGCTTTCAAATTGTGAATTTGATCAATATACATACTAACTTGAACTCACTTTATTTATTTTTGGGGTGTTATGCCGTGTTGCACTACCTCCTTCTTTAGTTACGTTTCGGACAGCATTACACATCTGCCCTGATGATGGATACTATAATACTGTCTGAAATGTTGACAAAAGAAGGAGGTAGCGCAACACGGCATAACACCGCAAAAATAAATAACGAAAATACTTTTGGCCATGAAAATCCAAAATCAATATCAATATCCCCTGTACATAGGCAAAGTAAGAGCGCATATATCCCTGGATAATTTTTGTCTCTCCTGAACATTTTTACAAATGTTTCTTCCGCGGTATTGGACTTACACTGACATTGTATGTATTTAACTTACGTTTCCAGCCATTTTTCCGAATCAGGAGGCAGAACCTCCAGGAGTAAGGCCCAAGCGAGGCTGCGGAGACGAGAGCAGCGCAGAGCACCCGTCAGAGCTAGCCGTCTCACTTCCTCTACACCTGCTGACATCTGGCGCCATTCTGAACTGAAATATTCACATAATTAACCTTTAGCTTTTTTAAAGCAACCTGTACCACCATGCAACACGTTTTGACACAATATACGAAAGTGTGTAAATAAATTAATGAGACTTTTTGCAATTGAAATTACGATTTCTCATTGTCTCCTTTAAATAGATGCCTCGGGAAGTCACATAGTGCTGGAGATGTATTAAAACTCTTCGTAGCACAGCTGGAACTCAGATTCTGGAATCGCCTTCAGTTGGTCAGTTTCGGCCTTTTTAATGTTCTCCAATATCGCAAAATGACATCCCCTGAGGGGATTTTTTTTTGGATAAAGAAAAAAATCACAAGGACTAAAATCTGTTGAATAGCCTGGCCGAAGAGCCAAAAAGATGTTTTTACTCGCCAAAAACTCATTAATTGAAATCCCTGTCTGGCAAGGTGAAAGGTATTTCAGAACTATTATCGTACAGATGTTTGTATCCCTGTCTGGCAAGGTGAAAGGTATTTCAGAACTATTATCGTACAGATGTTTTTATCCCTGTCTGGCAAGGTGTAAAGCATTTCAGAACTATTATTGTACAGATGTTTTTATCCCTATCTGGCAAGGTGAAAGGTATTTCAGAACTATTATCGTACAGATGTTTTTATTCCTGTCTGGCAAGGTGAAAGGTATTTCAGAACTATTATCGTACAGATGTTTTTATTCCTGTCTGGCAAGGTGAAAGGTATTTCAGAACTATTATCGTACAGATGTTTTTATTCCTGTCTGGCAAGGTGAAAGGTATTTCAGAACTATTATCGTACAGATGTTTTTATTCCTGTCTGGCAAGGTGAAAGGTATTTCAGAACTATTATCGTACAGATGTTTTTATTCCTGTCTGGCAAGGTGAAAGGTATTTCAGAACTATTATCGTACAGATGTTTTTATTCCTGTCTGGCAAGGTGAAAAGTATTTCAGAACTATTATCATACAGATATTATCATACTGATTTTTTTATCCCTGTCTGGTAAGGTGAAAGATATTTCAGAACTAACGTCAACCGATGATCAGAATGCACAAAAACCCATATTTTGACATTTTCATCAGTTTTGCAGTTGACAGCCTTTCGCTGTGTGGTTCATCTTCAATCGAGCCTCGGTCTTCTGAGAAGGCTTTAAACCACCTAAAATCCTGGGCCCTTGACAAAAAACTGTCACCATAGACCTGTGCCTAGGTCTGAAACAAACCTTGAAAGCACATTGTTGTTCAAAATTATTGTCACTCAATTTTAGAAAGCACTAGAATAAACCATTTCACGAAAACAATAAACACTAGAAAAAAACCAGTTCACGAAAACAATAATTGCTGCAGACCATTTAAGTGACTTGAGCGAGTTCAAGCATGTACTGTGGATGCATCAGATATTGGACTGCCTCTCCCCAGATGGGAAATCATCAGTGGTTCCATACGGAATGCTACGCTACTAGTCACGTTATTTTATTTACACACCTCGTATGTTTTTAGTGAAACTTAGTAGATCACATAATATGCAACTTCCGCTTACGGGGATAGCTGTCAAATGATCACATTTGAGACATCCCCATGTACATGGTTAAAATATCAGAAAATCAAAATAACATTAAATAAAGCCCAAAACTATTACAACTGTCACACACTTCATATGAGTATATCATTGTTTTTCCCCATTGTTTAATATCAATACACATATTCAGTCAAAAAATAAATGTAGATTTACAGTACTAATGTTTTTAATACTGGAATGAGAATTTAAAAATAGGAAATTATTAATTACGCTAATTTTGCCATGATGTGAACAAATTCCTACAAGAACCTACAATACTGTAATTAAATTACAAATGAGGATTATTGCTATAACTAATACAGTGTTGTTTTCCAAATTAGTCAATATTCTTAACGTCTAAGTCAGTGGTCTCCAACCTTTTTATCGCCGCGGTCTGGTCGACATTTGATAATTTTACCGCAGCCCGCTGAGGGGGGGATATATTCACTGCTCATGTGTTTTAACGTCACACAACGCTATCAAATATTTCTTCCTATGTTAGGAGAGAGGGTCAGTTGAATTAGAGAGCTGCCGCGAAATGTCATTTCTTTGTACTGGATCTGTCAACTTGATAGCTATGACAGAGGGGTCGCATAATTTTTCGCATATCGCCTCAGAAGCGATTACGATATAACTATGAGCTTCGAGCACATCTTCTGCTAAGATGTCACAGGTCTGTATGGGATTGTAATGTCTCATTGTGCGTGCGATGATCTTTTATCTTTGCGTGTGACACCTGTATAAAACGTTTCCACTTGCATTTGGGCAAGCAGAATATAAGAGTGGTGACTCACTTCGTTGCGTCTCACTCAAGCTCTTTACATTATATATGGGAGTGCGCAAGATGGAAGCCCATTCGTGTTTTTCACTTCGAAGGTGTTGTGTTGGCAGTAACTAGGCGTGAAGGGGTTCTCAAGTGAATAATATTTTTTTGTCAATAATTATTTATTTTTTTATTGGGTATGTTCGATTTTTTTTACGTAATTTTGATTTTTAAACTGGGCCTTGGGCGCCCCGGTACCATTTGATCCACGAACCGGTACCGGTCTGCAGACCGGGGGTTGGGGACCACTGGTCTAAGTGACTGTTCATTGTTTGCATAGATAACCCAATTATTATCAAAAATTGAGTTGGTTTAATCAATAGTCATTAAATGTCAACAAATAAACAGGACAAGGGTTGAATGAATAAATAAACAAAAAAATAATTAACTCGGTACATGTTCATCCAATATTCATAAATTATTTAAAAAAAAAACACTGAAATTGGCTGTAAGGCTAGTTTTTTAAAAATTAAACCCAAATTAAGAATCTACTTTACAAAACAGGTTCTTAGATTGGGTAGAGTTTTAAAGTAACTTAATACGAATACGTCAAACGAGAAAGACATCAACACCATCAAAACACATGAAATTTTTAAACTTTGATAAAAATGGAACTGCATCTTTACCATCTCCCCCCGAGGTAAATTGTTGTATTTTATAGTAATTAAGTTGAATCGAAGCGTTATTTAAAAAATATTCGTATTAAGCGTGTCCAGCTATCCTAAAAGATTACCACTCCTGTGTTCCTCGTTGCAAATAACTGATATGAAGTTGAAACATGTTTATGCTTCATAACAGTGTTTAACTTTATTAAGTTATGGTTACACTGTAAAGAAATTTGATCATACTGGAAAATTGTAAAAGGAATAAGATAATTACTCGTATTTTTTAAGCCTTATGCTGCTGTCAGATAAATCGGGAGAAGGGTTGCTGATTTTGGTAAATGAATCGATGCTACTGTCATCCCCAGCTGATTCGGCAATTTCATCAACCTGTCAAAATGTGAAGTTTATAATAACAATAGTATACGAAATATAAAACATTTTAGACAAAAGAGCATACCATTGTGAAGACTACAGAATTTTTAATATCGTATTTCAATAATATGATATTATATAACGGTAGTACAAGATCATGAATAAACTTTATAGGATAATAATATTATTGAACACAATAAAATAATCTCGAAAACCGCAGATAATCCGTTGACATTTACAACCATAGATTTGACCGATTGACGTTGAAGTCGAAGACCAAAGCTAGTGATGGAATGATCGAGACATTTACATAATCGAAATATTTTAATCGATACATCAAAAGAATCGAATGTTTCATCGATTAATCGCTCGGAGTTCGGGCGGGCTACGGCCAAGAGCAGCATTTTTTTGCCGCGCGGGGGGCGGGGGTGTGGAAGGGGGGAGTTGGAGACAAAAATTTATGGTGCATTGGTATGGCAACACTTTGGTAAGTACGTACTGCAAAAAAAAGTTTACTGATTTTCATTCTTGGCAATGATTTCCTTGTTGTTTACTAGCAACATAATATTATTCATGTTATCCACGAATTTCAAATATGTATTCATTTCACAAACCTTTTCACGTGAGACCGGTCGGCATTAGCGAATTATTAAAAAAAAAAATGGAGCAGTTGGGACTCTTGTGCGGTATTCACATAACAATAATTTACAATATATATTTATATATATTTTAAATTAAATTTAATGCACCCCCTCTCCTTTAATCACCCCCTCTCCTTTAATCATCCCCTCACTACCCCATGTGATCGGTAAGCGTCGTCACTGTGGATTTTAATGGTTTAGGACCGCATGCCACGGTACTACAACAATACATTTGTGTGAGGTCTGTGACGTCACATATATTATAAACCCCCATGATGAATGATCACCTCACGGTTCTAATACAAAAATGTCATACAATACACAAACACCTCGCCACATCACACTTCACGGCTCTAATACAAAAATGTCATACAATACAAGAGCAACCTCACACCTCACCACCTCATACATTTGTCCCATACGATACATGACATGACATGTATTGCAATACACCAACCACCTCAAACTTCACCACTTCATACATTTGTCCCATACGTGACATGACATGTAGTATCAAGGGCGGATCCACCGTTGTGGGCACGGTGGGCATGCCCACAACCCTAATAGACTTGTAACGTCACACTTTCACGGTCTATTGAGATCGATGGGCTAAAAAGTGGTCCAGATGTACCTACCGCCTATTCATTAACGATAGTGAATCAACTATAATAAATGAATGAACCGACTCTGGATGACCAAATGGAAAAGAGATTGTGAAAACAATTCGGCCATACCAGACTCGGTAGCTCATCTCATTGAAGCATGCGACCAAGATTTGTACCCTAACATAAAAATTTTCTTACAAATACTGGCAACTCATCCCGGTCAGTGTAGCTACCGCAGAGAGATCGTTTTCTAATCTTCGCAGAATAAAATCTTGGTTGCATGCCTCAACGGCACAGGAAAGATTATCCGGACCAGTTCTCTTAAAAATACACAAAGCTGTGAACCTAGATATCGATGAAATTATCGACGTTTTCGCGAAAAAGAAACGTAAGCTTGAATTTGTAATTTAAGTAAGCATCTAATTAAAAGTTATTTAATGTAAAATGTTTCCTAGCGTTTAATTTAATTTGATATCCTTTGAAGATGTAAAAAAAATTAACAAATTGGTTCTGTAGTTGTAATGGTATTCGTAGCGTAATTAAGGTGCATCTCAGTTGCTGGTCTTCCCTACGACTCCTGAGATAGCGTCAAAATCGGGTCTGACTTCCTCCAATGATTATTTCCATTCCTATGGCCAAAGTCCTGATGCGCGGAAAAAAGGAAATAATCAAATTCAAAAGTCGTTCATGAGTCACGATTGTTCATGAGCGAGTTCGTACCCCGACTCGCACTTGGCCGATTTTCGGGTGGCTGTGACCACAATCTTTTTTGAGGGCTGGATCCGCGCCTGAGTGCAATACACCAACGACCTCACACCTCACCACCTCATACATTTGTCCCATACGTGACATGACATTTGTATTAATACGAAGAAAAAGAGTTGGTACAAATACATCTTGTGAGGTGGGGTACATTTTGCGTTTTTGTATGGAACATTTGAGGTGCCTCTTGTATGAGACAACACTAGGTAGATGTCTATATTCAGTGTCTAATATTGAACCAAAAAAATGTTTCCTCATTGGATAAAATTAACTGGCTTTCAATATATTCTATATTATGGTGAGGTTTGTCTAGGTCTTGGAGGTGGATGACCAGGACACACTGAACCCCAGATTCCTACCCACCCCTTAAACCCTTTTCCTTCCCAGAACTCTCCTCCCCTTCCTTTCCTTTAAAAAACACTCCACACAGCATCCCCAAAGATGACATAGGCCCTGAGGGGAATTATTTTCCTCAGGGCCTCCTGTGTGGAGCTCATGTAAAAAAAAAAAAAAAAAAAAAAAATTCAAAATCCAACAGTTTCTCTGATAAAAAAACTGAAGAAATAAAGCAAAGCGCCCACCTGTCTCATAATATAAATAATAATACCAAACATCACAAACGAGATTCGAAAACGATAACTATCTTTTGAAAAATTTAATATATTTCTTCTGAATAAGAGTATTGTTAGAGTCAGTATTATAATTCATTCGAACGATTATCGATAATAATCAAAATATACAAACAATCTTTTCTAGAAGTTTTTTAATGGGATTTCTCGAAGTGTGAAATTTGTGTGAATTGAATTGAATTGTAAAAGCCCAATGGGCGAATAAATTAAAATAAAACCAAAGAGGCGACGAGAACAAAAACAGCTAGTGCGCATAAGTTGTTATTGCACCCAGTTCCCAGTTCCCCCAGAATAGGGAGGTCAATTCCACCACATTGGGAGCATAAATATTAAATATTGAATTATTTCCGTAGTATTAAATATTGGATAGATAAAAAGTATTTTTTGTATAAAAGAAACTTGTTCAATTATTAAACTATTGATGTTTCAATAGTTTAATAAACAATTATTATTACAAATTACAAAAATTAAAAAGCTACATAATTTTAAATTTCAATAATTAGTTCTAGCAACACCAAAAATGTTGTTTTTTCGCTTGTTGGCAAACACATTTGTCCAAAAAAAATTGAATTGTAGTTTTCGGCCTGCGTCTATTGGCATCCATTTTCTATTTGTATCTAAAATTATGTGATGCTTACTTGATACGGTAATATTGTGCTATTTTTGATTGAAATTAGTTATTATTTCCTCCATCATACACAAGACTCTGTCTTTTACGTATTTTTGTAGTAGGTACGTATGCATGCAACTAACGGTATATTTCACGAAGATGCTTTTTCACCTCTCATAACTGTCATTGACATTGATTTGCTAATATTTACTGTATTCGCATTATTTTGTATTTAAATTGTTTTCATCGACATTTCTGCCAATTTGGTTGCCTTTTGTGATCTAAATTACGCAATTTTATCTTGATTTACGCTGAGGTCACACGCACAGCAAAATTAGGACACTCGTCGATGTGTTTACTTTTTAACTTCGATTTTTAACAAATGCCGCCCTCGTTAATCTCTGTAATGAAATACAATTTTAAAGAAATGGTTTTTCGTTTCCAGTGATGTAATTGATAAATATGGACACCGATAACAATGACCAAAATTTGCTCAATGTCGACGCCAACTCGAGCTCTGCAGATATGAGCGTTTTGGAGGTCTCCACCAATCAAGATGATACTCTTAGCTATCAGACTGCGGATGAGGAGAATAGCTCCAAGTACTTTTCCATGATTGAAGGAGACTCCACCCTGGAGGGCTCCTGCAGTGAGAACGTCACTCTGGAAAGCAAGTGTGACTTGAATGCCTCCTCGATTGTAGAGAGTGAGAGCGGTAGCAGTAGCAAGCCCTCCCAAGTGCTGAACAGTCTAGCCAACCTGACCATCGAGTCAGTGAACAAGCTCCATATACATGAGAGGATCGACGCAGCAAACATCTTGTCTGGCGGAGTGGACATCTTTGATGACAATGAGAACTCTTTGGACGAACATGAACTCGTGATAGATGATGACGCTCATCCTTCAGAGAAATCAAATGATTTTCTGGAGAACAGCGCAGAAGTTTCCGGAGACATGGGCTACAAGGGCTCTAATCCGGAAACAGCGGGAGAGGAAAAGGAAACAGAGACCAATTTTAACAAACATTTCGAATTATTTAAGAAGAGTGGAGATAAAGAAATCATCAGTGAAGAATCTGCAAAATCAATGGCTGCGGTAGTTAGTAAAGAAGGATGTGAGGCACCGAAGAAGGAGGTTGCGGAGGAGGTACAAGAAGCTGAAGTCAAGACGGATAACTACAGCGCCCTGTTGCAGAGCAACCTGCCCGAGGGTAGCAGCGAAGTCACCCTCGTCATAGACGACAAAAACACAGAGGCCATCGACATTGGGGAAGGAGTGTTCATTTACAAGCGAGATGATGGCGAATTAACGGCCATACAAATTACAATGAATGAAGATGGCGTCACCAACTTCAAGTGCCTTCATGTTGGGTAAGTTGCAAACTTATTTTGTACATAATTGTCTCCTCAAAACTGTACAACCGCTGTCCCTGCCACTACTTAACATTATTATTAATTATTTAATAATTTTTTTGACATGACGTCTTATAAATCGATGAACGCCGGCTGCACTCACAAAAGAGCATGACTCATTGTCACGTTCCGCCTGAGCCGAGCGTGCAAGCGAGAGCGCGGAACAAGCGTTCGGCTTGTGACGCATCTATCTCTCTTCCACTCCATCGTTATCATGTAAAATTATTGTCCGTATACCAACTTTACAGACAACCAATTTTTTTTTTGGGTGCGTCCTTTTTGGGTTGCCAGGCTCTTCAAAGATTCTATTACCATTGGTTCCAAAGTAAATATCTTTTACTTCGAACCCAGCAAACTTATTTTGTGGCACCATTTTAATTCAAAATTAATAATATACTTGGTTTTTACCACTTTTATTGTTTACAAAACCAACATGTTTCTTGAGCTAAGCTCACTTCTTCAGGATTTACTAACTAATTATAAATAATAAATAAAAACAATGGTCATAGACATAGACAACTTAATTATAAATAATAGACAGTCATTGGAAAGGTTAGAATGTGTGGAGGGAAGAGGGGCAATTTGTAACAATTTACAAAGGAAACAGATTTAATATTGGGTAATTTAAATTACAATTTAAACTAAGTATATTATTAATTTTGAAATATTTTTTAATTAATATTTTTGTTAGAATTAGGTTCTTCTTCCATAGATATGCAAGTATCTGATACGAAGGTTCGTACTCAGACACACGTTGACATTTTTTTAACTCCTCGGCAACGCCGTCTTCCGCAACCAACCTACTCAAATCGTTGAGAGACTAAACATGGAGTCACTTGACTTCAAACAAACCGTGTGTTTTAGATCAATGCTGGAAACAAAATAGTCAACAATGAATAACGGGATGTGAAAATTAAAGCTTCAGGGGTTCAATAGTGATGAAGAGTTATTCATCCATCTGTGAATGAAAAATTACCATTTTCTCAATGAACTTTGTTGAATGTTTCATTTATGCATATTCTTGAATGTCTAAAGGTTGAAGAGATGATGCAACCCTGTTAAAATTGTCTATGTTTCTTTATCTGTTAATTTATCTGCTGATGCATTTCAAAGTAAGCCACTCTTGTGTTCCGAGGGGAATAGAAAATCCAGTTGCACACATTAATATGTTGCAAAATTCTACGAAAACCATTTGCTTGCTTCGCATATAACCATAATTTAAGCTGAGGACTAGCACACAGATTCAATCCTTAGTTGAAACCAGTTTTGAACACAAAATGTAGTATAATTTAAAAAAAAAACAAAAATACATAATTACAATTTTATAAATTTTACAAGAAAAGTAAATAAATACAGAAAGAAAACATTCAGAAAGTTCTTTTTTAAAATTCAGAAAGAAAACATTCAGAAAATTCTTTTATGTAACGGTAAAATATTTCCGCTTTACGAAAAAATCCAAATATATAGAACATTTCTGAAAGTATCCGAAAACTAAAAACTGTTTTTTAAAAGTGCTAAAATATGCTTTAAAATTTTATAAATCGAAATAAATATATAATTTTTGAAATATAAAAATTTTGCACGCAAACATAATTTAAAAATGGTTTACCTTACTTTTTTTCTATCTACTGATAACGAAAAAAATATAAAATCATGCCCATATTTTATTTGACAAATGTATTATAAAGGTTATTGTCACATCACTTTTTTTGACATTCCATGTAAAAATAATTAACAAAATTTCATAAATTTATTTCAAATTGAGATTCGAAACTTTGGTTTTGTAAAAATGTACATTTAACTTCTTTTGTGGTTAGTTTTTGAATTTGAATTTGAATATAAAGCGTGGTATTTTTTTTTCTAACACCATTTATATCATATTTCTCACTATGATACTAAGGGAGATATAACGATTTCTATGAGACCTATAAGAGTTGTTCCGAAAACTGAACAAATAGACTGAGGTTTTTTTTAATATGATTACCTCACAAGAGTCCCAGCTGCTCCCGTCTGGAGCCAGTGAGACTATGGCATCCCCAATAGGGGTATGTTGTGAGGCTGAAGGTAGTGGGGAGGGGAAGGAGACGGGGAAGAGGAAGGTGGGGAGGAACCTGACTATTCAGACCTGATCACCAAACACGCTAATGCTATTTCAAGCAACTTAATTTTTAAACACTATTTCAAGCAACTTTTCAATTTTGAATGGTGGTCTTACACCAGGGTGATTCTGAGAGTATCTTCCACTCTGGAACGTGCCGCAAATATACTTTATTTTAAATTAATTAATTGTGAAATAACACAAATTATTCAAATAACCCCACACCGGGATTCGACTCCGCGACCTTCGGATTGCGAGTCAAGAGCCTCAACCCTAGACAAGCTGGCCGTCAGGGTTAAATAACACACTGGTGCCATCTTTTGGCTACGTCACCTAACGTGAGGTATAACCACTATGACACTGGACTTTATTAAAATGTGCTATGTATAAAAGTAACATTGGTTTTAATTCATTACTCTCATTTTTTCCAGTAAAAATGAAGACGGCAACCTTGAGGTGTACGAGGAGCAAGTCAACCAAGTCCCAGTTACAAACGAGGAGTTGGAGTCAATGAAAGCCAAGGTATTTATTTCTTCTTCCATCCATAAGCAAATGCTTTTAATGGAAAACCAGTACTCCTTTAATGTGTACCATTTTTAAGATAAACAAATAAAGATATTAAAAAAATATGTTATAACTAGGATACGTCCATGCGGTGGCTATAACAGTGCCATACTCTAGGGAAAATATAACTTAATTTTTAAACACGTTATTACTAGGATACGTCCACACGGTGGCTATAACAGTGCCGTAGTCTAGGGAAAATATAACTTAATTTTTAAACAAAAAACGCATAGGTACCAATTAAACACCTATTTTTAAATCGCTTCCTGGTTTTAGCGTGCGAGAAGTTGAGTATGTTGCCAACAATAAAAGTGAATTGACTTAAATTAAATGACATGCAAAGTTTTCTCAGAGCAGTTTATATTGGGGATATCCTTAAACTGCTGATCCTGTTCAAATCACAAGTGCACTCCACTGTTAAATTTGGCAGCCAGCACTGGTCTGGAACCCCAAAATACTTAAAAAAAAAACCCTTTACTCTGCGCAGAACAGGGCAGTCCATTTGACAGCTTTCCCGATCATAACTGGATTGCAATCTTTATAGCACCGGCGTCAGATGGGAATGATGTCCGTGTTCTATCCGTATTTCAACGGAAGATGCTCCGAGGAACTTGCGGCTGTGATCCCTTCTGCACTGTTGCATTATTGGGAAACACGCCAATCAGGCGCCCAACATTTTTACCCGGTTGACATCTGTGCCGCATGAGAATGGGTAGTTTTTACGGCTCGTTCTTAAGATATATAGTTCTAGAGCAGGTCTCGGGTCCGAGTTCTTCTGTGGGCTCTATCCGAGGGCGGGTCCGAGTTCTTGGCCAAACCCATGCGTCCCGTCTCGGTGCGCTGCAACAGCGCCCAATATCTACTCAGTCCGCTCCCAAGAACTCGAACCCGAACCCACTCCTAGAACTTGAGTGCTTTTAAAACGAAGTACTCCTCGGAGGCCTCCGGCAAAATGCAGAACTTACTCATCTCTAGCGGGGAAGAGAAGGAGATGGGGAAGAGGAAAATTGGAAATTACCTGGCCTTTCAGATATGGTCACCAAACACGGCCAAAGTCATTTCAAGCAACGTTTGAATTCTGAATGGTGATATCAGGGTGATACTGAGAGTATCTTCCACTCAGGAACGTGCCGCAAATATACTATATATTATTTATAATCATTTTAAAATGTACGCCAAACGCGTGCCTGACATTCATACACAGTTGACATTTGTCACACGAGAATGGGTCGTTCTTGTGACTCATTCTTAGGTTTAACACTCTTCCGTAGAATGATTTGCCGGTCTCTTTGTTTCCTCCCTCCTACAACACAAGTCTCTTCACAAGACCCAGGTTCACTCTTTCCTTTTCAAAAAAGACCCTCCACACAGCAACCCCAAAGATGATGTAGGCCCTGAGTGAAATTATTTTTCTCAGGGCCTGTGTAATCTTTGGTGACCGGTTAACTCGGAATGAAACCATCTCAGATAAGTCATTTAGAGCAATAAAAAATTGGTTAAATAGGTTACGTCAGGTTAGAGTTATCGGCCCATTTAAAATGAATTTTTTCAAAGCCTTTAATGACTTTTCAAGGAGGTGTTGAGTTGACTTTATTCTCAGTTGGCATGGAAAGTAATCTTTATATGCCAGGATTTGAATCTGCGACCACCGGATTGCTAGTCAAGACCCTTATCACTCGACCGCAGAGGCCGTCGAATATACCTAAATGAAAACAGAAATCTGTTTTGGATGTATCAAATAATATTGTCCTTGAATATTTAGGGAACATCTCACTAAAAGTGGATTTCTCAAAAATATTGCCCAAATATTACAAAAATAAATAAATTTATATTATTGCCAATCCTAATTTGTGTAATTAAAATTATTAAAACCTTCCACAACCTCTTGCAGTTACGACGAGGATTGATTTTATAGAAGACAAGCGGATAATATGTCTCTTTTCTTTTCCGTATGTTTTCTATTGAAGAGAGAGACAAAATCATAGTAGCTCAGCATCTGCTTACATGAAAACACCAGCGAGAAACTGTAACACCGTTTTAATTAAATTTTAAATTTATTTCCTTGATATTTGATATAATATTTCATAAAAAAACATAATTGATATCACAAAACCTCCAGACAATATATCGAAAAGTCGATATATTTTTATGCGCAAAGCATTTTTTTTGCATGATTTTTCTTTAAAAATCATGCAAAATTGAGAATTTGTTCAGATCAAGTCTCTCGTCATTTACACCAGCCAGCTGGGAGTAAAACGAATTTGATCTGTTAAATAACGATAATATGATTGTTTTGCCTTTAATAATGAGCGGCTCTGGAATTCTTCATTTTGGTACTGCCTAGCAATATACTAGTTATAAATTGGGTAATAAGTGATGATTATTTTGGCTGTATTTTCTTTTTACTGCATATTTCTTGTGTTACTATGATTGCAAGCATATTTTAACCAACATTGCTGCAAATACCGAAGAATGGACAAGTGAAAGCTATTTCATTAAAATCAAGTATCGTATATGAAAAGATCGGACAGTTTTGTCAATGTTGAAACTTATCCAATTGTTGCTTTCCAAAGAGTTAGACGACTCTACAATATAATACAGATTGATTTGTTTTATTTATTTTCAGGAGCTTTCTAATGCTGATGAAACTGTGAATATTCAAAGCACGGGAGAAGTTCAACTGAAAGACAACTCTATTGTCAGTGAAACTTTAGAAATTCAAAGACTGGGAGAAGTACAGCTGAAAACCATCTCTATTGTCAGTGAAACTGTCGACCTTCGAACCACGGGAGAAGTACAACCTAAAGACATCTCTATTGTCAGTGAAATTGTGAACATTCAAAGCACAGAAGAACAACTGAAAGACATCTCTAATGTTAATGAAACTGTAGACATTCTTCAAAACACAGATGAAGAAGTACAGCTGAAAGACATCTCTATTGTTAATGAAACTGTAGACATTCTTCAAAACACAGATGGAGAAGTACAGCTGAAAGACATCTCTATTGTTAATGAAACTGTGGACATTCTTCGAAACACAGATGAAGAAGTACAGCTGAAAGACATCTCTATTGTTAATGAAACTGTGGACATTCTTCAAAACACAGATGCAGAAGTACAGCTGAAAGACATCTCTATTATTAATGAAACTGTGGACATTCTTCAAAACACAGATGAAGAAGTACAGCTGAAAGACATCTCTATTAATGAAACTGTGGACATTCTTCAAAACACAGATGAAGAAGTACAGCTGAAAAACATCTATATTGTTAATGAAACTGTGGACGTTCTTCAAAACACAGATAAAGAAGTACAGCTGAAAGACATCTCCATTGTCAATGAAACTGTGGACATTCTTCAAAACACAGATGAAAAAGTACAGCCAAAAGACATCTCTATTGTCAATGAAACTTTGGACATTCTTCAAAACACAGATGAAGAAGTACAGCTGAAAGACATCTCTATTGTCAATGAAACTGTGGACATTCTTCAAAACACAGATGAAAAAGTACAGCTGAAAGACATCGCTATTGTCAATGAAATTGTAGACATTCTTCAAAACCCGGAAGAACTACAGCTGAAGGACAAATCTATTGTCAACCAAACTATGGACATTCTTCAAAGCTCGGAAGGAGAACAACTTAAAGATATCTCCATTGTCAATGAAACTGTGGAAATCCCGAGCACAGAAGAAGTACAGCTGAAAGACATCTCTATTGTCAATGAAATTGTGGACATTCAAAGCACGGGAGAAGTGCAGCTGAAAGATATTTGTCCCATCAATGAAACAACTGAGGACATTCAAATGACGGAAAAAGTACAGTTGAAAGGCAAAGACGTATTTACTGTTAATGAAATTGTGGTCATTCAAAATACGGAAGACTATACTGTCAATGAAACAACTCAGGATATTCAAATCACGGGAGAAGTACAGTTGAAAGGCAAAGACGTATCTACTGTTAATGAAACTGTGGACATTCAAAATACGGAAGACTATACTGTCAATGAAACAACTCAGGATATTCAAATCACGGGAGAAGTACACTTGAGAGGCAAAGAAATCTCTACTGTTAGTGAAACTATGGACAATCAAAATATGAAAGAAGTAGAGTTGAAAGAAACATCTACTGTTAGTGAAACTATAGACATTCAAAGTACGGAAGAAGTACAGCTGAAAGACATCTCTACTGTTAATGAAACTATGGACATTCAAAGTACGGAAGAAGTACCTCTGAAAGACATCTCTAATGTTAATGAAACTATGAACATTCAAAGTACGGAAGAAGTTTTTTTGAAAGACATCTCTACTGTTGATGAAACTATGGACATTCAAATTACGAAAGAATTACATCTAAAAGACATCTCTAATGTTAATGTCTCTCTTGATGTTCAAAGCCCGGAAGGAGAATATCTCAAAGACCTCTCCACCGCCATTGAAACTGCAGATAGTCAAAGCACGGAAGAAGTGCCGCTAAAAGACATCTCTCAAGATAAGTCAGAGGTTTCTGAAAAAGGAGAAACTCCAGAATTGGTCACTGATAATGCTAACAGTGAGCGTGAAGTTGAGACAGAAGCAGCAGAAAATGTATTTGTGAACCTTGCTTCTCCTGTTAGCAGTGAGCGGGATATTGTGCTTGACAAATCAGATGTTAATTTTGACACAGCTAGCATTGCCAATATTGCAGAGGAAGATGTTATTGAGAATGCTACCATCCCTTCTATCTCTATTTCAACTACAAATGAGAACCTGAATTCTACACCAGAAGTTCAAACTATATTAGAACCCTGTCTTGAGTTACAGTTGACTAAGGATGAATATGCGTTGGGCTCTTCATGTGTTGTTTCTTCAGATCCAGGCATAATTGAGAAAATTATATTAACTGTTGATACTAAAGACGAGCTTCAGCATCCAAAACCTGCCAGCGTGTCCGAACCTGCTGAAAGTACAGATTTATCTTCACCACAAGAGGAAAAAGTTGCGTCAGAAAATGATTTCGAAAATAAAATTGACTTGGAAGATTCTGAAAATTTCATTGAATGCGAAAATGAGATGTTGCAAGCCAGTAGTTCTGCCAAAATTCCATTGTCAGATGTGAAAATTGTCCTACCAACAGAATTATTTTCTGGTTCAATTGAAAATAGTGATAAATTATTAACAGTTGAACGTAGTACAGAAGCAAACATATCTACAGCTATATCTGAAATAATTGAAGTGAATGATATTGATAGTGTCGATTCAAGCAGTTTTAATGCAACTGGCTCTTCGTCTTCCAAGTTGGGTATCGTACCCGAAGTTGTAAGTTCCAACAACGATGTAGTGATCTCATCAGAAGTAGCAGAAGGCTTTGATGAACCTAATCTGAAGCAAGATGTGGTTCCTGAAGAGATGATCACTTTGGGGACCATTTGCGATGATGATAGTAAGTTTCTGTCATCTTCTGAGCCTGAACCAAATCCACTAGTAATAATTGAAAGCTGTTCTGAACCAAGTGTTACAGATTTAGTAATGGGCCCTGAGGAATGGCTAGAATCGGAGGAACCGGAGATTAAATTAAACGATGCTACAATTCCTGTAATTAAGCCTCTTGAAGTTATGGAGATTGATGAAGAATCTTCAGAACCCAATATAATTGAATTGTCCGATGATGACTCAGCTGATACACAAATAGAGACTGTTGAGAGCGCCACAGTGAAAGACTGTCAAGCTGATTTAACAGAAAAAGTAACATTTGAAATGTGTGAGAGCTCAATAGAAGCCAAGAATAAATCAATAGATATTGTAACTTCTTCTAATACTCCATCTTTCAGTGATATTGTAAGCACAGATAAAATTACTCCTTCATGCATTGAAAGCCAGAACCAAAATACGGAAATAGAGATGTCTCCCTTATTGCTGAATGAGATTCCAGTTCTTCAAATATCAGATACTTCAGATTCTGATGACACCATTGAAATATCTTTGGCTGATAAGCCAACAACTCAACCCATCATCTCAGAAAATCATTCTGTTAAAATAATTTCTTTAACTACGGAAGAAGAACCTGATAAGGACCAAAAATCTTCAAAAATGATAGAATGTAGCGATTCCATGAAGAGTTTTGGAAGTAACGCCAAAAGTTCAGTGGATACTTCACCATCGAAAGCACTACAATCCCAATCCAGTGTGGAATCAGAAGATGATCTGGAGGATGATGACTATGTCGAAGGAGAACCGGTTACCGGAGACAGTGGAGTAGAATGGATAGCAGCCAACAGCTCCCAGTATGAAACCTTTATTGTCAAAATTGCTACTACTTTAGAAAAACCTACAGTACAGCATACAGCGGACCTTAAGCTTGGGGAAAGTTCAGGTGAAACTAATGATATGTGTGATGTGGACAAAGGAGTCGCTGTACCTTGTACTGAGAGCCAGGAGGTATCAGATAACAACAATGATATTTCTGTGGATGGTTTACCTGTAAAAAAAGTCATTGATGTGAAAGCAATCCAGAGTATAGAGAAAAATGTTGTTTCAGAGGTTGATTTTGATAAATTTGTAAGGAGAAACTCCATTCCGTTGTTGGAAGTGTGCAATTCCATTGAATTTGAAGATGTGTCGCAAACTGTTAGAATAATGTCAGTTCCTGTTTTAGAAGAAGAATGTGAAATAGTAGAAATTTCAACCCTACCTGAAACCGTGAAAGAAATGCCTCTGCCTACGCTGTCTAACAATGGCGTCAAAATTGCATCTAGTGTTACCACTCAACCTTCCCAGAGAGAAGTGGTTGTAAACAAAAAAGCAATTTCTCCATGTGAAGTGTCAACATATAAACCCACTCTGCCTCAGCTATACAGATCACCAGTTAAAGAAAAATCAAATTATACCAAAAATTTATCGCCACCACTCGTGCAATCAGCTCAAAAACAAATCATTCCAAATAAAAGTGCATTACTACAGAAAGGTGATGTAAAAATACTGGCTAAATATTCTGAATCTCCAAGTCAACCATTTACCAATGTTTCAAAGTTAAGAACGTATTCGCCAAGTCATAAACTTAATTCTAATCTGAAACCAGCGTCAATACAAAACAGATCCCAACAAAATGCCTTCAGAGAAGTAGATAAAGTGCGAGTAGTTCAAGCAATTTCTTCTCCCCGACCGCATCAATTATTAGTTCAGGCTAACTCTCCAATAGTTGCAAACGTAAGCCTTGTTGGACACACTATAACGGATCATAAAGACAAGTCCCCTGGTGCTAATCGACATATTATTATGCATCATAAAAACAAGTCACCTGTAGCTAATCGGGACACTATTATGGATCGTAAAGACAAATCACCTGGGACTAACCTAAATATTATTTTGGATCATAAAAACAAGACACCTGGGATCAACCGAAACCCTATTATGGATTATAAAGACAAATCACCCAGCGTTACCCGAAACATTGCTACGGATCATAAAGATAAATCCCCTGTGGCTAACATTGAAAAAACAAGTGCAACCAACATTATAAGTGTGAAAATTCCCATAGACACTGAAACAATCAGTTCTGCAGAAGATTCGCCAAATTCAGAGCAAAAGCCTCAAGCCAAGTGCAGGCAACCTAGAAAACAAGTATTTACTCCGGTAACCAGATCTGATATGGAAATCATTTTCCCAAATCTGTACAGCAATGCGGAGGAATATAAAAAAGAAAGTGAAGCGAAAGCTCTGAAAATGACATACAAATTAAAGGAACGTGATATAAGATTTAAACAGTTATCTAAAAAGGATCCTGCCAAGAATATTCTAGATAAATCTCCAAAAACAAGTCCAAATACTACATTATCCCCTGGCTCAAAACCTGTTACCAATATTGATCTATCTCTATCTCCTGAAAGAGAGAGTAAAATACAGAAAACTCCTGACATTCTGAAATCTGACTCTACAGGTCAACCAGAAATTATGAATCTTGATAGCATTTCAAATAGTCCTTTATCAAGTTCCGCAAAGCGGAAACGCGGGAGACCTAAGAAAAACCAAACAATTTCGGCAGATGTTTTGAAATCTGATGAAGACACTCCATTAAAGAAACATTTGCCTGATGAGACATTGGACACTGCAGTTGAAGATGTACTAGTTGAATTAGTCGAATCTAATGTTAAAAAAGTTGAAAAAGCAAAAGAATCTCCTGTTATAGAGGTATTGAAAACAAAAATAACTCCTATAAAAGAAGGAACAAACCTCAAAGAAATTCCCGTTAAAGAAGTGACAAATGCAAAAGAAACTCTTGTTCAAGAAGTAATAGATGCAGGAGAAACTCCTGTTCAAGAAGTAACAGAGACAAAAGTAACATCTATTAAAGATGTATCAAAGGCAAAAGAGGCTTCTGCTAAAGAAGTATCAAAAGAGGCTTTTGTTGAAGAAGTTTTGAAGGCAACAGAAACTTCTGTGAATGAAAAAATAAATGTGAAAGAAACTGCAATTAAAGAAATAACAAAGGTAATAGAACTTCCTGCCAAAGAAGTAACCAAGACAAAAGAAGCTGTCGAAGAATTGATGAAGTCAAAAGAAAATCCTGCTAAAGAAGTAACACGGACAAAACAAACTCTTGAAAAGGGGGCAACAATAAGTAAAGAAGGTCCTTTAAGAGAGGTGGCTAAACCAAGGGAATCTCCTTCCCAAGAAGCCTCCAAGTCAGAAAATAGTCCTCGCACTCCTATCTCACCATTTGGAAAAATCAATGATAATATCAAATGTCCCATGTGCTTTAAAACCTTCCGTACTGAAAATGTTTTGTTGAAGCATGTTAAACATTGCAACGGGATTATTGATATAGAAACCATCAAATCCCCACGAAAACGTAAAATCACCACTGAAACTCCCAAAGATGACTTGAGTTGCAATACACCTGAAAAGAAAGCAACTGAACCTATAACCCATGACTATGATACACTCAAGATCACAGCAACCAAAGGTGCAAAATCCGAAATTATTAGTGGCGTTTCTGACAAGATAGAGACCAAACTTAATCCTTGCTTGAGTGATAATTTACCCAAAAAGAGAGGAAGGAAACCTAAAGTAGCAGTTTTGAATGATGAAATCTCTGAGAACAAAGCAACTAAACCTGGCACATTAGACTCACACACTGATCCTAAAAAAACAGTTAAGTGCGAAAATATTCCTGAAAAGAAAGGTTTACAACTTTTTACCGAATCACCTAAAATTAAATCAATAGGACCTGCAAATGATCCCTCCTCTGAAGTTTTACACCTGAAGGAAACATTGGAGCACTCCGACAAAGCTATCATTTCATTCAATCAACATCGTGAACACAATAAAGAATTGTCCAATGAATTATCTCCAGAGAGAAAAAAAGTGATGTCAGAAGATTCAGGAAATGATTCAGTAATAATAATGGAGTCAGTCAAAATGATGCCGTCTAAATCTCCTTTGGAGACCATTGCTATTGAAGATTCCTTTTCTTCATCACCTTCAAATCACAAATTTGAAAATAATCTAGTGGATAAATCTGTTGAAAAAGTGGAGGCATCATTGGATACAGTGAAAGAAGAGTCAAAGAGTGTTTTACCCGGAAAATGTGACTCGGGTGAACTGAATAATTCAACAAAAATAGCCAAAAACATTTCTGATAAAGCCTCCAAAGAGAAGACAATTGGCGGCGGTAAAAAACTGCTAGAAAAACCACCAGCAGCCATGGCATCTCCGATGAGTCGACTTGCTAAAATGAAGAACACCAAACCTGTTGTCAACAGCCCAATTGAATGTGAAATATGCGGAAAGACTTTCAGGCAACTAGCTCACATGGTCTATCACCGTACCAAACATACTGTGGATGAACCTGAATCCGAGCCTACATCCCCTGTAGAGACTCCTAAAGCCACAACTCCTAAAAAGCCAGTAGTCACTGAAGAGCAGGTGGAAAATTCTGTTGAACCAGAAACAATGTTGAAATGTGAGATTTGTCAGAAAGGCTTTAGAAAACTACATCATCTGGTTGAGCACCGTGAGCTGCACACAAACAGTGAGTCAAGATCACGCAGAACTTCGGTGGCCAGTGTGAAAAGTGAAACTGAATCTGCAGGATTCCGTTGCGACACTTGTGACAAATCCTTTAGGAAATTACACCACCTGGTGGAGCACCGGGAACTGCACATTGCCGAAGCACTCCAATCTTTGCCACAGCTGGCTGCGGAAGCCAAACCAATAGAGGATGCTACATGTTCCGGGTGCGGAAAATCCTTCAGAAAACGTCATCATATGGTTGAGCATAGGGATATTCATTGTTCCCCTTCTAAAAAGGGTAAGCCTGATGATTCTTCCAATGATAACAATATACGCTTATCTATCGCCAGTTCGACCAGTGAGGACGGAAACAATTGTGGAATTTGTGGTAAATCTTATAGAAAACTTCACCACATGGTAGAGCACAGAGAAAGTCACATTGAAGTAAGGGAGGAGAAAAGTACTAATCTGCCCGAAGTTTTGAATACTAAAGACATTATCCACGAATGCTCAAGGTGCTATATGGTATTCCCAAATGAAAACTCTCTAAACAAACATGTAACAATTTGCTCTAGAAAAAAGTTATTGAACAAATCAAAATCTGTGCAGCAAGAATTGATGCATTTAATAGACGATGTGGATGTTTTGCCTGTTGTGCCTAACAGCACACAGCGAGAGGACCGTGTCTCAGAATCGAGTGTCAATGCTTCTAAATCAGAACCTGTTATTACAGAATCAACTTCTGAACTAGAATCTGTAATTACGCATGTTCCAGACAATAATCAATTAAACAAATCCAACAATGTTTCTGATCAAAATATTGCTGCCGAGAATCAAGATGTTGACCTAACTGTTTCTGCTACCCCTGCAGCACTGAATGTGAATGTTCCTGTTCCTGTTCCCCTGACCAATGAAAGAGCGCCACCAAACCGGCCAGGTAGAAGATCTCTCTTTTCAAATGATATTTCAAGAACACAGGTTTCTAAAAGAAAGTCGCTTAACATTGATGCAGTATCTTCAAAGTCTCAGGAATTTGCAAGTGTGCCAACAAATCTTAATGCGAGTGTCCAGAGGCCTTTAAGAAAATCTCTGGTTGCAAGAAGTCAAGAAACCTCAAAAATTGAAGAATCGGAAAAGAGATTATATACTTTCCGCAATCTAAGAAAGTCTACTTCATCAGTCGATACCGTTACTTCGAGAACTTCTAGTAGAAGATCAATAAATTCCACTACTTCTATAGATTCCAAAGATCCTGTTAGGAAGACAATTTCTTGTAAGGATCCTACCGCTTCAAAATTGAAAATACCCCTCCGAAAATCTCTCATCTCAGGCATTCCAGCTAATTCATCATCAATAAAAGCTAAACCCTTAGCACCCGTAAGAACTACATCCAAAGTGGCCGTCAGGAAGTCTTCAATTCAATCGAAAGATGATGAGACCGATGTTAAATACATGATCAAGGAACCCAAACACATCACAGAGCCTCAACCCAAGTATAAAATCAATCCTGAGTTTAACAAACCCATTAGAAGATTGTCACAGCCTTTGGCACCCAAGAATGTATCTAAAACGATTATCAAGTCTCGTAAAAGGGTTAGCGAATCAGCCCTGTCAGGTCTTAAACTTCCGTCTGCCAAAATGCTGAAAGCTATTATAGAAGAGTCTGATATTCGATATTCGTTCCCTAAAAGTCCAAAACTAAAATCTGAGAGCACGGATCAATCTACAGTGGCGCCATCCACTTCCAGCTCAAGTACAAAGAAACCTGTCTCGGCCAAAGTCAGCAGTCAACTACCAAAGATGAATGAAAACACCAAGAAAACAAAGAAAGTGATTTCATCTGTTCTGATGTCACAGAAGAGGAAATCTCTAGGAGGAGGACGCAACTCCGTGGATGGCAGGAAACTGCCCGGACTTGCCAAGAAGGCAGCTGCTACTTTGCAGTTGAGGTGCTGCCGACAAGTTTTCACTTCTCAAGCTAACCTTTCAGTGCATAGGAAAACGCACAAAGGTTGGTGCAATTAATTTATCTTACTTTTTCACATCTAACAAATATTGTCAATTTTATTTATAATATAATTATGTTTTTTGTTGACAAATTAGAGACGATCACCGTTAGTGTGCTAGCACACCACACCCGGTTCACGGCTGGTTTTTACCAGCCGTGAACCGGGTTTTAAATCAGTAAACTTGCTAAATATACAGGGTGTTAAGGGACATACTTGACTTACTTTAACCAGTGATTCCTGACATTATTTGGAGTAAAAAATGTACCTTTATTGGATAACCAACACCTCTGCCATGGGTCACCCCAAGTGGTTCGATACGTTTGGTGATTTAGCAGGGGTGTCCGGGTTCATGGGGTGAGGTTTGTCTAGATCTTGGAGGCGGATGACCAGGACACACTGAACCCCAGATTCCTACCCACCCCTTAAACCCTTTTCCTTCCCAGAACTCTCCTCCCCTTCCTTTCCTCAAAAAAAACCCTCCACACAGCATCGCCAAAGATGACATAGGCCCTGAGGGAAATTATTTTCCTCAGGGCCTCCTGTGTGGAGCTCATGTAAAAAAATAAATAAATTTTAGTCTGGTGAATTTTTTGATGTTTTGAGTCGAGTGACCGACAATCCCTCAGCCCATTCCCAACTGTCCAACACCTACTATTTTTTTATATTTTTGTGGAAAAAAAAAAGACATCAAAAATGTCACCGGAGACCAAAATTTCATTTTTTACTCCAAATAATGTTAAGAATCTTTGGTTATAACCTCCCATCCTGTGGCTTACCCGCCGGCAGGCACAAAAAAAACTTTTTTTTTTTTTTAATGCGATTTTAACTCTTATGCATAAAGAAACTGTATAAAGGACAAGGTCAGAATTGCTTGCGCCAATATCAATCTGGACTTATGTTCTATTTGATTATTGTAGCTGTCTCTTTCGCTCTCCGATGGCGCTACAGCCCTTATCGAGCCTTGACCTCCCGCAACATTCGCCTCCAACCCCTCCTGTCCTCAGCGGCTGACTTCCAGTTTGTAACCTGGACAAGCTGTGCTGCATCCCCTCTTACCTCTTCTTCTCACTTCAGTCTGGGTCTTCCCACTTTTCTCCTTCCACCTGGGTGTCCAGTCATAATTCTTTTTGGAACGCGTGTGTCCGGCATTCTCTGTACATGCCCAGCCCTCTCCCCCAGGAGTCTCACATGGGCTGAGATGCTAGGGGCCTGAATATATCATACAGTTCTTTGTTGTGTCGATGATTATTGTAGCTACTCTTAGGACGGGTTGTTTCAAAAAATTTGATGGATTCATCAAATATTTGAAGTTAATTTTCACGTTCTGGGTAAGTTCTATTCGAGTTCTGTGATGATTTCAGTTTTGTGAATAAACTGGCCTACAATGATGTAACAAGAGAACATGAATAGAATTTACGCAGGACGTGAAAATTAACTTCAAATATTTGACGAATCCATCAAATTTTTTGAAACAACCCGTCCTTAATGATTTTAAAAGAATATTCATTTAAAATGGTATTAAAGTCACGGATTATGTAAAAAAAACACTTATTCTATTGTATTAACCTCTGGTTTGCCGATTGCGCGCCCGGGGCGCGCCATAAAAAAACATAAAAAAAAAAATTTGAGATGCGATTTTAAACCTTATGTATAAAGAAAATGTATGAAGGACAAGGTCAGAATCGCTTGGGGCATTCTTGTTCTTGACGTAACAGATATAAGGAACACACCTAGCCTCTTAAATAATCATCTTTGCACATATCTATGACTTTCGAAATGACATTTCTGCCGCGATTTGAGCTGTCAAACTTTGAGCGTCGCATGTCATGAAAAGATCGATAAAACTATCAATTTGTCAAATAAACGCAAGTAATATTGTTTGTAAGCATAGTTTATTGTTCAGGGAACGTGTTTCGGTAAATATTATACATGATAGCATAAAATAAATCCGCAAAATATTATGTCAAAGTCAAAACATCGCGAAATTTTCGAGTTTCCTCCCGTGGCATTTAAGAGATTAATGTATAATAAACAATTTTGTCACTTCACTTTTTTATCATTTCATACAATAATATTTAATAAAAAATTAATAATGTCTAACGGCACGTAGGCGATTTGGCGGGTGAAAACTGTTTCTACAACATAAGTCTTTTTTATGTACTTCTACTTCTATGGACAACTTTGAATAGAGATGTGAAGCTTGATTCAATATGAATCTTCTACTTTTTGTTTTAGGGTTGTCACTTGAACAATAACAGAGTTATAACGATTTATGTGGGAAAACACGCTTATTGTACTTAACTGCTATAGTTATATTGTCGTGTAAACACGCTTACGGGTCGGAGTGGTAAAGATGAGCCATTTTTAAAACTTTTTTATGTTTGCCTGCAAAATTTTTATGTTTCAAAAATTATGTTTATTTCTATTTATAAAATTTGATAGAGTGGTTTTATCACCTGTCAAAAACAGTTTTTATTATCGGATATGTTCAGAAATATTTCTTTTATATAGATTTTATTATAAAGCGGAAATATTTGTACTCTGAAAAAATATCGTAGAGTCCTAAGGGGTTAATGTGATCTCCTCCTTCTCCTTATATTAATTTTTAGCTAGTTTATCATTTAGAGGGATCGATCGGGGTATTGTGCTACCTTGTTGATATCTGGCACCTGGCACCCGGCAGTAGAATTATTATTAGATGCTCATACAGTTTACTATTCCTTCCAGTGGTGCGACAGGCACACAAGTGCGACTGCGGAAAGGCTTTCGACACGGAGGGGCTCCTGAAAAGACACATCCACACGGAGCACACCCCTCCGAAGTCCTTCAAATGCACGGACTGCGGCGCTTCGGTGCGCACTGCGGCTCAGTTTGCCAAACACAAGAAGGATCACCAAAGTCATCCACCCAAAGCCAACCCCACCAAGGTACTCAAGACCACCACCAAACTCCAGACTGAATCTGCCCCAAAAATCAAGACAAAAGACACCAAAAAAGTTTCCGCAAAGACAGAAGAAGTGGGTGCCAAGAAAGGTGTCAAGCGAAAAGTCGCTCACGGCGGAGTGCCTCTATCAGATAAAATGCGCAAAGCAATGGCTGGTGTCAAATTTTAAATTATCCTAAGGATCTGTACATACATTTGTTATTGAAATCAGGCCTTGTCTTTAAAATGTCGAGAGAATCATATTTGGTATAAGAGTGGAAACAAATTTTTTATGTAAATAGATATCAATATAAAATATATTTTTTCATTTTAGTGTTAATTTTATATCCTCTTAGGCAATAAGGTAGCATTTATGTACGTTTGTTACTTTTTTCTTTGAATTTTTTGTATTCAAATGTAACGATTATTAGAGCTCGTACGCCCTAGTGTTCAGCGGTTATCCAAGCGGCTGGCTGCTTTTTTATTTTAAAGTGCAACCGCTCATGTTTGTACGCACTAAACTGCCGAAAAATTCTAACCGCGGCGGTTGGGCTGAGGGCAGCGGCCCGCTTGACTATCCTAACTATATGCACTAGGCGGTTGCGGTTTAGTTTGCTGCTGAGTTTGCACGTGTCCGTCCGCCCAGCCATGAATTTCGACACAGAAAAAATTATCTTTGGGCTTCTTCAGTTCTTAAAAACAAATTGAGAACTGGCCAGATTCTTTACGTGTTTGCAGTAAAGAATGAATCCAATATTTTCTTTTCTTTGTATTGCGTCGCTGTCGTAGATACAAATAAATAACACAAGCGACAGCGTCCATTTTATTAATGATGAGACAACGCAGTTTTCTGCCTACCGTGGTTGAACCGCGCTAAGTGGTCCAACAGTGACTCCAGCTGTTTCAGCCGCTCGTGTCAGGGGGCAAGTCGCTTAACCGAACCGCCCACGCGGCTGACTGCTAGTATGTATGAGCTCTTATTGTCATTGTTTATCTCATTCTAAGTAAGTTTTTTTTTATTTGGTACAATAAATCACTATTTTTATATTATACACAAAAGACCTAACATTTGATTTAGCTTGAATATAATTTAAATTCTTTGATTGTCTGTTTTGCTCCAAAAAACATGAGTTTTTTTGTAGTCAGCAGGTATATTCATTTTTTGTACATTATTTCTCTGTGGGATTGCTTCTCATTGTTGTTAACTTTAATTATTTAGTGCTTTAGTTATGTTATGTCTCACAATAAATAAATATGTTTTTGTAATTTCGTTGCGGACATTTAATTTCTTTTTTTTCTTTCTTTTGAATTATTCAAAGTACAGGGATTGTGTTAAGATCCCATTTAGAACGTTCCCTGCTACAGCTATTATTAATCCCCTTGTGGGGCTGAATCCCATGTGAGCAATAAATTCACCATTAAAATTAATGCAAGGGGGGTAACGTTAAAAAGTTCCCTGTTAAAAAAATGTTAAAGTCGCAATATTTTGTGTATCAATTTATATTAACTTTGCAATCGAATTAGTTATGCTTTTATGGTTTGGACATGTTTGTCTTGTGTTGCTGCTCCATTATAATTACGTAATTAATAATATAATTGACTTATTTAAATAATGACTGTTTTCCAGGATATTTTTACTTCATAACGTGTGCTGATTAAATTAATGAATATCAAAGTTACTTATTAAAAGAATTCTCATTTAATCAATATTAAAAATGTGCCAATCATGTTATTTTCATTGTTATGCGGTCTGTGACCCTAAATTATATCTCGAGTGACCATACTGGTCAATTTTTTGTTCTTACTGTATTTATTTCAATCAACGCTAGGCTATCAAATTTTTTGACGACTATGCATTCATGTTAAATAACTATATATGTATCTTTATTCCTTCATTTTTGTATTTTGCAATATTAAAATAAGTTATCTCATGTTTCGCAGACTGCCGAAGTGAAATCAACCCCAGACTAATATGCAAGCTACAAACTTTTTATCGTGGTCCAATTAACACGTACATTTTGGTTAGTTTGTATTTGTGTCCGCAAGTGTATGTACATTTATCAGTTCAAATAGTTCATAAATGAGGAACTCAGTATCAAAGTAGGACATAAACCATTTGGATTATTTTTTAGTAGAGTGAGTTTTTTGTTTGGAATATGCCGGTATGAAATATCTGATATTTTTTGTACCCGTATAATCCTTGTGCGTAAAGAATCACAAGCCATACATAACATTCTATAATTTAATACTTTTAACTATTTTAATTTTAAATTTAAAAATGCTTATGTCCGCTTTTGATACTAAAACGAGAGAAGTAATTTACTTTAACGTCTTTTCTTTTGCTCGTTTCAATTTTTGCAGTTTGTTACGCGCTTGCGAGCATTAGTAATCTCCATTTTATCATATTTTGATCAATGTTGAGCTGGAAAACTTCGATAAACCTTAAATTTTGTCCTAAGACTGACAACCCACTATCGAACAGAGTTTGTTGCAAACGTGAGTTGCAAGTGTCCGCTTTTGAAACACAAAGTGCAAACTTTAACATGCGATTTCTTGTATTAATTGTCTGATTTTGATAGATTTTCTCAGTTATTCAGTAAGAGAATCAGACATGCCACCATAATCAATCAAAATATGCATTTTAGAAAAATTGGCGTATGTCCGACTTTGATACTGAGTTCCTCAAATGATGCATGAGGGGTTTAAGATTGAAAGATTTTCCGGTCACAAAAGCTAACTCGGGAACACTTCAGTTCCGGAGTACTGTGTTATTTAAATTATTTCCAAAATATGATTTATGAATAGATAATAAACTACACAAATCAAATGTTATTGAAGCCACTTCTCGCTCAAAATATGTTGTTTATTATTATAATATAAATATTATGTACTGTAATCGTTTCGATTTTCCAAGATTATTCATTTTAATAATGTACTTTTAATTTGTCCTTCTTCATTTTTAGCGTTTGGTTTAGAATTAGAGTATCAATGACTGAAGAGTTATTTGCTATCATTTTCTCTATTTATGATTGTTTCAAATAATATTCTTTTATTTTAATTTTATGTTCAGGGTTCAAATGCTCTAATGTTGGATGAAAATGACTTTTTTAATTAAATATCAAATAAATCTAATTTCTTTCATTTGTTATATTTTCCTTTGGAAACCATTACTACTGGAAGAAGTTTTTGAAGTCGCCGATTGTTACACGAATATCCATTACTGATATCGATTGGAACAAATGTGTTTTGACATTTTCAGAAATGGTAAGAAAAATAAGATAAAATCTATGTTTATATATATTTAATAAAAATGATTTATTCAAAATTACCGTCCTTGGACGGTGACGCGAAATGCAGATTGTAACCAAGGTTATGCCATTTACACACATTGACAAAGACCACACATGCACATACAAAACCGCTGTCCGCTGTGGGAAGAATTATTGTTTGAAATAATACAATAACTTTGTAACCACGATTTATTCAATTTTTCTACTACCGACCGGTTTCGCTTAACATAAGCATCTTCAGAGTATAAAAATTAAACTGATCAAAATTATACATTGTGTGAGCTTATATACATATAGAAAAAGACAAAACATAATATAAGGAAAGAGTGAGAGAGTAAAATTAACATCTTATGTACATAGTGACAGAGAGAAAGAGACGGTGGTATCTAATGAGTTACAATACTGCAGGGACAAAACGTCACTTGAATAGGTAAAGGGTTTTACTAGATTATGGGAAATATCCCTAGTATGGGGCTATTAGACACATTTACCTGATTATTAAGGATTTGGGTTTTTGATTTAACAGCTTTCTTTATTTCGAGTGCTTCTATATTATTGTTGTATTCCTGTAATCCCAAAAGTCTATCTTGTTCCCTGTGCGTCGCTGCGTATTCTCTCACTGACCTTGCACACGGACATTGTTCGCCGCCCGCTTCTGAAGAATTAAAACTATCACGGACCCGCTCTGTTCAACAGGTCTCAAGGTGCTGAAAAACTTGTAAAGTATTTTGTTTGTGCCGTGTCGCCAATAATTTAGATTATGCTTTAATCCTGTATGTTTTTAGGTTTTCACGGACAAAAAGTATTTTTGTTATTGTTTTGGGGTGTTATGCCGTGTTTCGCTAACTCCTTCTTTAGCCAACGTTTCGGACAGCGTTACAGTGTCCATCATCAGGGCAGATGAGCAAATGATATTGGTGAGAGTGCTTACTTATGTGTGTCGAAGCGATACCGTGCTGCCAGCTCCATTTCTCTACGAGCTGGTGTTAGAAAAAATTCAGCATGGTTTTTTGCGTTTAGCTTTGGTGTAGCCGTCAATTACTGGATACCAAGAACTATTGAGCTTAGCTCCGTCGTCTCTGTTAATATTGATGGGGTTTTTATGGATTTCAATTGCCTCCGTAATTAGGCGTGCTCTGTAAGTTTTGGGTCTTCCCAGGACTTCAGGAACAAATCCAAAGTAATGGCTGGTTTCGATTAAGTGCTCGGCGATTGCCGATTTGTCAGGGTGGCCAAGTTTACAAGCACGAAAGTGTTCCGAAATCCTTTTGGAAATCGTTCGCTCTGTCTGGCCTACATAGACCTTGTCACATCCGGAACAGCTGAGTTTATATACTCCATCTGTTTCCAGAGGAAACTTAGTCTTTGCCGACCTCAGTAGGTCTTGGATTTTAGTTGTTCCGAAGACCGTCTAGATGTTCTCTTTTCTCAACAGCCTGGCAATTCTGTCTGTTACATTATGGACGTAAGGCAGGAAAGCGCAGCCTTTTGACTCGTTCACCCCTGTCTTCGTTTTGTGCTGATTTGGCTCTTATGATTTGCCTTGTCTGCCTTGCTGGGTATCCGTTACGCTCCAGTGCATTGGTGAGTTTGTTCTAATCCGAGTTTTGGCTCCTCACATATTCTGGTCGCTTAGGTTATTTTGCTTTTCAGGGTGAACTTTTCGAGCAAGTGGAAGGAGTTGCACTTAATCGAAACCGGCCATTACTTTGGATTTGTTCCTGAAGTCCTGGGAAGACCCAAAACTTACAGAGCACGCCTAATTACGGAGGCAATTGAAATCCATAAAAACCCCATCAATATTAACAGAGACGACGGAGCTAAGCTCAATAGTTCTTGGTATCCAGTAATTGACGGCTACACCAAAGCTAAACGCAAAAAACCATGCTGAATTTTTTCTAACACCAGCTCGTAGAGAAATGGAGCTGGCAGCAAGGTATCGCTTCGACACACATAAGTAAGCACTCTCACCAATATCATTTGCTCATCTGCCCTGATGATGGACACCGATGGACACTGTAACGCTGTCCGAAACGTTGGCTAAAGAAGGAGTTAGCGAAACACGGCATAACACCCCAAAAACAATAACAAAAAAAAAAAAAATGCTTTAATCCTCTCCGTAATCCGCGACAAAGGTTGTGAAAACAGAAGCAGTACCGAGAAGAGAATAGTACTACAACATACATGGTGAGTCCTTTCCTTTGGGTCATTTTCTTGGTGCTTTGGTTTGTTCATATACATTATTGCAAATCAATGGTCCTTCTTTTTTTATGTGAATGCCCACAAGACTCCAACTCCCCCCATCTGGAATCAGTGAGACTACGCTTCACGAATAAAGTCATTTTTTCTACAAACATAATTTTTTAAATTATAAACTCATGATGAAAGAGAAAGGGGCCTTTTTTGGCCCGGAGCTCTGTATGCCAGTATTTCAAAAGTCAAAAGTCAGTGAGACTACGGCATTCCCAAGCTGGGTATAACTGAAGGTTGTGGGCAGGGTAGGGATGTCTGGGGAAATTTCCCTAGATCTAGGGGAGAAAAGAATATTTTTAAGAGAATAGGAAAATCAGCACAAATCTAGGGAAATTTCTAACTCTGGCAAAACTTTTACTGGGGTTATTATAATTTCAAAGACCACCACCCCTCCCCCCTCCGATGCCGATTTTTTGATTTGCCAAGGAGGTCTCCCCAAAATCTAGGAAAATAATTTTTTTGGACATACTGATCCTGGTCGTGGGGAGGGGAAGGAGATGAGAAAGAGGAAGGCGGGGAGATACCTGGCTATTCTATTCAGATTTGGTCACCAAACATGGCTAAAGCCATTTCAAGCTATGTTTCAATTTTGAATGGTGGTCCTACACCAGAGCAATGCGAAGTTTATCTTCCACTCTGAAAGGTGCCGCAAATATACTATACCTACGTTATTTAAAATTCGTTAATTGTGAAACAACAGAAATTAATAAATAAAATTTAGCTTTTTGCCTTTAGATTGTTAGTTGGGAGCCTTACTATTCGACCACGGAGGCATTACATCAAATTACCCTTGGGGCCGTGCCCTTTTCGCACCTCAATTTGTGATGAGTTTGTAAAATACTAATATCACAGCGTTTTCCATGACTTCTAAAAACTTCTGGCGATAAATTCTCAACTTGTTGAATGTACTCCTTAAGGACTTTTTTTTAGAGGTTTTACACCATCTCTTTTTTCAGCCCGATTCCCGTATAGAGACCAAAAACATTTTTTTCTCTATACACGATCGCTGTTTTCATCTCTATTTTCATATTTACGATTTCAATTTATTAGCATAGGTACAATAACACATGAACCATGTTGTTTGCTGTGAATCTTACACAAAAAACTCCCAGACTGCTGGTCGGCAGACCAAGGAAGTCAGGAATGAGATAATCTAGACTACAGTTTTTCGTTGGTTTCTATCTTGTAGTATCATAACTTAGTACCTATGGCACCAAACGGATTGAAATTTTGGATTCTTACTAAGAATTACGGTCCGTACACGAATCAATAAGAAAGTCTCCCAAAAGAAGGATTTTAAAATTCTTCATACAAAATTTTCAACGTTTCATGGGCACTCTGCCAAACTTGGGTTTGGTCATAACTTTGGTCCTATGTGATCGAACGGACTAAAATTTTGATTTCTTACTAAAAAATACAGTCTGTAAACGTATCAATCAAAAAATCTTCCAAGATAAGAATTATAAAATTCTTCATTCTTTTGGTCGTTTCATGGGCAGTTTGTCAAACTAAGGTTCGGTCATAACTTAGGCCCTACGGCACCAAACGTACTGAAATTTTAGAATCTTACTAAGAATTTTGGCCTGTACACGAATCAATTAGAAAAGACTTCCAAAAGAAGAATTTTTAAATTCTTCATACAAAATTTCATGGGCACTTTGTCAAAATTGGTTCGGTCATAACTTAGTACCAATGGCACTGAACGGACTGAAATATTGGATTCTAACACAGAATGACAGTCTGTACACGAATCAATCGAAAAATCCTCCAAGAGAAGAATTTTAAAATTCTTCATACTTTTGCTCGTTTCATGGGCACTTGGCCAAACTAAGGTTCGGTCATAGCTTAGGCTCTATGGCACCGAACGTACTGAAATTTTGGAATCTTACTAAGAATTTTGGCCTGTACACGAATCAATTAGAAAATACTTCCAAAAGAAGAATTTTTAAATTCTTCATACAAAATTTCAAGGGCACTTTGTCAAACTTGGGTTCTAGTAGTGTAGTTCTTCAAACTTGGGTTCGATTTTAACTTAGGCTCTAGGGACCAAACCGACTGAAATTTTTATTCACCCAAAAAAATTGTAGATAATTTTATGTTCCACTAAAATTTTGAAGCCTCTTCAGCCAATTTTTTTTATTGGAAACGAGATATTTAAGTAAAACTAGATTTTGGCGCGATTTTGACTACTTTTTTAGAACTCTCAAGTGCGCCAAGGTCGATAACTCAGATTTTTCATCAGGAGAAAAGTGTTTAAACATATTAAAACATTGGTATTGCCGGAATAATTCCGATTGCGGATCGCTAATTGCACTGTTCTGGCACAGCGCAGAGACTTTAGTTCGGTCCTGCACTAACATCGCCACCATCGCAAATGCGCTACACTTACCTCCAAAAGTTTGAGAATTTATGCCCTTTTGTATGGAAACTGACAAAGGGGTAAGATCAAAAGGGTCATATTCCGATCTTCCCCGGGAAAAATGTCAAGGGGGAAAACCGAAAAGAAAACTAAAGCCTAAACCGAAGCAGATAAAGCACTCTAGTCTACCTAAACTACATTTAATATAAATAAAATACACAATGTTGTCACTTGTAGTCATAAAACCGCACGGTAGCTCTATCTCGATACAATCCATATTTACTTACAATGTGTGTACTTTATTTATTTTGAGAAACATTACATATTTTGTTATAATGAGCTTTGGCTGTCCAACTAGGCAATTTGCCTGTTTTAGAACAGTCAAAATGAACAGATATTTTACATGTAAATAGTGTGTTGACTATAATATTGTCTTAAACTTAAATATAACATTTGATAAATAAGGTATACTAGGTCAATGTTTTAAGGAGATATTCTTGAATATTTAAACTTTGGAAATATGAAGAAAAATTTTTTTTTTCTTCATATTTCCAATGTTGATGGAAATGTTCTTATTTATCTTTAATGTTCTTATTATTATCTAAATTAACTTTCTTATTATTTTTTATTTACTACACTATATAATTTATTTATTTTCATTTACTTACTGTAACAATTTTTTTTACTTTTTATTATTATTTACTCATAGTTATATTATATGTTGCCTACTTAATTTACTTATATTTATTTACTTACTATTACGTAATTTATCTGTTATTATTAAGCTTTTATTATTTACCTATCTTTATTTTTTATAATTTATTTCTTATCCCCCTTGCTCTGTCAGAATGTCTGTCAGTATGGTTGGTTACCCTACAGATGAATCTGATAAGCCATTACAGGTACCTTGTACTTATTTAGTTTATAATCGAATGTTATAGTTGTGAACTATAAATGCACTGCTCAACTGTAATTAATGTTTAAATAACTATATTTGGTGCTTCTTTTTTAGGTGTATTAATTATATTTTTATTAAATTTATATGCATGTTTTCTTTTAATTCCACTATTGTAAAACTGCACATCTCGATACAGGATGCCCTAGTGAGATGTGCGATTTAGGTATTATTTTTTTTATATTTAATTAAAACTAAATTTGATAGTTTTATTATCCAGTTCTGCAAGTACTTTAGTATGCATTTTTGTTACACCTGTTTCGGTTTACAATACCATTTCAAACGTTAGGCGACTTATTTATGGGTATAAGTCGCCTATAACAGTGAATTTAGCCACAGTTTGAAAATGGTCTTGTAAACCGAAACAGCTGTAACAAAAATACAGATTGCAGAACTTCATAATAAAACTATCAAATTTTATTTCAATTACATATAAAAAAATAAATGGAGTTCTACGAATTAAACACAAACACAAAAACAATTAATAATTTTTAATTAACTTTATTTTCCAATAAATAAATAAACGAGTGTGCTTTAGGCCACACGATTGAAGTAAAACTTCTTTATACTTCGTTCGCCTCACACGATCACACTTTTCGTAACGCTCTCGTCACGCATTCACCAGCTTACTCCCCAAGTCAAGCGTGAGTAAAGAAGTTTTATTTTTGGAATTAAAAAATGAATTTGTAAATCCAATGTACCTTACCTGGATCTGTAGATATTTAAGATTGAGCAAGATCGATTATCTCACAATTTCACGCGAAATTTCACCTGTTTAAAAAACGTGCTTCACAACCTAAGGGACCATTCAAGTATTACGTAAGCACTACAGGGGGGGAGGTTTGCTTTGCTTATTTTGATGGGGGGTACGAACTTTACTTACTTTTGCTGACGAGGGGGAGGGTTAATAATTGCAAAAAATCTGCTTACGTAATATTTGAACGTCCTAAAACTTCACCTCGAGCCGACCGAAGGAGTTGCGGAGCGTAATGAAATAGCCATAAATAAACCAATGGAAATAGCGCTCCTCTAGAGATATTGGCGCATAATATAGGTTGTCAGGGTACCGCAAAAATCACGATTTACGATACTTCCCCAAATCCGGATTTACCCCAACTCATCTTACCATTTCTTACGATAACCGTCTCAACTTATCAAACTGATTTTATAAGCTGTGAGAAGGCTGGAAGTTCGCGAGGACGCGATTAGACCTGTCAAAAAACTTGCGCAAGAACAACTTCTCTAACTTGCAATAAATTTCGGTAAGTAACTTTTGGTGTCGTTTACATTGGTAATTTGGCCATAACTCGCTTACATGAGCGACTTACAGAAAAAAACTTACGTGTGTAAAGGCAGCTCCATCGAAAATAACAAATCTGACTACTTTCATAGTAGGCGCGAAATCTGTAAATATGTTTATGCTAATTACCTATACTTAGTATATATTATAATATTCATGGTAAATCAACTAATTTGGAAGAAAAACCAACAAATTTGAAACAAGTTTTCAAATCAAACCGGAAAGTTGACTTTTGGGATTATTTTATGTGATGTTTCATAAACTGTTGGTTATACAAAGTAGGTAAGCATAATATTAAAAAATGTGACTAATTTAGCGGAAAATAGTGTCGTACGATTATTCTTATCAATTTTTTAAATAAAAAACCGTTAGACTTAAAAAATGATTTTAATAATGTTTTACCAGTGATTAGGCTATTTGTTAAGCATAGTAACTTAAATAAACCAATCCCACAGCAAATTTGGTAATAATCTAAAATCTAAACCACAACAGATTACCGGTCATGACCGAACGCATTTAATACTTTGTTGTGAAGGGTACCTACCTACTTATTTCGATTAACTAATAAAAGCAGTGGTAAAAAATCACGGTTTCAGTTCTACTAGTAAAACATTTTTGTTTATAACTCGGGGGTTTTTAACCCCGAGTTGTGAGCTCTGGTCATAAATAAATCTATTCTGCTCTGGCGATGCGAGTGGTTGATTAGTTTATGAATGGTATTAGTTTATGGTATTAATTTGGAATTAGTTTACGAGTGGTAGATACCTACTCTGGCTGCTCGGAGTCGCTAAATGTCGTTGTTCTTTGTATTTTATTTGCCTGTTAATTTTGGAGTGGTTTGAAGATTAGATATTGAAAATGTTTATTTTTTTAAATTTAATAGGATTCGATCTTTGGTCCTCCGAATGTCTGGCCGCAAAGTTCGTCAGGCGCGTTATGCCACTGGACTAAGGAAGGCCTGCGTGGGACCGTGGATGTATCGTATTACATTGGAACCCATGCAATAAATAAATATTTTATTGCTATCTCATTCTCTCGCAAGTTAAATCCTATAGTTGTATGTGTTTGTCTCTTTTTAGTGTCTCTCGCTTCCGTTTAATCAAGTTTCAAATCACAACGATGCTAAAGACGTACTTCATACATTAATTGTACTTAAATAGTTGCTTCCAAAGGGGCCCAACAATACACGTGAGCCGCTCCCAAAAAGCAAATAAATAATGAAGTAATCAAAGGTATTCAAGTATTTTTAAGTTAGGTACATGCAAGTTGGGAGGTGCTCAAGTAAGTTGTGAGGCCCTTCTGGAGGCAACTAATAGTAATAAATGTTAAATACTTATTTTCGTACCAGAAAAGAATGACGGTTAAGAAACCAGTTTTCCTGGGTGGCAAGCATTACACATAATATATGATATAAAATTACAAACCACATTTGTTGACCGCGCTTAAGTCTGGATCACACGTACCGAGTAGATGGGCGAGACAGTGCTCTCGGCCGAGTGCTCGGTACATATTTTACATGTAGGCACGTGTTAACACGTACCGAGCACTCGGCCAAGAGCACTGTCTCGCCCATCTACTCGGTACGTGTGATCCAGGCCTTATAATTTGGTATTTAGGTCTCGGCCACACGGAGCGATTTTGTCATTGCTGAGTGATTGCCAATTATATATCAGACACTGAGCTACTGGAACTGCGAAGTTAGTAGTGAGTGAAATGTCTTGTCGATAAATGCTTTAAGGTACATAGACCGCAATACGCAGGTATACCTACCTTTTGTTGTCATTGTGCTGCTATTTTGATAATTATTTTTATTTATTGTTATATACCTAGTACATTATTGTTAAACTGTTATCCTTGCAGTAGCTTAGCGGGTACGAATTCCCATTATAATGTGAAAATAAAATTACACAATGAAAAAAATAAAAAAGCATATAAAAAAAAAACAACTACCAAACTAACTGACTTACGATTTGAATGTAAGACAAGGCGATACTAGAGTCCGATTCGAGCCGCGGTCAACAGTGGTTGTGTGTACCTTACCTATTGCTTAGTGCCGTTCGCCCGTTCCTGTGCCTCATACAGATAAGAGATTATTGTTACATTTTATTTAATTCTGTTTATCGTATACTTATTTGTTTGCATTCCTACTTACGTCTAATCCGTTTTTGTTTGTACAATCAATGAAGTAGACTGCGTATTATTTTTTCAGTTTAATTTTTAAAAGTTAAGTTTTTTTTTTATATAATGGAGGAAGACGAAGATAGACCTCCCGACCCAGGATCGATATTAGATTTTTCTGATTCGGAATCTAATACTAGCCAGGCTTCCATTACGCTTCCATCTCGTAAACGACGAACATCGCATAGCCTTTACATTCCATCGAAAGTTAAATCTATACCGCCGATTCAACAAACCTCGACCTCTAACGACCTTAACACCAATAGTAACACCCAGACAAGTACTTTAGCTAGCGATAATACAAAAAGTACTGACTTACTTTATCCTGCTTCCGCTTCTGGTCCTTTTATCGTAATTGTTCAGAGAACTGAACAAGGAAAACTTATTCATCCTTTAGATTTTGGAAAATTCTTATTTGACTCAAAAAATAATAACCTTGGTATTGTTAACGGTTCAATTAAACCGGAAGGGCGATATAAATTATCTATCGAGTTTAATACTGCTGCTTCCGCAAATGGATTTGTAAAAAAAATTGACTCGCTCTCAAACCATAAATATAAATCGTTCATCCCGTCATTTAACCTTACGAGAATGGGTCTTGTTCGAGGAATTCCCACGGAGATCCCAGAGGCTGAAATTGTTGATGCTTTGAATAATTCCCACGGAACCCCGAAAGTAATAAAAGCACGTCGACTGAACTACAAGGATTCTACTGATGGAAACACGATCTGGAAACCTTCCCAATCTGTTGTTGTTACATTTGAGGGACAATCCCTTCCGTCTCGTGTGTTTATTTATTATACCTCGCTTCCCGTCGAAGTTTATAAATTTCCAACTGTTCAATGCTTCAATTGCTGCCGGTTCGGACATACAAAATCCGTATGCCGCTCCCCTCCACGTTGTTACTTTTGCGGAGAAGGTCACCCATTTTTTTTTTTTTTTTTTACATTAACTCCACACAGAAGGCCCTGAGGAAAAAATAATTTCCCTCAGGGCCTATGTCATCTTTGAGGATGCTGTGTGGAGGGTGTTTTTGAGGAGAGGAAGGAGTGAACATGGGTCTTGAAGAGACCCATATTGTAGGAGGGAGGAAACACAGAGGCCGGCAAATCGTTCCACAGCCGAGCTGTTGAACTCAAGAACGAGTCGTAGAAACGACCCGTTCTCATGTGACTAATGTCAACCGTGTACAAATGTTGAGCGCGCGTTTGGCGTGTTTCCCGACTATGCACCGGTGCCGAGGGGATCAATGACGCTAGTTCCTCGGAGCATCTTCCATTGTAATACCGGTAGAACAAGGACAGCATTCCCACCTGGCGCCTGTGCTCTAAAGATTGCAATCCGTTAGTTAAATTAGGAGAATCTATCAAACGGACCGCCCGTTTCTGCACAGAGTCAAGGGTTTTTTCAGGTATTTTGGGGCTCCAGACCAGAGGTGGCTGCCAAATTCAACCGTGGGGCGCACTTGCGATTTGTACAGGGCTAGCAGTTGTGTACTATTAAAGTATCTGCGTGCCCTGTACAGTATGCCCAGTTTCTGAGAGGCTAACTTAACTCTGGCCTCGATGGAGCCCCCGTACCTGAGCTGGTCACTTAGAGTTACACCAAGCATATCAATGGAAGGCCTGTTCGGGAGAATGCTTCCGTTGAAGGAGACTAGATTATCATTTCGATCCCTTTTAGACGTGATCAGACATGATTGGGTCTTTGAAACATTAAATTCGACGAGGTTATTCTTACCCCAAGAGGAAACACTCTCGAGGTAACCGTCCATTCTTTGTTTCAAAGCCCTCCGAGCCATTGGGGTTTGTGAGCCCTTTGGAGGTTTGTCAAACAAAAAGCTATCACGGACTGTTTGACTATTTGATCAATGTCCAAAATCTTCCAATGATCCCATTTGCATTAACTGTTCGGGTGCACATACCGTGGTCAGTCTAGCCTGTCCGGAATTGACAAGACAGAGGAACATAAAACATAAAATGGCTACCGACAACATTTCGTACTTCCAGGCCTCAAAGTTATTCTCTCCTGCGAAAAAATCATTCGCAGAGATGACATCGTCCTCAGCTCCTTTCCAATCATCCACCTTTTTAAATTCAACGTCATCTTCTCACAGAGAAACCATTCCCAAGCCAGTCAAACCCAACCCAAAATATACTCCTTACCTTGATAAAAAACAATTGAATAATATTTTGACCAGCCCGAATGGGAATGCCAAATCTCGGACCCCCAATGGGTGTGCCATTAATAGTAATACATCCCCTCCTGCTCTCCCCGAAATATTGAATAATAATTCTTTTATACAAATTTTAATTACCCTTTTAATTTCTATCCTTACAAACAACAATACTGTACCGTCCAACGCTGCCGATTACATTAAATCTTTATTATCTTGCCTCCCCAATGACTTCGAAACTGAACAAAATTCTTCAGTGGAACAGTAGAAGCCTCTTCGCTAACAAATCTGACCTAATTCAATTACTCGACGAACACGACGTTTCAGTGGCCGCCATTTATGAAACGTGGTTAAAACCCTCCTTTCACTTAAGAATTCCGGGTTATTATTGTCTCAGACACGACAGACCGGATGGTAAAGGCGTCTCGGCTCTGATAATCCATAATTCTATCCCGTTTAAACAAATTAATATACATACTCCCTCCGACGATATCCAGATAATAGCAGCTGTCTTATCTGATATCACAATATTATCAATATATATTCCTCCCTCTACAACTTTTATTGAAAATGAATGGGCACCAATCTTAACCCAGATTTGTTCCCCTTTTATGATCCTTGGAGATTTTAATGCACATTCCCCTTCTTGGGGTAGCAAAATAACAAATCGTTCTGGCCGCAATCTCTTAGATTTTATTGATACCCATAACCTATGTTTTTTAAATGACGGATCTCCAACCAGATTCACCCCCCCTCATCAACGGAAAAGTGCTCTTTGTTCATATTCGTTAGCATCTAAATGCTCTTGGGACATACTAAACGATCCCCTCTCTAGTGATCATTTCCCAATTATAATCCGATTCCACCATCAATCTAACACTTATCCCCCACCAGTTAAAAATAATCTCAAATTTAGAATAAATGATGCGAATTGGAGCACTTTCTCTTCTGAACTAGATAACCTTATTAATTTAAAAAAAAAAATCGTCCCCGGGAAACATCAGATTGCAATGTGAGACGTTTCCCTCTATGGTTATAAATGCAGCAGAAAAATCCATCCCGAAACGCAATGCGAACATTAAAATAAAACACTCTACTCCGTGGTGGGACGAGGAATGTACTCGCTCCGTCAACTCTCGTAAAAAAGCAATTTCCTCTTTTCGTAAGTGTATGTCACTAGAAAATTTTTTATCAGTTAAAAAAGCCCAGGCAGAAACCAAACGAATTTTGAAAAATAAAAAACGCGCTGGATGGCGGAAGTTCTGTGAGAACCTGTCTCCGGAAACTCCATAATCTTCAGTTTGGTCTAGCTTAAAAAAATTCGGATCATCGTATTCTCCGCCGAGAATCAAACATATATCAGAAGAAATTCTTATAGGATTTGCGGATAAAATAGCCCCCCCATCAGTGGCCGGGTGTGAAGAAATGCTTTCTATTAAGCCATATCCATCTCATTCTAACTGGCTAGATGCTCCTTTCTCCATTGATGAGATGAAACGAGTAATAAGAACCCTTTCTGACTCTGCTCCGGGTCCCGATGGAATACTTAATAGGTTCATTAAATCATTTTCTGATATGGCGGTTGAATATTTCTTATCTCTTATTAATAATATGTTTGAAACAGGACTAATTCCGGATGATTGGAAAACTCAAAAAATCATTCCCATTTTAAAACCTGGAAAAAATCCATCTGAAATTTCGTCTTATCGGCCTATTGCTCTTTCATCATGTTTGATGAAAGTAGCGGAGCGTTTGATGAAGAACAGATTAGAGTGGTTTGTTGAAAGTCAAGATATTATCTCACCAAATCAGTATGGTTTTCGGAAAAGAAATCTACAATGGATAATTTAAGTTTGTTCACAACTGATATCCGAGTTTCCCAATCCCTAAATTCTTATACATTGGCCACATTCCTTGACCTTTCATCAGCTTACGATGATGTTTTACTGAATGTTTTGAAAGAAAAGCTAATTAAAAAACAAATCCCCCCGAAATTAGTCCAATTTATTATTAATTTGCTCTCAGATAGGTCCATTATTATTGAGTCTTCCTCTAAATGCTTAAGGCGCAAACTGTGGAGAGGTTTGCCCCAGGGTTCTGTTATTAGTCCTCTGTTGTTTAATATTTATATAAGCGACCTAGACTCAGTAATTCCTTTTTCTATCAAGCGTCTTTACTTTGCGGATGATATCCTTATATATTTGTTACATAAAAATATTATTCTTGCAGCTAAGGAAATGAATTTGGCTTTACAATATATTAAAAGCTGGTTGTCAATAAATGCGATGAATCTGGCGGCATCTAAAACAAAGGTCGTGGCTTTCACGCGCAAAAGAAAAATTCCCCAATTCTCAATCTCTTTTGATAATGTGCCTCTACAAACCGCTACTCAAATCAAATTCCTTGGTCTTCTTTTGAACCATAAACTTTCCTGGCTTCCACACATTCAGATAATTTCTACAAAGTGTGAAAAGGGACTTAATATGATGCGAGCAGTTTCCAGAGTATGGTGGGGATCTCATCCTACCACTCTTAAATTAATGTATAATTCCCTAGTTCGGAGCCACTTGGATTATGGCTCATTCCTTTTTGACCCACTCCCTAAATATCTAGATAAGAAAATGGAAAGAATTCAATCAAAAGCCCTCAGAATGATTATTGGAGCTATGAAGTCTTCTCCAATTAATGCGCTTCAGGTGGAATGTGTGGAGCCTCCATTATATTTCAGAAGGCAATTCCTTGCCAATAAATATATTTTCAAGGCTTTATCGTTATCACATCATCCTATTAAACAAAGTCTTAATAGGTTAAGTGTTAATTTGAATTCTAACAAAAGATTGAGAGAAAAACAATGTTTTCCTCTCTTAATTAAAAGTTTTCATCTCTATAATTCTCTATCATCTTCCCTCCAATATCTTCAAGAAGTTCCCAATCTTCCTATATACAATATTCCATTTAAGGCAATCACTTTTATGCCGAACACAATAACATCAGTCTTTCGGAAGAATATTTTATCTTCCCCAAATAAATTTCAAAATGTGGATGATTGTTTTAAAAGCATTGTGGCTTCAAAATTCCCTGGATTTTCCATCCTTTTCACGGATGGTTCCAAATTTGAAAATAAAAGATGTGGAGCATCGATATATAGTCCAGAATTCAACATCAATCTCACTTATAAGTTACCAAAAGAAGCTTCCATATTTACAGCCGAATGCTTTGCAATTGAACAAGCGCTAAATCAAATCCAGGTTCTCAACATTCATCGAGCCTTCCTATGTACTGATTCGCTAAGTGCTCTAACTAAAATTAGGTCAAATATTTTACGTTATCCGGAAGACAATATTATATGTAAAATAAAAAATCTTCTCAATTCTCTTAGTGAATCTGGGTTTGAGACGATATTGGCCTGGGTCCCTGCCCATTTGGGTATCGAGGGTAATGAGATGGCCGATTTTCTCGCCAAATCTGGTTCAGATTCCGGAACTATCCCACTAAATTTTAGAATTCCTATCTCCGATGTCTTTCCGATTCTTAAATCCAATATGACTCGTGCCTGGGAAGAAAATTGGGCAGTCTCCAAAATAAGAACTGGATCTTTCTATGCGGGAATTCAAAACCATATCCCGGCTAAGCCATGGTTTCACGGTAAAAAACTTTCAAAACGATTCATTTCATGTATCTCGAGAATGAGAATTGGTCACTGTTCAATTGCATCTCACTTGTCTAGAATTAGAGTTTTAGATGATCCGGTCTGCCAGTGCGGTGTGGAAGAGAAAACCCTCGACCACGTTTTCTTTAACTGTAAAAACCATTCATCTTTCAAGAACATATACCGCCGGCTTATTAAAATCACACACCAGTCCCCCCTTAACATTTCATACCTTTTATCTCTTAACAATTCTCGTGTTCATACAGCTTTATGTAAGTTTATTAACCTGAATGAATTCAATATTTAATTTGTTTTAGTGATCTAAATGAGTCCAATATTTAATTTGTTTTATTATTTTCCCATTAGATTCACCGAAATTTCTTATCCATTTTAACTATTACCGGCACAAAACACTCTTTTCAGGGTGAATTGCCTAAAACCAAAAAAAAAAGGCGATACTAGCGCCACGTGGCAGCAAAGGGGTCACGTGATCGTCAACCAATTTACTTGAACATGTCCTTACAATCGAATCGACACCATCATCAATGAAAGTCCCGGTGTTTAAAAACTGCTGATTCTGATTGAGATTCCAAGTGAATATCGGCACGATGAAGCCATTTTGAAGCTACTATTCAAATAGCAGCGACAAAATCGCTCCGTATAATCGAGGATTAACGGAGTGTAACATATCAGCACCCCCTACACGAACACTTCGGAGCGACCGTGCCCCGCGCCACTTTGCCGCGCAGAAAAGACCTAAAGTAAGATAACGGCAAAGCCATGTCTCACGTTTCATTAATCCTTCATTTCGTGATTTCATTCCACCTCTTTCCCTCGAAATGACCTCGCGTGAAATGAACACGCGATGAAACGAAAGTGATGAAAGACAGTGCCGAATGAAGCATTCCAATAATGTTAAATATTGGTTGTCGTTCGCCCGCGGAACGTCACGTGACGTGACGTCACGAAACGCGAAGTGGTGCGAATGAACTGTGTGAACAGGCTATCATTCGGCGAAACATTCGAATGAGCATTTTCTGGTGGAAGGACGTGTGGGCGGAGCGCGCTTTACGTCAAAATGCTCCCGTTATGGCAAATTTGTTCGCTTTTCGAAATAACTCGTACGGTCAACCGGTCTATAGACTTCGTTGTTTCTCGCTTACTATCGTAGTGAAAAATATGATCTTTTTTTTTTTTTTTTTTATATTAACTCCACACAGGAGGCCCTGAGGGAAATAATTTCCCTCAGGGCCTATGTCATCTTTGAAGATGCTGTGTGGAGGGTGCTGTTGAGGAGAGGAAGGAGTGAACATGGGTCTTGAAGAGACCCATATTGTAGGAGGGAGGAAACACAGAAGCCGGCAAATCGTTCCACAGCCGGGCTGTTGAACTCAAGAACGAGTCGTAGAAACGACCCGTTCTCATGTGACTAATGTCAACCGTGTACAAATGTTGAGCGCGTGTTTGGCGTGTTTCCCGACTATGCACCGGTGCCGAGGGGATCAGTGACGCTAGTTCCTCGGAGCATCTTCCATTGTAATACCGGTAGAACAAGGACAGCATTCCCACCTGACGCCTGTGCTCTAAAGATTGCAGTCCATTTGTTAAGTTAGGAGAATCTATCAAACGGACCGCCCGTTTCTGCACAGAGTCGAGGGTTTTTTTCAGGTATTTTGGGACTCCAGACCAGAGGTGGCTGCCAAATTCAACCGTGGGGCGCACTTGCGATTTGTACAGGGTTAGCAGTTGTGTACTATTAAAGTATCTGCGGGCCCTGTACAGTACGCTCAGTTTCTGAGAGGCTAACTTAACTCTGGCCTCGATGGAGCCCCCGTACCTGAGCTGGTCACTTAGAGTTACACCAAGCATATCAATGGAAGGCCTGTTCGGGAGATTGCTTCCGTTGAAGGAGACTAGATTATCATTCCGATCCCTTTTAGACGTAATCAGACATGATTGGGTCTTTGAAACATTAAATTCGACGAGGTTATTCTTACCCCAAGAGAAAACACTCTCAAGGTAACCGTCCATTCTTTGTTTCAAAGCCCTCCGAGCCATTGGGATTTGTGAGCCCTTTGGAGGCTTGTCAAACAAAAAGCTATCATGGACTGTACTGTCATCCGCGTAACAATGAATCGGTGCACATGTCAAGAGGTCATTGATGTGCAACAGAAACAAAGTCGGAGACAGAACCGAAGATCTAAATGGTATTGGAAAGAAAACAACGCGCTTTGTATTCAATCTAACAATTAACTACAAAATTACACTTCCCGACTGAAATTTAAAAATAAAATTATGAAACTTTGTGATTTTTTTATGAATTACTTTTATATGAAACGACAAAAAAGTGAGGTGCTGAAAACGTTTCAAATTCATTTGTCTAATAAAATAAATGTGTGTTTTTATTTTTTTCTTTCGATATCAGTAATTTTAGTCAGAAAAAACGCAAGGAGAGCCATTTTAAATTTTTTAAAAGTTTACATTAAATATTTCTAATAATAAAATTTGGAAGCATATTTCATCACCTTTCAAAAACAGTTTTTAGTTTTTGGATACGTTTACTTACACATATTCCAATTACATGGATTTTATTTCAAGCCGAGGCCTATTTTGGAATTAAAAAATTTTTCATGGTGCAAAAATACTGGTAGATATCAGTTTTCAGGTTATTATTTAACCGTATGTTCATTTTATGGTCTTGATATTCATTTACTGTTAATGAGAACCACCAATTTCTCGTAATTTAGACGTTATCGGAAATGTCAATTTGAAATCGTAAATATTCGGAATTGAATTTTTCACGACTTTGTAGTGAGAATGACGGGGGAAATCTTCTTTCGAGAGAACCGTCTAAACAGGCGACGAAACGAAAATGGAACATTTGCTCGAGTAAACCTTCACCCGAGTGATTTGCGAGAATGCCTCATTACAGCGCAGTTCACTTTGAGACTTTTCTGGCACGGTCGCTCCGAAGTGTGCGTGTGAGGAGTGTTAATTTTACTCTGAATCCGGTTCTGTTACGTACCTAACTATTCCTGCAATCGTTAATTTCACACACGCTCAAATATTTGTATAAAATTACCGCAACATTAAATTAATTCACGTTGATGTTGATGTTCAGTATTGTTCAGTCAGTCAACATCTCGTCGAAGAGAGCGGAGAGGAAATTTATGTTTTGGTAAGAAAGTTCCTTTTTCAAGTGGCAATTTATTTTATAAAGTGTGATAATGTGGTTTGACTGCTACGCTTTACAAAACGTTATTGCGATCAACTTTTATTTTGCTAACTCTTGTCCAGTGGAGTAGGTAAAATTATTGTAACTTTTGTGATTTTACATTGTCGAAACTTTTGTAATATTATTTCTAATTTTTAAAATTAAATTACTAAGTCGAATTAAAAAAACTTCAACCTTCAAGGGATAGTGGGTCAAGTTGGTTGGCCTCTTTCGTGCAAAACTTAATTTGTAAACAAAACACCCAAACTGAATATTTTTTTTGTAAATCAAAAGTTATATTAAATAAATACGGATACGTGCTTTTTTTAAATGACGATTTAAAGATAATCAAAGAATTCAATTTTGCTTCATTTTGGAGGCAACATAAGAATTTTTTTGTGAGATAATTATAATTATTAAAAAAATAAATCTTACCTTATCTAAGTACTGTTCACAATGAAAAAAAAAACATTGTAAAAAATGAGTTTTATTAGGCAGTAATTTTAATTTATGTATGACAAATTTGTGTTCTGACGTAAATAGTTAATTTATAATTTAAATTTACTCCCATAAAAACGGATATAAATTTTTTTTATTTCATCATATTTTTACAATAAATAAAGTAAGATAATTTTTATCATTTTTACTCACAAATGGTCGCCCACGTTGCCTCTAATATCATGAAATATTGAAATCTTTAATGGCCTATATTTTATAATTTAAAATACAAATAAATGAAGCAGCACATATCCGTACTACATATTTGATATACTTTTTGATTACAGAACTAATTTTTCAGCTTGGTTGGGTATTTTGGCGTCAAATCCAAAATTAAGATTTGTATGAAACGGGCCGCAAAGGCTTAGTTGAATTAATAGAGTGGGCATAGGTACAATAATTGTGCCATCATACACTTTGCAGAAGTACCTAATTAGAAATGTTGTCTTACTGTACTTATTAATCGCAAATAGTTTTTATGCAAACCACACATTTTTCCACCTCATTTCCAGTTATTGTCTTACTGAGATACAATGAGATTTTTCGTTAAACATTTTATTAGGCGTCGTATACCCATTAAAAAAAAAGAAATGTATGTAAATACGAATGTCAGAGAGAGCGAGATAACTGAAAACCGATAAAATTTACGCGAAAATTGTGAAAATGTTTAATAAAACATGACTCGTTTAAAATAGACCAAAAATCTAGTGGGGAACATCTAAAATAGCATCTAAAGAAACACTATGAATTTTTTCATACATATAACTTCTAAAATAAGTGAAAAAAGCGTGTTTATAATAATTTTTGGAGCATACTTTGCGATTTTTTCTATCGAGGTAATTTCATATAATTTGCGTTTCGGCATGGGGAACGTCTAGATATTATCTTAAGAAATAACATTTATTTTTAAGAGCTTTAAAACATAAAATGTTTAAGGAAAATATGTAATAAATCGGTAGAAATTCGAGATGCGGCAGCTTAAGGCACAATTTCGTTGTCATTGCGAGTGTCGTAAAATAATGCCGTTGGACGAGCATTATGCCTAGTTAAAAAAAAATTGTTTATCTTTAACGTTTTGGTAAGTTTACACGCTGTGTATACCTAATGTTCTGTTGTTTTGACTCTTGATATGACCCGACCAGAAGTATTTGGTTCACTCTTAGCGTGAAGTTCTACTTAAGTGGAACGTTTGCGCGGCCCTTTTCGGCCCCTTTCACACAAATCTTAAATTTGGATTTGAGATCAAAATACCCAACCAAACTGAAAAATTGCTTTTGTAATCAAAAGGCTTATTAAATATCTAGTAGGTACGGACGTGAGCTACTTTATTTATTTTTGCTTTAAATTATAAGATAAGGGCCATTCAAGATTTTAGTGTTTCATGATTTGAGAGGCAAATTGGACAATTATTTGGAGTAAATGAAAAACAATAATAAATAATTTTACTTTATTTATTACAGAAATATAATGAAATATAAAATAAAAATTAAGAAAAAAAATCATTTTGGTAGGTAGATTCAAAATACAAATCACCTATTTACGGCAGAATTTTTTTGTCGTTTGTACATTAAAATTACTATCCAAAAAATGCATTATTAACGATGTTTAATTTTATTTTTCATTGAATTTGTAAAATAAACATAGTAAAATTATTTTTTTAATGTTTTTCATTTACTCAAAAATAATTGCCCATGTTACCTCTAAAATCATGAAACACAAAATTTTTTAATTAAAGCAAAAATAAATAAAGTCGCTCAGATCCGCACTAAATATTTGATATACCTTTTGAATACAAAAATAATTTTTCAGTTTGGTTAGGTATTTGATCTCAAATCCAAATTTAATATTTGTATGAAACTGGCCGAAATGGGCCGCGCATACGTTCCTCTTAAACATATACACCTTTATTGCTTGTAAAAAAAGTCCTACGCGCATGACACCGAATTCAAAATGTTGATGATTTTCTTACGTTTTAATTAATACTTTTAATTAGTGTGGAGGAAAAATTCACACTGCTTTAGTAATATTTACGATGGATATTATAGTTCCATGATTTACGACAACGTAAGTTTTTGACGAGTTAGGTACTCACAGGTGCCTTTACATATGCATCCGACTTGTGGTAATTAATGCTCACGGAAGTTGTTCGGAAGTTCAACTTGTGCAAGTGCTCACAGCGATGATAGTGACCGTTCACATCTGTAAATTTATTTGCAGTAATATGGCTTCCCGTCAACAGCGATCTGCTGTCAAATTTACGCGATTTTGTCAATAAAGACAAAAAGGCCAAAATAAAGTAATGAAATAGGATTTAGCTTGAAAAACAATTCTCCACGCGCTTTTGTGGAGTTCTTTCATTTTATCCGAATGACAGCTACCCGACAGCAACTTCGAATTCAAATACCTATAAACAGAAACATTAAGATTAGAAAGAATTGGGCCGATAATTAAGAAGGATGCTCATTTTCAGAAAAGTTTTTTCCATCTGAAAAATAAATGATATCCCTTCGGTTTTTGGAATCAGAAAAATTTCTTCGGTATAAATTTGTTTTCGTGGGTACCTACCTACCCAGAGCTAATTTGATTTCTATCTAGTGTTATTTTTGTATTGTTTTTGGGATATAATTAAGTGGTTTAATATCCGCTTAATCTAATCAGATTTTAGGTAGGTACACCTAAATAAAAATAAATAAATACTAGATTTATAGGAAAACAATCCTTCGAAAACAACCGTCTTTTAATTTTTGACATCTCGCAATTTTAATTTTTGACATCTCTCAACGGCGCCTTGGTAGGTTCTATTTCAAGATAACCATCGCAATTCATCAAACTGATTTGATTCGCTGCGAGAAGGAAAAGAAAATAAATCGTAGAAACTTTCGCTGAATTCTTTCGACATTTTTTCTACGAATTTTATGGTGAGGTTGTGGTGACCAAAGACCAAATGGAATTATATTTTAACCAGTTGAACACATCTTTTATACAGAGAAATATTAAATTCTATGCCACGAAACTTCTATTATATTTTAACCAGTTGAACACATCTTTTATACAGAGAAATATTAAATTCTATGCTACGAAACTTCTATTATATTTTAACCAGTTGAACACATCTTTTATACAGAGAAATATTAAATTCTATGCTACGAAACTTCACAATGCTCTACCAAATCAAACAAAAAAAATATAGCGGAAATGAATATATAAAACAAAAATAAAAACTTGGATGAGAGAACAAAGCGAAAATCAACTTACAAACATTATGAGGAAGATGTAAAGCAATTCTGAAACGAAAAACAAAAGTTTAAAAAAAAACTACAGGCCGCCTTGGAATAGAAAACCCTAGTGAGAGGACTGTGAAAAAAAAGAATTTAAACTTTTGGCTATATCATGTACAAACTTCGCCATTCAAACTAATGAAAAAAAATTGGCTGCTGGTGGCAGTTGGTCGTGGTGGTCGTGGGACCAGCATACAGTGGATCATTCAAGTTGTTATTCTTGGAATAAAATTGTGGAAACAATCAGTTTGAAAAGGTAGTCAGAGATATAAATAAATATTATCAGTCGACTGAGGATAGATACTTGTCACAAAATCGAATTTAAGTTACCAAATTTGTCCCCATAGGTAAACAAAACCAAAAAATTACACAACGTGGGAAAATTAAATTACTATTGAAGGAGTTGTATGTTTCAACTCGTCAGTAGTGTAGCACTGGCGTCGCATTCAGCCCACACCGCGTACAACAATTTGGGAGGCAGATATGGATAACCAGCACCCTGTCACAGGTCACCCTAAGTGGTTCGCCACGTCTGGCAGGGGTGCCCGGGTTCACGAGGTGAAGTTTGGCTAGGTCTTGGAGGTGGGTGCTTTTGCCCACCTACTGACCCCAGATTCCTAAACCAAACAGCGGCGCGTGGCCTTGACTCACTGTTGCCAGGCAACGACTTCCCGGCGTGTTGCGACAACCGCTCGGCTCACCAGTCGCCAGTAAGTCTGTGATGCGTAGATCGTGGCCGCGTATGTTTTGCCTTAAATGGAACAATGTCTAAACTAGGAGATCTGTATCAGACCTATTTGCAGAGTATAAAAAAGGGAAAAACCTATTGCAGTTCAGAAATAATTTAATGAGTTGTGGGCTGATGCGAAACAAAAATATACCACAAAAGAAGAAGAAAAATTTGCGTTTTTTAACACCTTCCTTTATTATTTTGACGCCAGTCAAAAACAACCTGCAACCTTTGCCTGTCTGGACATTTTTATCATGATGCTTAATTTTCTAAAATTTAATCAGATTATACTTTATTTAAAGATAATATTCTGAAAATTTCAATATACTTTGTACTAAAAAAATACACGTGATTTTGGGTATGGGAAGGGGGATAATCTAAAACCTCACCACGTATCACTAGGGGGGGAGGGGGTTAAAAAGTTGCTAAAAATATCACGTGATTAATGGACGACCTCAAATCTAAATAAAATATATCAATGTTTGATTGATATTTTTTTTTAAAACCAACCAACAAACTAATGCTTTGTTAAAACCACAACAAAGTGTAATAATTATTTTGTCTTCAAATTTTTTACAGACTTTGCGAACGTCACAGAACAGAAATGAAGTGGGTTTCGTTCATATTTATAACTTGGACTGTTATGATAAATCATTTCTTATCGAATTATTCAACTTCTGGTAAGTACGAAAACAAATAAATCTGAATTGTGTACTATTTTTCTTCCAGGATATTATGTCTTAATCTTGCGAACTTTGAAAATATATTATTTTTTTAATATTATAAACATATCAGCAAAGGTGCTTTATTGAAATTTTGTTGCGGTTTCTTACATACTACCGGTCAGCCGGTTTTGACCTGTTCATATTATCCATTATCAAGATTCTATAACCACAAAATCCCAAATGTTCATTTTCTTGTAGAAGGTTAAAACCGCAGAGATTAATTAATTACATATTTGTAAAAAGATATATAATATAACAAATTTGTGTGTATTTACCACAGAGAATTCTTTATAAACGACTAGCTGTTGTGTAGCCGACGTTGCTCAGGGTTATGGATGGTTCGAAGTAGTGGCTTTTATGGGCCCCTGGGGGTTCTGATTACCACTGAGGGGATCCGTGGCAAATAAAAGTAATTTGGGGGTCCGTGGACAACGTGCGGGTCCGCGAAAAGTGAATTCAAAGCAAATCCGAGTTCCGGAGTTCATCAAACTCTTAATAAGCAGGATACACACACAACCGAAAAGAGTATTTTTGAATTATCTGTATAATGTGTCAGTCATCGACAACATTTTTTATTTGTCAAAAATCTTAGTGATCGGTTGTATACCACACTAGATGATGTCATAAGAGCAGTTAATAAAATCAAGGTGATCGTTTGTACTACTCACTAGATGATATCATAATAACAGTTAATAAAATCAAGGTGATCGCTTGTACTCCTCACTAGATGGTGTCAGAAGAGCAGTTAATAAAATCTTAGTGATCGGTTGTATGCCACACTAGATGATGTCATAAGAGTAGTTAATAAAATCAAGGTGATCGCTTGTATGCCTCACTGGACGATGTCATAAGAGCAGTTAATAAAATCATGGTGATCTCTTGTATTTGTTAAAAAAATACTCAGGGCCATGTCATCTTTGGGGATGCTAAATGGAGGGTCTTTTTGAACATGGTTCTAGAAGGAGGTGTTGTGGAGATCTTGTATTAGGAAGGAGACACAGGCTGACAAATCGTTTTCGTTGTTGAACTCAAGAAGACGTAGAAATGACCTGTTTTCATGTGAAGAAAATTTTCAACCGTGTACAAATGTTGACATGGCATTTTCCATTGGAACACCAGTAGAACAAGAACAGCATTCCCACCTGACACCTGTGCTCTAAAGATTGGAGGGGAATTATAAAGGGCGCTAATAATATAGGAGTCAGCATTTGTGTACTATTAAGTACCTGCGGCCCTGCACAGTACCTTCAGCTGAGAGGTTAACTTGACTCAGGCTTCGTTGGAGCCCCCATACTTGAGCTGGTCATTTAGAGTTACACCAAGCATTTCAATCAACGGAAGCAATCTTCTCAACATGCCTTCGTTCCCAACAACATTTGAACGAGCTAATGTTGTGCTATCTATCTATAATTTAATCGAGAGATTCTAACGACCGTTGTTCACAACTTTTCGATCAATCAATCTGAGTCTCCGACCAACCAAGCTAGTAACAATTCGTCTGTTGGTTCGAGAGTTGCGTTGGGAAGAGCGTATTTGTGCATTTGAGGAGTGTAGAGCCAAAATTTCGGCTCAACAGTTGATCAGTAATATTGGGAACAACGGCGGTAACTACTGATTGATTAATCTAACAAAATCAGGAAGACGATTAATGCACTGCTAAAAACTATTTTGTTATAAAGACTTAAGATAATCTTAACCATATTTTTATTTTTTCAGGTTGCATATTTGACGATGAATTGGAATCCGTGGATATCCGATTCGATAGGAAAATGGATTACCTCAATAAGCTGACGTCATTGCGGCTTTCAGAAAATTTGTACAACACCTCACAAGAGACTCTTTGGGAAAATGTGAGTAATATTAGATATAAACCATGATATTTTATAAAATGTATATTTTAGGACTTTTCCACCATAGTTACTTCACCAATCTTTCACAATGTAGGTGTGTACTATAATTGTTTTCTGTTCATAATTTCATACAAATTTAGGAAGTGGGTATGAGTACCGCCGCCACAGGACCATTTATTGGATAACACCCCTGCCATAGATAAAAAATGGAAGCCCTTTCCATTGTAACAGCGCGTCTATCTATTTATTTTTAAATAAGAATGTCTGTCGCGGGGGGGGAGAGAGGGGGGGGGGGGTGCCCCCCCTTACGCCGCCACTGCTTAACCCTTCAGTATTTTCTAATATTTTAATACCACTTCTCTCAACTACTAGATACACCTAATTCAATTCTTCTTAGGAGTTATTTCTAACCCATAAATGATGTTTTTTGTGCATTTTCAACGATTCTCAAGATCGTTCCGCAAAATGTCAGAAATTATAGAGACGCACGCATTAATAATTTCAGTTGATCTTGATTAACAAATTTGTTGACGTTGATGCTATCTTAATTAATAGGAGAGTGAGCCGGGTTGTGGTTTCAGAAATTTTCAAAAACATCTCAATAACTCGAGGTAATTTACAAAACATGATAAGTAACCATTTTCGGAAAGGCCGCGATCTAGGGGTATCTACCCTATCCACGGCTTAAAGTTGAAAGGTCATCCACCACTTAGGACTTAGGAGATATCCTGTATTTATAATAATAGTTAGTAATTACCTGATTTCGCCCGAGTTACAAAACGAATTTTAGTTTTTCGTTTAGTGAGCAATTGAAAAATATGTGGTACGTGCTCATCTTTTTCTTTTTTGTTAGTGATATAAATATTTCAAACGCTGAAAATGTGTGTATTTTTAACGAATAATTTGTTTTATTTTATTTTCAGATGGATAACATCGCAGGACCTTTTAATATATCAGATGTATTGATCGACCCAAGTGAGTACCTACCCAAATATTGACCAAATATTGACACTTTCCCAATGGTGCGTTATAAGGAAATCACGACAATCTGACTTATAAGTTCTAGACGGAAAAACTAGCTGTGAAAATTGTTATGCTATTTCAAAATAAAGTTTTCCGAGTTAAAGTTACCTAACACTTTTCGCAACTACCCAAATTTCCACAGAGTTTTTACATACCTCCTTTAAAAATGACCAGCCATACTAAAAAACCCCGTAAAAATTTTATTCAATTGATAAACGAGCGTGTATGTGAAAACATTACTAATTAAAAAAATGTTCATGGAAAGAAATATACATTGCTTACACAGCCTGAGAGGGTAGCTTATATCGTGTGTACGACTGTTTTGTTAATTACTTTTGAACAAATTTTTGAATTTTTCCAAAGTATTTTGAATGTTTGATATATTTCTTATTTTTGAAGATTTCGTAAAAACAAACACCGTTTATAAAAACTAGATAAAATTACCTTTTAGATTTGTGTATCTGAAATATACCTAACATTTAAAAATTGCAGTATTTAGCTTCAAACACGGAAAAAAATTGAAAAAACATCTTACCAAAAACATTTTTTCAAAACGTAGAGAAATTAAAAAAAACTCAGTCCTTCTATATACCTAATGAATTTGGAAGGAAACTGTCACCTCACTTTTTTCTCGTGTATAGAATAAAAAATTTAAAAAAAAATTAAGTTTGTTGACAGATCGTGTTTTAGTGTATACGGGCTTTATTTATGTTGTTGCAACAACACAGGTTATCGGCCGTGGAAGGTTTTTTTTTTTTAGTAAGGGGCCATCCATAAATTACGCCACACCTTAAGGGAGAGGAGGTGAGTAGAGAAGTGTGATATTGTGTGACAAGGGGTATGGGGGGGTCATCAGCTCTGTGACGTCACATGTAAAAATCTAAAAGATTAAAACGAAAAAATTTTTTGATGTAAAATTGCAAAATATGTGACGTCACACTAGGGGGGAGGGGGTCTCACAAATGTGACGATGTGTGACAGGGACGGGGAGGAGGTCAAAAAATCATGAAATTCGTGTGATGTAATTTATGGATGGCCCCTAAGGCTGGAGTTTTTAAGCTCCTTAAAAAAATATATGTTATTTTTGAAGATAATATCTAGTATGCTTTCCACGTCGAAATGCAAATTATATTAAATTCCCTCGATAGAAAAAAATCGCGAAGCATACTCCGAAAATTATTATAAACACGTTCATTTCTGTTTTTTTTTTTTTTTTTTTCTTAAAGATGAAGATTGGAAGAAGGTTGACAGCATGACTTACCATCAAGCACTAAGATGCAAGCAGTCAACAGATGCTAGACAAAAGCAAAAGTTTGAGAGACTCAACCGAGACAAAAAAGGTGATCGAAAACAACTCGATCAGAATAAAGTTGTTATTAATATTTCGAACCTTGAGTTGAGCCCAAACGCGACTTCTGTGCTTGCAAAGGGGATGAATTATGCAGTTGCCCCTAAAAAGATACCTATAGAATCTATCGTATGTGGTGTAGAGACGGCATTACATACAATGATGAAAGTCCACAAAATGACAGAGACGCAAGCAGAGGACATACGTCAAGAGACTTGCCATATTTTGAAAAGGGCAGAAATACCCCGCCCAAACATCACAAAAGGAGAGTTTGCGGCCCTAAAAGAATTGCGCGCCAATGAGGAAATCTTGGTTCTGCCAGCCGACAAAGGCAACGCCACTGTCGTGATTAATATGGTAGACTACATCAAAAAGATGGAAGACCTCCTGTGCGATGCCGGCACCTATAAGAAAATAAAAAACAACCCCACCAACAAGATTGACCTGAAGACAAGGGAACTAGTTAAAGCTTCCAGTATTAGGAAAGAGGATCGATCTGGGCTTTTCGTAAAAGCCTCCAGAACTCCTGCCCTATACGGTCTTCCGAAAATCCACAAAAAGGATATCCCAATGCGACCGATTGTCAGTGCTATTGGTGCACCGACGTACAAACTTTCCCAATACCTATCGAGATTGTTGCAGATGCAAACTGGGAAAACTGAATCTTGGATTAAAGATTCCACAGATCTAATCAGTAAGCTCAAGAAGGTAAAGACTGATGAAAGAGATATCCTTGTCAGTTTTGATGTAGTGTCTCTTTTTACAAATGTTCCTCTAGAAGACTCCATGACTTTGCTCAGGGAGATTTATGAGGATGACATCTGCAAACTTTTTGAACACTGCCTCAAAACAGGTTATTTTGCTTTTCAGGGTGAACTTTTCGAGCAAGTGGAGGGAGTTGCGATGGGCAGTCCATTGTCGCCAGTTCTAGCCAACTTTTTTATGGAGAAGTTTGAAGAAGTGGCACTCGACACAGCTTCGGCTGTTCCTAAAGTATGGTGGCGCTATGTCGATGATGTCTTCGCCATCTGGCCTCACGGAACAGAGAAACTGAACGAATTCCTGGACCATCTCAACTCACTACACAGCAAAATTAAATTCACGATGGAGCTGGAAAATAACCAAAAAGTCCTGCCTTTTCTGGATGTGGAGGTGATGCGAAAAGAGGATGGTACCCTAGGACATACAGTTTATAGGAAACCAACACATACAAATAGATATCTCCACGCTGATTCGCATCATCACCCCGCTCAGAAGAGAGGTCTCATCCATACTTTGGTAACCCGAGCGACCAGAATATGTGAGGAGCCAAAACTCGGATTAGAACTGACCAAACTCACCGATGCACTGGAGCGTAATGGCTACCCAGCAAGGCAGACAAGGCAAATCATAAGAGCCAAATCAGCACGAAACGAAGACAGGGGTGAACAAGAGTCAAAAGGCTGCGCTTTCCTGCCTTACGTCCATAATGTAACAGACAGAATTGCCAGGCTGTTGAGAAAAGAGAACATCAAGACGGTCTTCGGAACCACGACGAAAATCCAAGACCTACTGAGGTCGGCAAAGACTAAGTTTCCTTTGGAAACAGATGGAGTATATAAACTCAGCTGTTCCGGATGTGACAAGGTCTATGTAGGCCAGACAGAGCGGACGATCTCCAAAAGGATTTCGGAACACTTTCGTGCTTGTAAACTTGGCCACCCTGACAAATCGGCAATCGCCGAGCACTTAATCGAAACCGGCCACTACTTTGGATTTGTTCCTGAAGTCCTGGGAAGACCCAAAACTTACAGAGCACGCCTAATTACGGAGGCAATTGAAATCCATAAAAACCCCTTCAATATTAACAGAGACGACGGAGCTAAGCTCAATAGTTCTTGGTATCCAGTAATTGACGGCTACACCAAAGCTAAACGCAAAAAACCATGCTGAATTTTTTCTAACACCAGCTCGTAGAGAAATGGAGCTGGCAGCACGGTATCGCTTCGACACACATAAGTAAACACTCTCACCAATATCATTTACTCATCTGCCCTGATGATGGACACTGTAACGCTGTCCGAAACGTTGGCTAAAGAAGGAGATAGCGAAACACGGCATAACACCCCAAAAACAATAACAAAAATACTTTTTGGCCGTGAAAACCTTAAAACATACCTGACGTTCATTTCACTTATTTTAGAAGTTATATGTATTTTTTTTTTTTTATAAAAGGCGGAGACGGTTTACAAGTATATGTTCCCGTGAGCACTTAGGCCATAGGCCCATTGTGCTATCTCCCATTTTACCTCAATCATTTAGTAACAACCCAGTCCCTTTAATAAAGTTCACCAGGGTTGTCACCGGATATGTGGCTATGTCTTCTGGTTCTACTGTGTGTCTCCCCAGGTATCTGAGCCTAGTTCCCACCAGGGCAGGACATTGGCACCATAAGTGAATTGGAGTTTCTTCGTCCTCTTCACATTTCCTGCATCTATTGGTGTTTTCCACTCCCAATATCTGCATGTGTCTCCTGAGATGGCAGTGTCCCGTTAGTAGTCCTACCAGTTCCCTCAGCGAGTTTCTGTCCATATTGAGTAGTTTCCTGGTTCGTCTAGGGTCTGGTCCTTTTATGAGTACTTTAGATTGTCTCATTCCAGGTGCCCTCTCCCATTCTTTGCAGTGCTGGGATTCGACCCACCTATCAATATGTAGTTTTGTGTGGCAAGCTGCTACTCCTACAGCCGGCTCGATCCCACAAGTGGTGCTTTCGCCCCTTTCCTTGCTAGTTCATCAGCCCGCTCGTTGCCCTCAATACCTTTATGTCCTGGTACCCAGATCAGGGTTATTTTATTGATGGTAGCAAGTTCTGTAAGAATAGTCCTGCATTCCATCACCAGTCTAGAGTCGCATCGGTTACTTTCCAGTGCCATTAGGGCAGCCTGGCTATCAGAACATATGCTTATGTTCTTATTCCTGTACCCGATACGTATATTCTCCTGTGCGCAGGCCAAGATGGCTTTCATCTCAGCTTGAAACAAAGTACAGTATGTTCCTAGAGGTATACTGAGTTCCCTCTTGGATCCCTGCAGACAGACCCCGGCCCCTGTTCCTTCCTCCATCTTGGATCCATCTGTGAACCAGATTAGTTCCTGTTTGGAGGTTGGACCTGGAACCGTGTCCCATTCCTCCCTTGTGGGGTAGATCACCCCGAACTGCTGTTTAAAGAAATAGTCGGCTTGTTTGCCGTCCTGCTTCATTCCAGCTGTCGGGCTAATTGCCCTCAGTCTTGTTCCGATCTCTGTATGACTGTTTTTGGGCAGCTCACCACTCCATTGACCTTTACATTGTAACCTGTAGGCTGCCGCCATCGCTGCCCCCTCTATTTCTAGGTTTAGTGGGGGTAGGTTCAGCAGCACTCCCATGGCTAGTATCGGAGTGGTTCGCATAGCTCCCGTGATTCCTCTGCATGCGAGTCCCTGTATGTGGTTGAGTGTGACCATCACTGTTTTCAGTGTTGTTCTCCTCCACCAGACCAGGGCTGCATGCATGATCCTCGGTTTTACAACGGCTGTGTACAGCCATTGCATCATTTTAGGGTTGAGTCCCCGCGTTCTGCCGCAGATCCGCCTGGTTGCCCACATTAGTGCGCATGCCTTTCTGCCCATAATTTCCACATGGTTTTTCCAGCTCAGTTTGGCATCTATGATGACTCTGAGGTACTTGACCGTGTCCGAGGGTTTTAACTCCTTTCCATAGAAGGTTGGATTGTTCCATCCCTCTAGTTTTCTTTTGCGTGTGAAGATTACTAGTTCTGTCTTGTCTGGGTTGACCGACAGCCCTGTTTCTTCACACCATTCTTCCACTGTCGCCATTGTTGATTGTAAGAGGCCTCTGGTTGTGTCTGCATCCCAACACCTTATTATGGTTGCAATGTCATCCGCATACCCTTGTGTATAGAGGCCCCTGTTATTGAGTTTCCGGATGAGGTTGTCCACCACTAGGCTCCACAGCAAGGGTGACAAGACCCCTCCCTGTGGACACCCTCGTGTCACCAGTACTCTGATGTTCACCTCACCCCTTGTTACCGTAAGTATCCGGCCCGAAAGCATGTTCTTCAGCCACCTTCTGGTGGTTTTGTCGAGTCCATGTCTTCCTGCCGCTTCATCGATGGATTTAATAGTGGTGCAATTGAATGCTCCCTCTATATCCAGGAAGAGTCCTACCGCCAGTTCCCCAGTCGCCTGCGCCTGCTCCAGTTTGTACACCAACCTGTGCAGTGCCGCGTCAACCGACTTGCCTGGTTGGTACGCAAATTGTAGCTCATGGAGGGGTTTTTTCCTCAGTGCCCCGTTCCTTATATGTCTATCCATTAGCCTCTCCATTGTCTTCAGAAGGAAGGAGGTGAGACTAATTGGACGGAATGAGCCTGGTTTGTCGTAGTCGGTTCTCCCAGGTTTAGGTATGAACACTACCCTCGTTTTCCTCCATGATATGGGAATGTATCCGAGGGCGCAGCACGCCCTCAGGATCTTAGTCACCGGAAGTAAGATTGTATCTAGGCCTTTCTGTAGAAGTGCCGGAAAGATTCCACCCTCTCCCGCGCTTTTAAAGGGGTCGAACCCTTCGATCGCCCATTTAACTCTGGAGGGAGTAACTATTTTAGCCGCAGTGTCCCAGTCCTTACCTTCCCGTGTAACTCGGGCTGGTGGTGGACCGGTGTCACCTGCTTCTAATTTTTTGTAACCCGGAAAGTGTTTCCCAAGCAGTTCCTCCAGCTCCTCCTCCCAGTTATTGGTGAAGCTTCCGTCTGCTTTTCTGAATGGGCCTTTGGCTGCCCCTGGGTCTTTAGCAAGAATTTTCTGAATTCTTGCTGCCTGAGGGATGGTTTCCACCTCCCCACAGTACTTCTCCCAGGAGCTTGATTTGGCTTTCCGGATTGCTTCTTTGTACTCTTTCTGGTATTGCTTGTGAGCATCCCAGTTTCCAGATTTTTTGGCCCTGTTGAAGGCTTGCCTAACTAGTTTCCGTAGCTCCTGCAGTCTTCTGCACCACCACGGTGTTTTGTCCCTGGTACTTGTCTTCAGAGGGCAGCTATTTTCGTATGCCCTTATCATTGAGTCCGTCAGTATTTCTACTGCGTCCTCAATTTCTTCGGGGCAACCATATTTTGCTGGGAATTTTACCATTCCTTTGCTTAGCTCCTCTGAATACCGAGTCCAGTCAGTTGCTTTTGGGTTCCTATATGTGTCGGTCCCCGTTCTGCTTGTCCCTCCCTCTAGTTTGAATTCTATGTGTCGGTGATCCGACAGGGATGGTTCATCCGACACTCTCCATCCTGATACTCTCAAGGTTCCCAGGGTTAGGTCTATCACCTCCTGTCTGTTACTTATAACAAAGGTGGGTTCCCTACCTTTATTGAAAATCTCAAGGTTCACTGTCATCAGGTATTCCAGGAGGGCCTGTCCTCGTTTGTTGATGTCCGTACTCCCCCACACAGTGTGGTGCGAGTTAGCATCCATACCGAGTATCAGTTCCCTATCCTTCTCCCTGCAGTCTTGGATGAGCCTCGTTATTTCCCTTGAAGGTGGTGGTTCCGTAGAGTCGTAGGGCATGTATACTGACGCCACCACTACTTCCCTGCTTCTTTGATCCAGCGTGACCTGCAGTTTCACAGCTACCAGGTCCCTGCTGCAGTGTTCGGGGAGCAGTGTGCCAGCTATCCCTCTGATGAGGACGCAAGCCCTGGGTCTGTCCCCCGATTCATTGTAGTAGAGTAGACCTTGGTTAATGTTTAGTCCTCTGATCTTCTCCCTGTAAGTCCAGGGTTCTTGAATCAGCGCGACATCCACACTACCCCGGGTAACTCTCCTGTTGAGCACGGCAGCCGCTGCTGGGCTGCGGTGTAAGTTTATTTGGATGAAATGTAAGTTTTTAGCCATTTTTTGGGGTCTAATCCTTACCCTTTACACCCTGTGTCCGCTCCTCAGTGTTGGGTCCGCGCACCGTGAAGGTGGCCTTCCTTATGCCGACGTGTGCCGTCATTCCCATTTCCCGCAGCACCTTCACACTGTCCTCATCCACGCTCATGATCAGGCGATATCTATCATTCTCCCTGATCGAGTCATGGACGATCCACTTTTTTGTGTGAAGCCGCGGGGTCTGGTTCTCCAGCAGTTGCAGCAGCCTCTCGGTGCTTACTGCACCGTTCTCAGGGATAACTGCTTTGACCTTCACGTACTTTGGCAGTTCATCTAACCTTACCACCTCCAGGTCGCAGCCCTGCCATTTCCGTAAGGTCGGCACTATCTCCCTCAGCCATTCCTCTGACTCCTTGTTGGAGCAGGTCATTCTCAGGACGCCCTTCTGAATGAAGCACTCGTCGAATCCGGGTCTGAACTGTCCTTTTGGGATGCCCAGAATCAGATCGCCGGCACCCTCACTCACAAGGGCCTCCTGCTCCCTAGTAAACTCTTCCTCCCTGTTCCTATGGACAATAGCCACCCTGATTTTATTATCGGCGGCTTCCGCATAGGTGGCAGGGATGGGAGTTCCTCGGGGCTTTTTCCGGGCATTTTCCGGTGTTAGCCCAGAGGGTTTACGTTCGGGTGAGGACCTACCCCTTTTCCCGGCCTTTTGTTTCCTGGGCATTCCTGGTTGCTCCCGGTTACCCAGTTGGGTCCCCGGTCGCTTCCAGTCTGTTCCTGGTTTTTGGGCCTCAACACGGCTGTCCCCAGTTGACTTTAGAAGTCCCTGGTTGCTCCTGGTATCCTCTCTTCAGTCGCCAGCTGACTTCAGAGGTTCTCGGTTTTGCCTGAGTCTGGGAAGTTCCCGGTTTTACCTGAGCCTGGTCGGAACCCCGCCTCTCCTTGTAAAATTTTTTCCTCGCAGCCCCACTGTGTCTTTTCTTGATGCGGATTTTCTTAAAGGGGTTAGTTTGCAGGTCCCCCGAAGGTCCCTGCTTGTCCGCTTCTGAATCCCCTGGAGGATCCAGTCGCGTTAGGTTCTTTAGAGGTTCCTCTTTTCTTGGGTTCCCCAAGGGTCCCGCAAGGGAAGAGTCCACCTCGGTGTCCTCACCTCTCCTTTCCACTCCCTCTCGGTTCCTCGAAGGCCCCAAGAGGGAAGAGTCCACCGAGGTGGCCTCATCTCTCCCTTCCTCTCCCCTCAGGTTCTCCAAGGGCCCCTCATCGTTAGTGGTTGTTTGATTTGTAAAGTCCATAATTGATCCCACGAGTATCTAGGGAAATAAAAAGTCCACCCCAGCAGAGCCCCGAATGCTGGGGTAAGGTCTGAATACTCCGAGATTCGACCCTGTGTCTCGGAGGCACCGTTCGCGACACTGTTCCCCAGTGCCATTCAGCCCTAAGCACGGTAGCTAACACCTTAGCCTGGGATGGCTATCGCAGGTCGTGTTTCCACTCCCCGAGCGATGGGTTCGCCACACTCCCTACGCTAGGTCCCCTTACTGGAGGCGAGGGTTTTTCTGTAGGGGTTTTCCTTCCCTTAGCTGGGAGGTTCCGGTTTTATGGCGCCAGAGTTTCGCCATTCGCCCCCTCTCTGTCGGCTATGACTGGAGATCACATTGCCCAGGGGTCGCGGGGCCATGATGACCACTCGTGGACGCCAGAGAGTTGGACTTGTTGGTAGTGCCGCTGATGCGGCTGTGTCGTTTGTGGTATTTTCCTGAGGCACACACCATCCAGCGGGATGTGTCCCCCCACAACCTACCAACCCTTCGACCCCCAGTTATATGTATGAAAAAATTCACAGTGTTTCTTTAAAGCTGTGTTTGTATTCAGTGTTTTTCAAAAAATTCGCAGTGTTTCTTTACAAGCTATTTTATATGTTCCCCACGAGATTTTTGCTCTATTTTAAATAAGTCGTGTTCTATTAAATATTTTCACAATTTTCGCTTCAATTTTATCGTCTCCAACATTCGTAATTACATATATCTCCAACTCAGGGGCATACCTACCGCCGTATCAGCCGTATCGATGATACGGGGCCCCCGGGCTTTTGTTTCTTTTGTGAGAAATCTTTACCTTTCATTTGGGCCCCCCAACTAATTTTGATAGAGGGCCCCTCCAAGACACGCTACACCACTGCTCCATTTGCTTCTTATTTTTGAGCGGGGATACGGCGCCTTAAGGCATTTTACATAATTTTATGCATACATAATGCTAATTATAATAGTATATAATGCTAATTATAATAATTTTGAACTATGAACCTGAGTGACGAAATTGTGTTTATTTCAGGTAGTTCGGGATCACGCTGGGATCACACAGGTAATGACATTCTTCTAAATGGGTAGGCGTAGAGCAATACCATCATCAATGTGGGTAGGTGCTTTTTTTCTCTACATACCGCCCAAGTATAACAACCATACGGAACCAGTGGAACTATAACATTCCCCAATGTACGTTTTAATGAAAATAATCTATTTGAATTGTGTTTTGAGTTTGGCGCTTTCAAAATAAATGCACATATTATTCTTAATAAGGGATAAACCCCCAAATATTCTTGTAAATGAAACGCAAAGTAATGTAACAGCCAAAAAAAAATTAAAATTCGATTTGTGTTATGTGCGAATGTGTGAGATCTCTGGCGAAGTAATTATAAAATAATGTTATCATAAAACCACAGTGTATAAAATAAAGTTGTCTTTCATTATCCAAGACTTTATAAAAAAAACTAATAGAAACCATTTTTTCAGATCAATTCAACTGGGGTGCCCAGTTCCCTCAGTGTGATGGCTCATATCAGTCTCCTATAAATATTGATACAAGTGAGGCGAGGAACAAGACGGCTCCTTGCATCAGGTGGCACCACTACGATGATATCCATCCTCAGATGAACATTATCAACAATGGACACACAGGTAACGAACTTCTTAAAAATATATCCCCTTGGATGTCGCTTATTTTAATACCTTTCCAGACGGTGAGGTTTATCCTAGTCTGATGGCGTATGTGTCTGCCGTATCAACTGTGTGATGGGTTGACCCCTCCAGCTTGGCTCTCTCGACCCATCGCCTTGCACCGCAGTGGGATGAATGGATTAATACGTCTGTCACTCCCGAGCTCAGGGACCCTTCGGGTGCCATCCAAAGGGGGGTGACACTCGGCCATCGAAAAAAAAATTACGGAACGCAGTAGAACCTGCACCAACTATTCCATTTCACCCCACCCCATCCTACCTCGTTCCACCCCATATCCCATTTTGCCCCCTCCGTTGTGATAAATATTCTGTTAGAACCCATGCCACCCCATCCCATTACACCCCCCCGTTGTGCTATTCGCCCCGGATACCGCCCGTGCTAGCTATGCCACTGGCATACTACTTTCCTTCCTTTCCTCAAAAAGACTCCCCCCATTAAATGTACCAAAGATGGCATATGAGTACAGCCGAACTGGGAACTCTATTTAACCATTTATTTGATAACCAACACCCCTGCCATAGGTCACCCCAATTGGTTTGCTATGTTTTGTTGATTTAGCAGGGATGTCCTGGTTCATGGGGGGAGGATTGTTTAGATCTTGGATGCGTTTACTTCCCGGGCCAGGTCGGGAGAGACTGGTCGAGGGCGACCTTTTGACCTCCCATCATACTCTCGACCCATCGCCTTGCACCGCATTGGGAGGATTGGATTCATACGTTCGTCACTCCTGGACCCACCGACCCCTGGATTCCTACCCACCCCTCATACCTCACATCTTTTTCCTTCCCAGAACTTCCTCTCCTTCCTTTCCCTAAAAAAACCCTCTACACGGCATTCAGTTCAGTTCAGTTTTCAGTTTTAATGCTGGCAACCCGGGCGTTTATTTTATTTTCATTCATGTACATAAATTTCTTTTACCCACCTCACTGGACAAAGTCTGCACCCCCGAAGATGACATAGGCCCCGAAGGAAATTGTTTACCTCGGGGCCTCCTGTGTGGAGCTAATGCAAAAAAAACACTTGCCTACCTCATTGTAACAACCGGCAGAGAATACACCAACAAAGAAAAAATTGACTCCGTGGTCTAGGGGTAAGATCCTGGATTGTGAATCAGGAGGTAAAATTTTATTCAATTAATGGAATTTTATAGTGGAGGTGCGAGGCCCTTGGGGCAGCGGGGCCCCCAGAGAGCAACCTACCATGGATGGCGGACCTCTCAATGGCAGCTACCAATTGGCCAATGTCCACGCCCATTGGGGGGACTCCGACATAGCGGGGGCGGAGCACACTATCAACGAAAAGAAATACGCCATGGAGATGCATTTCGTGCACTTTAAAACTACATATAGGTGAGTGGTTGTAGGTATTATTATTTATTTATTTTTATGGGTTCCCTTTTTTCTGTGGAATAATTACAATATTTTATAATTTTTTTACAAAATAAATAGATTTTTAAAAACTTTCGTTGATCGATGTTCGGATAATCAACGCTCCACTGTATATGCAATTTTTTTTTTTTTTTATATATTCTATGATTTATGTTTACAGAAATGCACCGGCTGCGCTTGCATCCGGTGACCCGGAGGCCATTGCGGTGGTTGCGTTACTCTTCAAGGTAATGATTGTTATTTTTAATGTTTATTATATCACTACGCTATCAATAATCATAGTTATAAAAACTATAACTGGTTATACAGTCTGTCAATTAAGAGTAGAAAATATTAAAAATGGAACTACAAAATTTGTGGGCTGGCAACACCAAATTAACTGTCAAATATTCTTTTAAAATACAATGATATTGAATGTACAGAGCACAGTAAACCACATTTAAAAAGACATTTTTGTTCTTTAAAGAAAAAAATTTAAATCGAAGAAGCACTGTTGTTAAAGTACCTAGTTAATGACATAAATTTGATACGGTGTTTTACGAAGTGATTTGCTTTAATTAATTAAAAATAAATTTGAATTTAACAGTAGATAAAAAGGAAGAATTACTTATGGTGAGTTTAGTTACACTTTTTTTAGATCTGAATGAGTTAAATATATTCAGATCTAAAATTAGAGATACGATCTAAAGCCCGAGCAACGCTAGGTACATAAGCTAGTATTAAATAAATGTGAGCAATTTCTAAACTGTACATTATATTCTATTACAATATCGTTATTCTTCATTATGTTAACACAAAATTGCAAAGGTATAATAATAATATACCTATATGCAATTCTAACTTTGAAATCAGTGAGTATATTGCAATGAAAAAATATTTTTTTCACTTTTACAACTTTAATTTTTTATAAAAATGTAGGTTACACTTACACAGCTTTACACCATGAATTAAATAATTAGTATTGCCATTTGATCAACAGTCGCGCCCTCCTATGTTTTCTACTCTTATTTGACAAACAATAAGTTCTAGTGTTGGGTAGGACACGATTTTAGAATGAGTTTGTATGAGGTAAGTACCTACTCAAGTATTGAAATGAAATGTTGAGGTGCCCCAGCAAGGTTCGTAGAAACCGTATTTGACAAGGCTAGCTCATTGAGAAGATAGAGCGGTGACGGTGTAAAAAGTCGTGACGTAGCTTGAAGTGCATTCCCCACCGACAGATTTGAATTTGCTACAATAGAACTAATGGCGTCAGGCAACTCTGATTGATGAAATGATTTATTCAATAATAATACTTTATTATTTATTAAAACTAGTATTGGATTGAATTTTACTTGCCGTACCTACCACTAATCAAGGGATTATTTCTAGTGTTGCTTCCACATTGATGAAGTAGATTCGAGTTCATTTTGCAGTAAGTAATGAATTTCAGGATATTTGTTGTCCGACTAATAATATCAATTTTCTAAATTGAAAGACAAACTTATCAAACTTATCAAACTATCATATCTAGGATTAAACTGGAAAAGTGTTGAGAATAATCTAATAATAATAAATGGCACGTTCAGGGAGGAAATAATCAAAACAACCAGATTATTATCAGGTGCAGTATACCAATGGCCAACTGTCGTTGCCTCTTATGTAGAGATTCCTTTGCTGAACTAGTTCCTTTGCTGTCAATGGAACCGTAGATATTTTTCTCAAGGAACCGGTTCTTTGTGGAATATTTATTTAAAATTAAAAGTATTAGAAAAATGTATTAATATTTTATTTATTTTTAAATCTCTAATTGACAGCCCTGAATTAACAGATCTAACTTGCAATACCTGCCAGTCATTCCAAGCAAATGTCAAGGTAACAATAATATCAATACTAAATTACTTTATTTAAGTAGGTATAAGCCAATTACTAGAATTCAACGATTGAGAATTAATTTTTTTTTTTTTAAATCTCTAATTGACAGCCCTGAATTAACAGATCTAACTTGCAATACCTGCCAGTCATTCCAAGCAAATGTCAAGGTAACAATAATCTCAATACTAAATTACTTTATTTTAGTATAAGCCAATTTACTAGAATTCAACGATTTGCAAATAAGAATGCGAATGTATAAGTAGATAAACTTGATGTTAACAATTTTGCTTGCTAACAAGTCATCTTTTTTACATATTTTTATTCTGTTTAAATAAAATGTTCTCTGTTATTACAACATATGACAACATTCTATACCTTAATTAAGAGTACTTCAGTCTTCTTTTGGTTGTAACACACGTTAAATAATTGGATGCTTTACCTAAATACTAGCTTTTATCATTTATACATCATACTTTATGTCAGGTCTTAAATAAACCTAGAATATTATTTAACCATTACACAAGTACATATTTCTTCTCAACATTATCTAATAACGACTGTATCACAGCAATATAATTTTTGTGTACTCATACATACTTATTTTGTTCTTAATATAATACTGATACCCTCCTGTGTACCATCGTATACTTATAAATTCGTGTATGACTTAAATATAAAAGCCATTGTATGGCATTTAAATAAATAAATAAATTTGGAGATCTGGTTCAATTTTTCACAGAATTACTCTAGCTACCCTCCCATGTTTTTTTTTCTTTTGATAAACTGGTACCAAAAGTATATGGATAAAGAACCTGTTCCACATCGAACTGAAACCGCACTGACAACCTATTTCATATACCAACCATCTCTAGTTTTGGGACGTCATACTACGTCACGAGCCCTATGGGTTTTTTCCCGAAAAGTGCATGTACGAGCTAACCAAAGATATTGAAATACGAGATATGCTATCCACAGTTTTCACGTGGTACTGTGTTTCCTGGTGTCGCCGATATTGTTATCCAAAACTACTACACACCTTAAAAAATCAACTAAATGAACGAATTTTTTCCATATTCAAACTATGCCCATTAGGTAGTAGTCCACCGACGGTTGGGCGGCCATCATAGCATATCTCTTGTATTTTAATATCTTTAGAGCTAACCTTGTCAAATACATTTTCTGCATATCTAGGTGTCCCACCTGTAAAAGGATTTTTAAACTTCATGCCATATACATAGGCACATTATTTCTAAAGTTTTAATTGTATGCATTCTTCTTATGCTGCCGGTACACGTCGGCCCAACGTTTTCACCAATAGATAGTGATTCATGAAGAAAGTTTTTAGGTATATAATTTGTCAAGGTTTTGTGTAAATTGGTTGAAATATATAAATAAAGGGAGCGGGCTGGCAAACAGGCAGCGGGCAGTGGGCTGGCAAGCGGGCGGTGTGGATTTGATATGTATGCATATTAATAGATGGCGTTGGTTATAAAGGTTGGGTAATGGCGTTGTGTTTCGTTAGCCACAGCAATGTGTGGCCGGGTCTGCTAGTATATAATAATGTGGTATTCAAACAAAGTTATTTTGTTGTTATTATTACAGTTACCTATATTTTATCTTAGTCTTACAAAACAAAATTAAATTTATTTGTAGGAAATTTCTCTCATTTTTAATAATTTATTTTCACTTTAGTTTCAATGGATCGGTGTTTATTAAAAATTAATATTTTTAAATTTTTATACAAAACAAAACAATATTAGTAGTAGCATGATTAATTTTCTTGTTTGCTTTACATTACCCACCTACCTGATGGTGTAATCTGTTTTGAGGTAGGTGATAGGAATGTAGAATAAAAAATATTTCATTTGATTTCAATTTAAATATTATAAAGGTGTAATGAAATCACGTTGATTGTGTTCCACACAGATAATAGGTAGTTGCAAAATAGATTTCATATTAAAGTTTTATTATATTAATTTACTTGCGGTATCCTCTGTACATAAGAATATACAATATACACATGGGTGATGTAGGTATTATGTGTTTTCATGATCTACTGTATTCTCACTGTTACATTTTGTCACTGTTCTGTTTTATCACTGTCTGTTTCGTCATGTTTTGTGACGGAACCAATGTATTCCAGACTTCAAAATTAGTGTTGGCTTCCGTGGTGTCCATGCTGTCCACCCTGACTAAGGCACAGAAAGGTCAGCTGATATTCCCGGCCATGTTCCCCCTGAAGTTGGTGCAGGCCCCCTTGGGGAGCTACTACTACACCTACGTGGGCTCGCTGACCACGCCGCAGTGTAACGAGAATGTGCGCTGGATTGTATTTGAACAGCCTTTACCGGTACCTTACGAATCTGTAAGTATTCAACAAATCTAACAAATTTAACAAATCGAATAAGATCACTGTTAAGTAATTAACAAATTCAGCCTACTTTAATCCTATATTTGCTAGTTCCATGCCTCACTGCCGTACATCATTGTAGGTACCAGCACTCCATTGTGGACTGCTAGGTTCGCTTCTTTGGACAGTGAAAAATAAATAAAGTCAAATAATATTTGGAGAGTTCAAAACTCTAATGAAGGAACTAGTATCTGATGAGAAACGATTCTTCATATAGGACTTCCATAAGAGCAAATGAATGTAAAATAGAAAAAGAAAATACACGTGTTCGAAAGTCAGTTGTTAGTACCATTTGACTTTCGAAGACGTTTTTTTATTGGTAGTTTGTGGGAGGAACAATTTTTGCCATTCATTATGTGGTAAGTATTAAGAAAAAAATTAATATCAACAATTAGGGGTCGCGGGAGGGAAACACGGGTGGTGATTGGAAAGGAGACATAGAAGCAGGCGGAGAAACCAGGGGGTAAATTTGGAAAATTCATGCTTCTCACATGGACAGCCGTGATAAGTGTGTATATTTCGTATAGGATGGGAAGGAGGGAAGAACAGGGGAATCTGGGAGTGGGAAGGGAAAGCAAGAGGGGAGTTTGTGGGAGTGGGATGATGGAAGGGGAAAGGCGGGGAAGGTGGAAAGAGAACGCGGGAAGAGGGAAGGAGAACACAGGCGGGGTGGGGGGGGGATTTCGTATTGGCCCAGATATCTTAATGTGTTGCTTACGTAGCGTATGTCGGCTCAGTGTGTTGTATTTGAATTCTTCTGTTAATATATTGGGGGGCACTGATGAATGGATACTTCCCCAAGTTTATATTTTTTATATTAAACTACGGAGATCCCGGCACGCGTTGCAAGGCCACTAATAAAGAAATTGTTTCTCCCTGCTTGTCTTTTCCCATTTGTCCCGTTCCCCTTCCGCCTCCCCTTCCCCCCCTTGTCCCCTTCCCATAACGCGTTCCCCTTCCCCGCCTTTCCTCTCCCCGCTCCCGCCACCTCCCGTGCCACTTATTGCCAATTTTTTTTTCAAATTTTAATTTTTCGTATATTACAAACATTCATTTTTGTATACTATAAAAACAATCAATCAAATTTGGTACGTAACATAGGTACCTATTTAAAATAAATATAGGGTGGGCCATGAACATTTGCACTTTTGAAATAACCACGAAAAAAAATACAGATTTAAATAAATGATTATTGACGAGAGCAAAAATATGCTGGAAAATCATTTCGTAAAAATAATTTCGTCAAAATGGCCGCCATCTCACCGCTGGCATCCCTCAAATCTGGCCCTTAGATTTTTGAAAACTTTTCAACACAAATCTCGGTGTATGTTGGCCATTTCTTGATGGATGTTCTTCGTTATTTGAATTAGATACAGCTGGGATTAGATCGGGCTATGGGGAGGCCATGGAATATCTCCTCTGCGCGAGATCAGTCTGTTAGGGAAAATTTCTTTAACCATGGGTATTCTCTCGTTGGAAGTATGGCAGATTGTACCATCTTACTGCATCCAAGTCTATTATTGTAACTAACGAACTGCTGCAACTATAGTTGAAAAAATTCTATCGCCAAAGCATCTGAATGCTTGCGCGTCAACATATTCGAATCGTCTCGTACAGACACGTTTACTTGCGCCATGTTCTCTTCGCCCCTCGTGCTCCATGGCAGCCCTGTTTGTTTTCAATTGAGAGCCGTGCCGGTTTCTTCGAAGTTTTTAAACCATGATTTAATTAAATTAACACTTGGGCACAATATTCTGTAATTGGCGATGCGGACGACCCAAGCAGCGTGCATCATTGTTTTGTAAAACAGAATAGAATCATTGTTGAACAGAATAGAACAAAATCATCTTTTTGCAAAAATGTTTAACCCAGAAAGTACGTAACTCTCCCGTAAAGCTATCCCTTGTGATTAAATTTCCAAGAAATGAGGAGCCGCGCATAAGTGGCCCCGCTCTCCCCCCCCATTTGGAATCCCCGCTAGCACGACTACAAAAATGCAAATGCCTATGGCCCACCCTATATAATTTTTTATTAGATTCGAAGTATTCGATTTTGGTTCGTACCATAGGCGAGTACTTCGATTAAATTCATTAATTTAAAGAGTTTATTCGAAAATTGAATTTCAATTTAACAATTGATGACTTGCAAAATGTCATTCTCAAATTGAAACATTTTTGACAGTTTTGTAAGAGTTTTTGTAATGATTAAAAAAAACTTTTCAGATGTCATGTGGTTGTAATAATCCAGAAACCTTCGCGAGGGTGGAAAGAAGTTATTTTGAAAGTTTCAAGCATTTCCTATGCTTCATAGCAATGCATAGACGACTCACATACATAGAAACAAATATAGATTTTTTATATATATAGATGATGAATAGATACTTCCCTAAGTTTGTATTTCTTATGTTTTTCATGAAGTTTTTCTTTCTTTTTTGTTCTGGAAAAGTGTAAATTTTTATCATTAATACTTTTTATCACTAATAATTTCTTTTCTTCTTTTTCCAGGTGAATTTGTTCAAGACTTACAAAAATAAGGGATCACCCATTGCCAACAATTTTAGGTACACACGACCTACGCATAATAACATAATTTACAGACAAAAGGCTTGTTAATTAATAATTAGTCCTTCAGATTTTTTTTGTCTGATCTTGCAGATCAAAAAATGTTGTGTTCGTAAGGAAATAAAAGTATGTATAAGTGTTTGTATGTAAATATAAAAATATTTCAGAATGTTTTGTTTAAAATTAAATAAACCTGGCTGATTGAAACAATATTCATGTAAAAGAATTGGTACAGCTTGGCAAAATAGGTAGGTATTCTTAAGAGGAATATAAACGCTAGAAATATTTCGATTCTCACGCATGCACGTATTTGCACAAGGCAAGTAAGTGAAAAAGTAGTTTTAATTTATTTTGTGCATAATTTTGTGTGAGCCAGGGCCATAGCTGGGGGGGCATTATGCGGCAATGCCCTACATTAAAATACCTGTGCCCTATCTTAAGAATACCATCGACTATGATAATATTTATTTATTTATTTTCACATATACGGCACAACATGTGCCATTAACAAAATTAACTTATAAATAGTACAACAAATAATAACATAATTCACATATAAATGGTACTACAACAACATGAAGAATAACAGTATAAATGTAAGTAAGGCAATAAGAGTAAGTAAAAAGTAGATGTACAAGTATAAAGTGTGAAGTATAAAATATAAAGTTCCACATATAAAGTATTAAGTAAAAAGTAAAAATAAAATAAAAAGTTAAAAGTAAGAAATAAAATAATAAAAAGTAAAAATTAGAAATACAAGTTATCTTCAAAAATTTTTAAATATAAAAAGTTGTAAAAAGTATGTAAATATACATAATATACCAGTAAACTGTTTGTTCATAGTTTGATATGATTGAAAAGAAAATACTACCTCATCAGGAGATGAGTGTTTATAACATTAAAAAAAATGGGACTACCGGAATAATTCCGATCGCGACCCCCTTTTTTGCGCTAATTGCACTGGCCTACAAGAGGAACTGATTTCAAAAACTGTTTCCTTGGAAAAATAATATCGGGCATTCCGGTGTTTGATTTTGGAAAACTTAGGTTGGATATTTATCTTTTTCATTTTGTCGTTTAAAGTTTGTAAACTTTTCATAGTGGGAAATTTTTAATCCTGGAAAAATAATTTTTGTGAAAAAATTTCTTCCGAGAAAATTGGTAGGAAAAAAGATCGGTAACTTTAAAAAAAAACATTTATCCATTTATATTACGATAAGTTCAGAAATTTTCCATATTGAGATACATTTAATTTTTTTATTAATTAGCAATTTATCTTCTCGATTTTTTTATTTAAATTTTATTTTACTTTTTATGTTGTGAAATTTTCGATCCCGGAAAATTTGATTTTTCTGAAAAATATTTCTTCTGGGAAAATCGTATAACAGGTCGGGACATTTTAAAAGACTTTTTGATTTTATATGAAGTTTGGGAATTTTCTAGGTTGGGAAATTTTATTCTTTTGAAAAAATCTTTCGGGAAAATTGGAAATGTTTACTCAGAAAATTGGTGGGAAAATGTCGGGAATTCTTGGAATAAACATTTAGACAGTATTTTTTTGATTTTGTTATTTGAAGATTTGAAAACTTTTCGTGTTTGCAAAACTTTTGATACTGAAAAATTTTATTTTTAAGAAAAAATTTCTTCCTGAAAAATCGGAAAATAAGTGGGGAAAGTTTTTTAAAGACATTTATCTTAGGTTTTAAAATTTCTATTATCCTGAAAAATATTCTTCCGGGAATATTAGAAAATCGGAAATTTTTCGCTGGGAAAATTGGTAGGGAAATACAATGATTAAGCAATTACCTTTTTGATTTTGTCATGCAATGTTTGGAAATTTATCAGGTGTTAAACATCTCAAAATTTCTTCCGGGAAAATTAGAAATTGGGAAAAATTGTTTGGAAAATGGGTTGGTAAATTGTATTAAAGTTTTTGAAACTGATAAATTCAAAGTTTTGTTGATTTTATTTTTGAAAATTTCTCATCTGAGATGCTGTTTGAAACTTCAACTTCAACTTTCTTTCTGAAAATAACAGGGGTCGCCACTTCCGTTTACAACAATCGAAAACGTACAATCCTTCAGATCATAATACTATCACAGTAGTGATTAATGATAAACTTGCATGAGGTTTTTTTTTATCTATTAACGAATTTTTCCTCATGATGACAATGTAACGTAAATTCAGTCAATTAAATACGACCATCAGATGGTGATAGTAAAAAGGCCAAATGAACCGCAGTACTAGTTAGTTAGAAACATGAAAGGGTATTGTTATAAGCCCTAGCTAGTTAGAGGATTACGAAAGAATCCGTAAAATAAAATAAAAAAGTGATTAGTGATGGGATGGTATTAGCTACCGCAAGTAGCTTGTCAGCAGGAGCTTATTTAAACAATATTAAATATAAAAATAACAAATAAAATATAGCACCACAATAATAATATAGGTAACATTGAATATGCTTGTTGGGATTATCTGGGCACATAGGTAGATCTAAAAACAGTAAGACAGTTTTATTATAATGAGAAAAGACCCACTACAATAAAATCAATTTAAAAAATATGTGAAATATACATAGATTGGTTTGAAATATAAAACTTTACATAATATTTTTAATGTAATGTGTTATGAAATGTATCGCAAGATTTGAAATAAAGATCTAAAACTGTAAAACAGTTTTGTTATAATGATAAAAGACTCCATTACAAAAAAAGCAATTTAAAAATTATAAAAATATCAGCACTTATCATACACTCAAAAGACACCATGTGTGTGATTGGAAATATAAAACTTGAAATAAAGATAAATAATAATAAATAAAGATTGAAATATAAAACTTCGCATAATATTGGCGTTGTGAAATGTATCCTGAGATTTGAAATTCGTGATTAACAGGTTTTTCAGAAAAATAATATAATCAGTTGCTAGTAAAGAAGTCATTGCCATTAATGAAAAATATTGATTATTAATTTTTTGCAGTACCCACTTCACAAAATGTTGCCATATCGATGTGGCAAATCTGGTGACCTGACAACTCAGAATGAACTCAACTCAACACCTCCTTTGAAAAGCGATGAAAAAAATACATAAAAAATTGGTTAAATAGGTCAGTGTTCCGCAAAGTGTGTGCCGCGGCACACTGGTGTATTAGTTGGTGTGCCTCACCGCAATGAGACCCAGACTTTTTAGAGACACAGGATTCAGATTTTGCTTATCTGTTTAAAAAAGAAGAATGGATAGCAAAACTTGCATAATCTCGTATTGCTCATTTGAATGAACTCAACAAAAAATTGTAAAGCAGGAAATCTAATTTTCTAACGTCATCGGACATATTAGTAACTAAGTGTGACTGGGTACAAAATCCATTCTCAGATTCATATCCCTTGGACACTTACAGATAAACGAGCAGGAAGAATTCATGGAGCTAAAAAGTGATCGGACATTAAAATAAGAAATTAATTGTACCTTGAACACAAAAAGTTGGCGGAACACTGAACATAGGTAACGATAGGTAAGCTTAAAGGCTATTTTTAATTTTTGTTTCAAATCTTTTATGACTTTTCAAAAATGTCTGGAGTTGAAATGATTCTGAGTTGTCATGAAACTATTAGGTCTATTGTGCCGCCAACCCCCGTCAGGCTGGTGAGTTTAAGCTCCGAAAGGGGCCATCCATAAATTACGTCACACGAATTTCATGATTTGTCGACCCCCTCCCATCCCTGTCACATTTGTGACACCCCCTCCCGCCTAGTGTGATGTCACATATTTTGCAATTTTACATCTAAAAATAGCCAAAATTCAGGTTTTTACATGTTACGTCACAGAGCTGACGACCCCCCATACCCCTTGTCACACAATGTCGCACTTCTTCAACTGAAACGCGCCGGCCGCGGCGACTAGCAGTTTAATCCTCGTTACGATAGTTTGATAAGCGAAACTTAAACTTTCGAAAATTGGCATTATTAATTGTCAAACAAAAAGTACCCTGATTTCAAGGTAACCTCGAATGAACATGATCAATGTGCAAGTAATCAATATTTTCAATCCGAATATTAGGTTTAGTAAATAATAATTAGTATAATTACGTACCTATTACAAATAAATCATTTGTAAATGCATTCAGTCGCGGTTAACTTGTATTGTAGTAAATTCAAATATCCCGGTGGAGAATGGTCTTGAAGCTACGTCACAACATTCTAGCCAATCACCGCTCTAACTTCTCGATAAACTAACCTTGTTATGGTACGGCCACACTGAGGCCAACATCCAACTTCAAACGTTTGTACGATTGTGTGGAGGGGAAGTTCATGCGTTGGAAATTTGAGTTGGAAGGTTGAAGTTGGCCCGGGATCGCCTCCAAGGCGATCGGCGATGGTTAGCTCGTGGAAGTTGGCCCAAAACATCAGTCTGCGCAATATTATTACGGGGGAGTGCCGAGAGCGGTTTAAAAATAGTTTGAATTTTTTTTTTTTTTTTTAGCTATAAATCAATATTATAGAAACCCAAGCGTCGCACAATTGCTCGCAACTAATAAGATACAGCGCCGAATCAGCTGTTCGACGTCCGCTATTTTGGAGTTCGGAGTTGAAGGAGCCACCACATGATCTACCAACTTTCCCATACATTTTCTACGAACCCTATGAGACTATTCAGCGCGGCGGCCTGAAGTGGCGCGGGGCACGGTCGCTCCGAGCTCTACGTCTACTCTACGAAGGGTGCTATTGCTCCCGTTGAACGCTGAACTCTGAACAATTGATCATCGGTTCTTTTGATGTTCCGATTAAAATATTTCAATTATCTAAATGTCTCGATTGTGCTCATCACTAGTCGACATACGATCAAGATTTAAGATTGGTTTATTTATGATATCAAATATCAACATCTATGACCTGTCTCCAATCGCTAATATCTATGGCCGTCGCCGTCACTGTTTGCTGGTTGAAATATATTATCTTGCCGAATGATTAATAATTTGTCAATCTGGACATGTGCTAACATTAAATTGGTCAAAGTTTGAATTACTGTCCAGGTTTATTTATATCCTTCCTTGTAAAATGGGAGGCAAAAAACAAGGACAAGCCCAGAGAACTAAGAATAATGCCAGAGTGAGTATTATCAACATGTTGGCCAAACTTGATATTAATTATTTACTTTGATAATAAAGCTCTATATCCAAGTTTTAGAAAATTAGCTAAACTCCAACAAATTAATCGGCTGTAGTTTTTTTTGCTTCCTAGAAAATATTAACACACTCATTTTTGTAACTTGTGCACAATTAAAATTGGAAAATGCTGTAGAAGTACATTGAAACTTTTTACTCTTTATAATATTGTGAAATACTCGATTTTCACGGTTTTATTTGTGGTGAAATATGAAAAAAATGATTACCAATAGTTAACAATTGCAAAACGAAGCAATTTAGGTACCTATCAGCTGTAATTATTATTATTTATTGTTGATTGCAAAAAATATTGAAAAAATAAATGCTAGGTAGTTTATTTTGATTTTTTTGTTTTTTTTTTCTGTGTTAAACCTTTGCCATAAAAACCTCCTTTATCGCTTGTCTAAATTTTTCACATAATCAGTTCAAATTTTGAAATGACGCTTCAAAGCACATCTGAGTTCATCGAACCAGTGTTACAGACAGACACAACCGAATTTAGTATTTTTATGACAACTGCCTGCAAAAATATATTATGGGTAGGTATATCACTTGCCAGATTTGAAAAGTTTCTCTTTTTATTATGAAATTTTTCTCAAGACACTGGTTCCAATTTTGAAAATTTTACGCTTATATGTAGGAACATATGTATCACAAAAGATTTTGTTGTTTTTCAGCCTTCAAGTAGCAGTCGTAGTGCTGAGATTCTGGGCGGAGTTGTTCCTACGTTTGTAGGATTTTCCACCGCTAAAGATGGTGGGCTGGTACCCATTTTACCAGGCTTTTCCATCAAGGATGAAATAGATCCAAACATTGATCCTAATTTCCAAATGGTTCTGAAGAAATTTGGCAAAAAGGATACAACAACTAAATTAAAGGTGAATAGGTTTAAATATTTTTCATGTAGTAACATTAGAATTTTTGTTGATTCTAATTTCAAATATAAAGATAGTTCATTTTTTTGCACCTCTCCGACCAGTGTTGCCAACTTGACGGATTTCCCGTCATATCTACCGGATTGGAGTGCCTCGAAACGGGAAAATTTTGTGTTTAACGGAATTTACAGTATGACGGATTTCCTAGCGGATTCGAATAAAGTAAAAAAATACACAATTTTGTAGGGGAAAAAAGCCTAAATTTATGGATTTTTGGAGAAATTTTTCAACCCTGAAATTCTCGAGCCACCCCCCCCCCCCCAGGGCGGACCAAAATATGGGCGTCTGACGGAATTCTGACCGACGATCCGTCACGATCTAGCGGGAACGGAGATTCAGAGTTGGCAACACTGTCTCCGACCCGTAAGTGTGTTTACACATGGCAATATAACAATAGCAGTCAAGTACAATAAGCGTGTTTTTCACGTTTGTGTGTTCCCACAGAAATCGTTATAACTCTATTATTGTTTTAGTGACAACCCTAAAACAAAAAGTAGTAGATTCACATTGAATTAAGCTTCACATTTCTATTCAAAGTTGTCCTTAGAAATACAAAAAAATACTTATTTTGTAGAAACAGTTTTCACCTGCCAGATCGCCTACGCGCCGTTAGATATTGTTAATTTTTTATCAAATATTGTATGAAATGGTAAAAAAGTGAGGCGACGAAATTTTTTACTATATATTTATACAACAGAATTAGTGTTTTTTTACAAAATCCTTGATTTTAGTACCGTTTTCACATAAAAAACATCATGTGAGTCATTTTTACAATTTTTTTATGTTTGCATTCTAAATTTTAATATTTACAAATGTTAATATTTATTTGTAATATAACAATTTGAAAGCTTATTTCATAACCTTTAAAAAACAGTTTTTAGTATTCGGCTATGTTCAGAAATGTTTAATTTAATTGCGAAGCGGAAATAACACAAAGTTGTTATAAATCTGTCAGTTCGTTAAGACAAAAAACTTGCATAATCGCAAAATACCGGATTTGTTAACACTACACAGGAGGTTAAAAGGGAAACAATTTCCCCCAGTGTTGTGAAGCTGTGTGAATGGTTCTTTGAGGAAAGGAAGGAATGAACATTGTTCTTGAACAGACCCGTGTTTTAGGAAGGAGGAAACACGTAGGCCAAGCCAGTTCCATTAAAAATATTTTTCCATCATGCTTTGCAGCTGAGTTACAGGGGAATAGTTCATTTATAGCCTATTGGGTCACTTGATAGCTTCGCGATAGATAGATAGATACGATAGATACGCAAAACAGTGCGCGTATCGTTCAAACCCGTCGCGACATATAGAGATGGGATCAGTAGCGACGTTTATGGAAAAATATTTTTTTGGTTTTTAATAACAGAAAAAAAATGTCATTGGACAGCAAAATGACATCTATAGTTTTTACTCCAAATATGCTCAGGTAATACGTGCTGTCACACCCTGTATTAGGAAGTATTGATAATTAATTTCTGAATATTCAATTTAATGAAAATATTAAATTTATTAATTCATTATTGCACTGTTGCGCAGAGTATACACATTGCAGAATAAATATAAAAATAATTAATTTAAATGCAGTAACCAGGGGGCTGGATAATTTTACTGTGGTATAGGGGGCGATTTTATATTCAAAACTAAAAATAAACCACAAAATAATTAAAATGTGCACCTGTAAGAATCCAAAGTTTCCCACCTTAATTTGAAAAAAAAGATGAAAATTTCGGAATTTTTTATTAATTATTTTTACATGAAATGACAAAAAAGTGAGTTGACCACAATGTTTATAATACATTGGCTTCTTAAAATATGTGGTTCCTTGCCAACTCAGAATAAACTCATTGATACTATGAATTTTTCTAAAATTTAAAATATCTCATAACCTAACCTAACGTAACCTATTTAACCAATTTTTTTATAAATTTTATATAACTTTTAATATCTTTTCAAAGGCGGTTCTGAGTTGATTTAATTCTGAATTGTCCGATCACCAAAATATGCAGATGTTTAAATTTTTTTCGTTATCAGTAATTTTAGTTAGAAAAAATGTTTGGTGATTCATTTTTAAAACTTTTTTTTGTTTATATGCAAAATTTTATATTTCAAAAATTATTTGTTTATTTCGAATAATAAAATTTGATAGCGTATTTCATCACCTTTTCAAAACAGTTTTTAGTTTTCGAATACTCAGAAATATTTCATTTGTTAGGATTTAATTGCAAAACGGAAATATTTTGACCCTCTTACAAAATATTGTCGAGGCCTGAAGGGTCAAACTGGTGGCAGCCCATTCTTATACCAGAATACTTTTATCGATTCCCTTTTCTTCAAGACATTAGTAGCCGCACTTGTTCTTGGCAGTCACTCCTGTGTGTGTATTGCTTACATTATTTAGAATACAGACCATAATACAGACTTGAATAAGTTTCTAAATATTTTCAGTCCAAACCTTTTTATATAAAGCTCGACACAGAAGGCCCAGAGGAAAATAATTTCTCTCGGGCCTGTGCCTTCTTTTGTAGAAAAAGTTTTGGGAAGGAAAAATTTGAGGCTCAGTGGGTCCAAGGAGTGACGGACGTATGAATCCATCCCTCTCACTGCGGTGCAAGGCGATGGGTCGAGAGAGTCCTTCTGGAGAGGCCAAATGATCTCCCTCAACCAGTACTCTCCCAATAAGTGGGCAGACACATCCGTCACCAAGACCTAGACAAACCTCACCCAATGAACCCGGGCATTGCTGCTAAGTCAGAGTAGTGAAGTAGCTAACACTCATTCATGTATTATTTTCCAGGCGCTAAATGAATTTACTGCGCTGGTCAATATGTCGGAAGAATCCGTGGTTTGCGCGGCTCTGTCCTTGTGGCCACGCTATTATGGCCAGTTAAGTACTGACGTGGAGCATCGCATAAGAGAAGCCGCCCAGGTAATTTATTTTCATTACATAATAAAAAATTTGTTCTTTCTCGTGGCAATATGTGAAACAATAAATTTAAATGTAACATTGCTGTCAATTGGCTAATCGGTGTCATTCTGATTTTTTAATTAACTGGTCCCGTGCCACTGGAGGACACTTGTAAATTTCGCGATGTTTTGACTTTGACGTAATATTTTGTGGGTTTATTTTATGCTATCTTATGTAATATTTACCGAAACACATTCCTTGAACAATAAACTATGCCTAAAAACAACATTACTTACGTTTATTTAACAAATTCATATTTTTTACGATCTTTTTTATGAGAATGATGCAACCGAACTGACAGCTCAAATGCTTCGAAAAAAACTCGGCCAGAGATCCATAAAGAATTCATAGAAATTATTCCGGTTCCATAGATGTGTTCAAAGCATTCTATACCTTAAGAACAAGAATTCCCCAAGCGATTCTGACCTTATCCTTCATACGTTTTCTTTATAATTAAGGTTTAAGGTTATCGCATTTCAAAAAATATTTTTTAGATTTTAATTTGGCGCGCGCCGGCGCGTACTCGGCAAGCAACCGGTTAAACACTGATTCTCGGCCCATTTCAGCTTTTGAACAATTTTTGATCATCAGAAAAGCACAACTGTCTTGTTATGCTTGTCATCTGTTTACAATTTGATAGAATGCTGATATGGATGCAGAATTTGAAATACAAAATTTAACATTTAACATTTTAATTTTCTGCTGAACTCCCCAATCTAATAATTGTTTTAATTTTTTTTTACTCAGGTTGCACACGGAGCTGTTGCTCAGAAGTGTGGTAGAAGTATAGCACCTTATTTGAAACAATTAGCACCAGTTTGGATTACGTCTCAATACGACACCTATGTACCCGCTGCCCAACAAGCTCAAAGTGCTCTACAGGTAACATTTTTTTTGCCTCTTTTCATTTCGATGTCTCTCTCTCAGTTAGTTATCTAATGCAGGCGAACCCTAGTGGGGTTAACAATTACATGCTAAAAATGAATTAAAATTGTGAAGAAGCAATAAATAAATAAATGCTGGTAATGTCATGCTGCATGGACTCGCACACATGGGTTTGCAGACATCGGTACATTATTTGTAGCTACTAAACTGTCTGTATTGCAGTTACTGTCAAACCGTCTCACATTTGTCGTTGGGTGAGTCAAGTAATGGCGAGGCTGTAGAATTTTGAATTTATTCACAATCCTTTTTTGATATTATTATTAATTTATAATTTCATAAGAATATTCTATAAATTTGTCATAATGCTGTTTTTGTGCAATATCCATCTATGTTCTCATAAAAAATCGTTTTAAAATCTCAACCATAGAATGTCCTATAAGATTTATTGGACTGCCAATAGAGCACTGCGTACGTCAAGTCAAGCCATTATACATTTGAAACTGATGTTTCGTTATTTTTACTTTTTATTTGACGCCGAATAGTTCTTTTGGATAAAAAATGAATTTGCTGTTTTATCCAATGATTCATTGTAAAAATGCATTGCAATTTTGGCTAATGATTCCTTGTGAAAATGTGTTGTAGTTTTGTCAAATTTTTCTTTGTGAAAATGATCCTGATAAACTCGGCAGTGAAATTGTCTATTTGTTGATTTACAGAAAACGGCGTTATGTTTTTGTTTTATCTTTATTGTGTGGGTACTCAAAACTTGTAAAGAATAAATTGATTGAAAAAAACATAAAAGCGTTATCTGTAAGTTGAAAAACATTATTGCATATAAATTTATTTAATTTTCCGTATGTATATGCTCTTTATAGGCAAATGAAATATTTAACAACCAATATTTCAGAACAGACTTTTTGTAAAGCTTTTTTCGCTAGTGGGCTCAATGTGTTAAAAACATTGGAGTCAGAAAAATTAATTTCAAATACAGGATTCCATTCTTACTGACATTCTTACTTCTTACCTTAAATATTCAAAGTCCCCTTCTATTGACTAATGCTGCATATTATTTTTATTTCAGACTGTTTTCCCTCCTGCCAAACTTCCAGAGGTTCTATCTTTTTGCCGGACAGAAATCCTTTCCTATATCTCTGATAATTTAGTTGTACACACACCCAATTCACTTTCTAATCCTAAGTAAGTATAATAATAAAAAAAAACATTATGAAAAATACTTTTGTTTTTGCAATTCGGTAATCTAAAAAGTGTGTTTGCACTATTATTCTGTTGTTTTTTGCCAAAAATAACAAAGACATTTTGTTATCTCACAAAGTCATAACATAATTTCTACTAACTCAGCAATAATACAGGTACTAGCAGATAAAAATCTGTTTCTGCAGTTTTTTTGTTGCTAGCGGCTTTTTGTTGCAATTTAGTAAAGTTCAATGAAAGTGTAGTTTTGCCCCTTGGTATGTAGCCTTTATTAGAATGTGTGAAAAAATTTATCTAGGGACATATTTCATTTTCTGTCCTCATTAAAACCATTCATGATTGCCGAAAGGAATATATATTATAATCTATATCATATAACTTAGTTCATTTGAAATTCACTGGAAGAATTTATTTCTATTAAGATGAAGCTATACGTGAAATCCTATTTAGATACTTTTTAGATTAATCTTTACGACAAATCGGTTTACATTATGAACATTAAAAAATAAGCTACGGATAAATGAAAGCTTTTACTACCTTTTCTATGTATTGGAATTACAATAAAATTATTAATTACGTAACAAAAAATATAAGCGTAAACCACTAAAAAAAATGTTTTTGCATGACTTCACTATGAAGTAACATAAGAAACAATAAAAAAAAATACCTCTTTTGGCTAAGACTATTTTTGAGGTTTTGTATGTTCTAACTTTTTTCATTCTTATTAAATTATGCACAAAATAAATAAAAACGCTTACTTGCCTCGTGCAAATAAGACGCTCGATTTTAAATTTTGAAGGCATGAGAATCGAAATATTTCTAGTGACTATATTCCTTTTAAGTAACAAACCCCCACTAAGAAATTAACTGCCGATTAAGAAATTAAAGAACTCCGCCGAAATTGTGTATTTTGACATAAAATTCAAGCTTCTCCCCCCTTTACTCCCCTATAGTAATTTTTAACCAAATCTGTTTGAGAGTTATAAAATTTTAACATTGCCATTTAAATAATATGTGTCATTTTAGATACATTATTTTGTTCATAGGCATTACTCAAACTTTAGAATTTTATAAAAGCCAAGAGGAACCGATTCCGAAAATAGCCGGTTTCTTGGAAAAATAATATCGGGCGATCCAGGGGTCACTGAGACAAAAAAAAACTGTGACTGGAAGTTGCTTGCATGAAGTTTGTTTCATAAGTTAGATTTTTTTCTTTTCAATTTTGAATTTGACTAAAACGTAGTTTGGTTGGAAATTAATCTTTTTCATTTGTTTTTTGAAATTTTCATGTTGAGAATCCTAAAAAATTTTATTTTATTTTTCTGAAAAAAATTCTTTTGGGAAAATTGGAAAATTTGTCAGAAAAAAGGTCGGGAATTTTTTTAAAAGATATTCTTTTTGATTTATTGTGAAGTTAAAATTTTACCATGTTGGGAAATTTTTACTTTCCTGAAAAAATTCTTTTGGGAAAATTTAGCCAGGAAAAAGGTTCGGCAAATTTTTATAAAAATACTAGCTGACCCGGCAAACGTTGTTTTGCCATATACATTATTTCTAGGAAATATTTTTTTAGTTCCGGGCTTTAAAATAATTGAATTACTAATATCGCTATTTTAAAATAGGGATTGATGGTAGAAGGGTGAAAATTTAGGGCTGTATGTATTTTTTAATGCCTCACCATAAAAAAAAAAAAAAAATTTGTCCAAAAAATAAAAAAATTTAATTCGGGGTGGCTCACCCTTAACTTTTAGGGGTATGAAAAATAGATGTTGGCCGATTCTCAGACCTACCCAATAAACACACAAAATTTCATCACAATCGGTTCAGCCGTTTCGGAGGAGTATGATAACTAACACCGTGACACGAGAATTTTATATATTAGATTAACTTTTTGATTTTGTTATGTGGAATTTGGAAATTTTTGATTTGAAAACTTTTTGATCTTGATTTAAAATGGTTGTGAAAAGTGGTCGGAAAATGGGTTGGGAAATTGTACAAAAGTTTTTGAAACTGAGAAACTTCAAGTTTTGTAAATTTTCATTTTAACATCTTCTCGTCGGGGATGCTGTTTGAAAACTTCAAAGGTTCTTTTTGAAAATAACAATCCGTTTACAACAATCCTGAGCTAGTGTCATTAAGATAATAATACAATCAGATTATGTGTTTTAAGGGAGAGGGCTACTGAAAAGTAATATTTGTTGTTTTCCAGGACACATACTCCAGAAGAATGTGAAGCCAAGTATGAGAGGGTGATCATCTCAAGTCTTCAGGGATATGGTCTGCTGATCAGCAATTTACCAGAGTCCCACCTGGAGTGGTTGTGTGAGGAGCAGGGGAAGATTCTGGATAATGCCAAGTTTTGGAACTACGGAACTCACAAAACCCCTCAAATAAGGTTTGAATAATTTATGATTTTATGGCGTAGATCTACACCATTAGAAGATTGAACTTGATTTTAAGATTACGTAAAGTATAATAATAGTGTTAGGAGAACCCGATAAATTTATTGGTTTGATGATGTGGAGGCCAATGTCATATCCTTGGGCATCAGGTTATCAAATTTATCAATATTGAGGATGTTATCTTAACTGTAATGTAGCCAGTTTGTTACGGAAATATCAAAAGACCTGAGGTATCTCAGGTTTCAAGCCAAGCCACGATTTCACATTTGTATGATGGAAGTAGGGGGAATTAAAATATTGTCAGGTCATTCGTAATCTGGGAAAGTTTGTCTTTCTTTTTAAACATAAAACCAAATTAATGAATTGTTTTAACGAAGAGCGGATTTAAATTTACATCATTATGTACGTGTATGTTTTTTCAGGACAAGCTGCTATACAGTACTGGGCTGTTTATGTCAGAGACTCCCCGGTTCGTTTGGCCCAAAGTATGGAACCAAAGCAGCCCAGTTGCTGTTGACGCAGTTGAATGAAAATGAACTAAATGTGACTATCTCCGTGTGGGAAAATGCCATTATATTGATGGCTAATTTACCGGTAGGTTAAAATATACAGTAATATCTTTTTTTTGGAAAGCTGAAACTGGTATTTATTGTGGACCATTCGATTGTCAAAATATAAAAATACCCTGAAAGGTGATTTGATCATCATCAAATGTGATGGGGTTTGGAATACAAGCTTAGTAATATCTAGTCTTAGAAGATGGTTAGCCATTCCCAACACACACTCAACTTGAAGTGTAGATTAAAATGAAGATATTTGTTAAGGAATGGTGGAAGTTGGTGCAGTTAGATGAGGGGGTTCTGCCATCCATCTGCGAGACGTTGAGCGCCGGGGGCTGGGGCAGCGCTGGCCGCATGGCGCCCCTGCTACTGCCACTCCTGGCACACCTGTCTGCCTCCACCCTCAGCCAGCAGTTCTACGACGCCTTCTTCGGGGCCATCTTGAAAGGGTAATTATGTTTTATTTAGTTATAACCTATTTTTCTATTCTTGGGGTGTTTCAAACTCCACCACTGTCATCTGGTTAGAGCTTTGTCTTTAATGCAGTAGGAGCATTTTCCATTTTTATATTAATTTATAATTCTTACAGAGCAGAACAACGGTGTGTTGTTTCCTCAAAATCAGAATGCTCCGCCTGGATGGGAGGTCTGGCAGAATGTCTGCGCTATGTTTCTGTTGGAGTTACCGATGCCGAATACACCATACAATCCCTGGGCAAAGCTTTACGGCTGTGGCTAACATTCATCGCACGATCTCACATATCAATCAATCCATATACTCCGCTGAAAGTCAGTGTTGGCTACATGTCAGACTTGATCAAATTCTGGACCAAACAATCCCTGTCTTCCAAGAATGCCAACTTCTTCTCCCAGTTATTGCGTTTATTCTGGAATAATGTGATGTTTGTTATAACATCTCAAGTGGAGAAGGCGACACCTGAAGATGACTTGAAAGAAATGACAGACATTCACAGGGAATTGTTGGTTGGGCTTAAATCCAGCACCCATGTTAAAGTGAAGAAGGTCACGAGGGTTAAATTTGACTCTGATAATGCTGACACTAATGCTGTTGAGAAGAAACCTCCCGCAGAAGAACCTTTGCAAGATGCTAATGTAAAACAGATATACGAAAGGGAGCTATTTTCTACAGTAAATGATGTTTGCGCTTTGTATCTCCAATGCGCCAAAACTAATAATACCTCTGCTCCTATTTTGGGACCGTTGTATTCGCTTGTGTTAGATTTTGACTCTGTTCAAGTATTTAAGGCCATGTTGCACTCAATACTAAAAGGGAATCAAGATACCAAGTTATATACTCTCTATTCTGAAGTGTTCTTGGGCTGGTTGAAGGGAGACTCGATGAGATCGCAAGCTGTTGTGGACTTGACATTTGGTCTATTCACTTATTTGACAGAAGATGAGCAAAAAGAACTATTGAAGACATTTGAACAGGTAAACGATACCTTTGACACTAATTTATGTACGTACAGATAACTGATCACCAAGGAGGTTCTATATATATATTTTTCATCACTTTTAATGACTTTACTGAGATGGTTCTGAGTTGGTTTCTTTCCGAGTTGTCTGGTCACCATTGCAAACACTACTATTTTGTGTTATGAATTAAGTATTTTTTTTACAGTTGCCGCTTTCTACAATCAAGTGGTGTATATCTCGCTGCTTAGCATATCCTCATTCCTCTCGAGCATCTGTTCGAGAATGGTTGCTGGGCGACTTGGTTCACCAATCTATCGTGTCAATGACTCATCTCGTAGTCAAAGAAGGAGACAGGCATCACGCCACTTTACTAAAGATGTGTTTTGCTCAAGATAATAACGGAGGTAAAATCCACCTTTTCCCATTACATACTTAAAATTAAGCAACATTCTAATTCTACGCTTTCGTACTTTTATGAGTTACTTTTAATGTTGTGTATTACTTTTGCAGTGATTCTTATTAATGAGAAGACATGTTTGAGCATCATATCGATCTTAGCTGAATCCTTGTCCCATGATGATTCCATACATTTGGATATGTGTGCGTCATTTGCGTCTCAGTTGGCCGCCTCGTTGTGCTCAGATGATAAGTACAACGGGGTTGATGAACTTCTTCTCAGCTTATTTGTACTTAATTGTAATGTACAGGTAAACTAATATTACATACAGTAGAACTTTTGTACTTCAATTTCAATTGATGGGAAACATTTGGATTTCTTTCTTTGTCATTTTTAAGCGAGACCTATGAGAAGGAGGATAATTTTGGAATGGAAGGCCCTCTGTTGGAGTGGACTATATTTCATACATTTGTCCTTTATTTCAGGGAGGAAGTGAAGTTTTGTCCCGTGACACTTGGTGGGAAGTGAACACCTCTTGGCAAGATGCTCTTTCTACATTTTCCTGGGAAAAGCTGGTTGATTTCACGGAGAAAGCCTCAGATGTGGTGTTTAATAAATTAGTCAAAAAGTAAGTACATACAACACACGTAGAAGTACAAAACAAGAAAAAAATTGGATAAAAGTTTAGGTTTATCATTGCATTGAAATGAATTTGATCAATACATATTTACAGTTGAAGGGGTCAATGAGCTAACTCATAGGGACCAAATTGTACCAATTTTGGGAAGAGATCTCCTTTTCTATTATGGAAAAAATAATTCTATAAACAGATTCAGAAAAAAACTTAACACCAAGCTATTTCTTGTGTTTAGAAGTTTACCATAGATACCACCGGATAATTTGAAATAATTACAAAAATTGTCCAAAGATTTGGTCAAGATTTGCCAATTTTTTAAATAATAATTTTTATAGCAAATAAAAAAAAGTGAAGTAACAATAACTTTTCTGATACGTCTGTCTTAACAAAATTTGCTTCAAGTTTTTTGAAAAGTGGAAAATAAAGTTTACAAGAAAAAAACATTTTTAAATGTTTAGTTAGGTTGGTTTGCCTAATATATGTATTTTTTAATTGCATAGTATTTATGACTGTAATATTAAAATCTGAAAGAGTCTTTCGTCTGCTTTCAAAAACAGTATTTCATCTAAAAACAGTGATTCTATTTGAAATAGAATGTTGTTTAATCCGGGCCTCTTCAAGACTCCCAAGAGTTTCCTCTTAACCCGCCTTGCAACGTTGCCCAACCGGATGGTAACATATTAGTTCCCCTGTCTTTACACCTTGCAGTCAGGGGCGCTGTGAGGTGTCACATAAAAAAAATAAAAAAGCAGAAATATTTGCTGACATTTTTTAAAAATCTATACCCGAAGGGTTTGATACCTCTAATGGCTCCATTGTAATCTGTACCTACTCTTTCTCATAAACTATGCATGTAACATATAGAGAAGTTACACCAAAGCCATCAGCAGAAAGATATTCATATATTACTTGTGAGTACGCTTTCTCTTGCCTCTCCTGGCCATATTGATGAGCCTTATTTTACTATCAATATTTAAAAGCTGATTTTCCATTCTAACAGTAAACTAAGCACTCATTTCAGTTTTGCCAATAAAATACCCAAGTTAGTTTGCTATCTGCCCAATTATCATATTTTAATTGATTATTATCTAAAGATATATTATTGATTTCAGAAATTCAACATCATCTGATAAGGAATGTATGAGTACATTAGTTGACTTGTCCTACAATTTAATATGCTCTTGTGTGGACACATCTAATCTTGTTACCAGCGACTTCAGCAAGTTGTGCAAAGTCATTGAAATCATCATGAAGATGGAATCAAAAGACCTCGAAACCTGCTTCTCAAGCGTTTATTCGAAAGCTTTAATTGCCGACATATTGAATGGTAAAGTTGACGCTCCCATGGCTGGAGACTCAACAACTTTGAAAGCCATTATCGAAGATTCACAAAAGGATAGAAAAGCCTACAACGAGCTCACTGACGATGATTTACGGACCTATTTGAAGTGGCTATTGTTTTGTACCAAGTTGATTGATAAAATATTGATTACTTCCAATCTAAAAAATACTGAACGAGATTCTTCAGATGATGAAGGCGTAGTAGAAGTAATAGAATCTCAAAGTTTCCTGAATAATGCCGTAGACTCCGTTGACATGAAAAATATTCTTAGCAAGATAATTTATAATATTGCTATTGTTAAAACATTGTACAACGAATATCAAGCGGTAAGTACATTCCAAAATTTTATCAATAATTTCTTAGGTATATATTTACAAACATATTTGTGCTGACGGTCAAAAGAAGAACTAACTAGATTAGTCGAGGGTCCAATCCTCTGTTAGTGAAGTCCTCCATCATTTCAAAAGCAACTTTTTCCACTTAAACAATGAAAGTAGGAGAACGAATTCCTGAATTCCAGATTACAGGATGTAACAGCATGTACCTGAAGGATTTTAACCTGTGATTCCTGAGCATTTTTAGAGTAAAAAAAGTGAATGTCATTGTGCTATCATGTGACATTTTTTTTGCTTTCATTATAACTCCTCAGGCCTCGACCATATTTTGTCAGAGGGTCAAAATATTTCCACTTTACAATAAAATCCAAATAAATGGAATATTTCTGAACGTATTTGAAAACTAAAAACTGTTTTTGAAAGGTGATAAAATATGCTTTCAAATATTACAAATTTTGCATGCAAACATAAAAAAAGTTTTATTACATTATTTTTTAAACAAAAATTACTGATAACGAAAAAAATTTTTTTTTTTATTAAATCAGTCAGTGAAGTGTTCAAATTAAAAAAAAGTCTGTACACGTTTTTAACATTTTAAACACTTGAAACTTTTTTTACGAGTAAAGATTTTCATCCCTAATATATGGGTAGGCAGTGAGGATAGACCGCCACACAACTTCTTTGTCTTTGGCCTACACCCCCTTGTTTCTTATAAATTCATCCATCATCTCATACATAGATACGTACGTCTTCTGTTATCCTACTCTTAACCGGACTCAAATATTTTACTCACTTAATCTTGCCGTGTCTTCTTCGGGCGGCTTCCGCTTCTTTTACCATTATTTCCATGGCATATTATGTATTAACCATTTTTAAGTAATAATTTATACTATTAAAAAAAAAGTTGCTACATTAGTGTTTTTTTTTAACATAACATTCATAATTTTTTCCATCAGAAAATGGCTAAACAATTAATAATAATTGATAATAATTTTTTTTTTAAATGTGATATCAGTCCGATCATTTTAATAACAAAGTGGATAAAAGTAGTGAAGGTGTTATCCATAGAAAATTAGAAAAATATGGAATTCTTCCATAAAATTTAACAATTGCATAGTTGTACGTATGTTATAGTCAATCCTCGAAGCTCGGGCGCTCCTAGGTTTGACTAGTCAATCCTCAGGTCTGACTTGAAGTCTTAGTCAAAAAGGCTTTGGTCAAACCTAGGATAAACCAGTCATTCCGCGAAGAGACTGCATATCGTCCCTTAGCTTACAACACCGCTCAAGTCGAAAATTGGCAGTTTTTACATTTTAATGCCTTTAGATGGAGCTGCTCATTGCGCGTCTAACCATTGGTCACATGATATAGATTTCAGTCAATCAGAAGCCGTAATTTGAATAGTGACAGCGCGCAAGTAGGTTGCCCTACAAACACCACACAGTTTTTTTCGTCTCCTGTAAAGTTAAAAATGACTTATGCGGTGTTGTAAGCTAAGGGACGATATCGAACTTTGACTATGACATATACACTCTTTTTAGATTTTCTAGGCCAAAAATGTTATTTTTAAGTCTTATAAATTTATTTATACATTTATATTGATCAATTCACAAATTTACAGATAAGCCCAAATTTCTCAATGTGAAATTATTTTTCAAAAAATATTTGCACAAATCTATCTATATAAGAAAATAACTTGTTATGCTAAAAATATTTTATTTGAAAATTTATCGAAATGCGAAGATTTCAAAATCTGTTATTGTTTACAAGTTATTTTTATTTGAAAATAAATCCCACTGTTTGGAAAGCACCGGCACTTATTCTTCTGGCGATCTTTGTGAGGGCTTCCGCCACATTTTGCACCAGGCCAGATGCTTGAGAACACGCCACTCATCACGAATGTATTGCGATAAATACGAATATGAGTGGGGGATGCTGACAACCCTGTTCAGGGCACGCAAAATTTTTGGATGATTAATATGGGGAAGGTTAAAATTGCATTTTTAAAAAAAAGCTATTTTTTTTGTGCCCGCCGGAAGCTTAACCTTTCATCTGCGGCGAGCCACGATAAATAAGTGCTGACAATAAATTATTGAATAATGAAATCTGAAATGCATAAAATTGCACTTTTCTACCTTTTTCTTATTTAGACAAAAGTAAGGATACGGATAGAAAAAAGACAATTTACCAAAAATCTGCTGTTAGAACAAAAGTAAAAGTAAAAGTACTCTGCCGACGATATACCATTTTGAAACACACAGAAAATTGTTTATTAATGAATAATATATTGTTTATGATTCTAGTGGAGCTGGTATGTCACCCTGATAGAATACTACAAGCTTATTGAGACAACAGCCACCAACGCTGTCAAGTCCTTGTCGGAAGACAATTATTACAATATCCTGTGCTTCGTCAAGGCCAAGGCCGAACAAGAGGGAATGTACTGGTCCGTGGTGTATCAGATGTGTGCCACCACTCTGAGGGATACCCAGAAGTCACTAGATTATAACTTGCACTTCAAGACCACAATCCTGGCGTTGCGCAAAATGGAAGATATGAAAAGTATTCGTGAATATTCCGCTAAACACCTTTGCCACAATATGCATGTAAGAAAACTTAATTACATTTCCTCTTTCTGTAATGTAGGTACAAAGTTTGAGCATTGTAATGGCGTACGTTTTGTAACCAAAATATATTAGAATTGTAGTATTTGTGAAGCTGAAAATATTTATAAAAAAATATTGTATTTCATAACTAAATTTATTTTATATAAAGTGTTAGCTGCATATTTGAATATTGCCGCCACAGACGTTTTATTTGCTTTGTTCTCGTAGTGGAAAAATGTGTGTTTAAATAATTATAATTTCCCAGAATGCATAAGAATTTAGCGGAGAAGGTTGAAAAAAAGTCAATTTGACATTATTCACATGTAGTTCCTTGGGGGCGACGAATGCCCTACAATTAATATTTATTTGGTTGCATGGGTGAACCCAAAATCTTTTTTTAGATGTCCACCGCTAGTCACTTGGCAAAGTGTTAACGCCACGGCTGCACATGAAAAAATGATCAAGTTCAGTATTATTCGGGTAGCATTGTGTACGGGGTAATGTGCGTTTTCATCCCGAGACAAAATATCCTCCGATAAAATATCCTACAGACAAAACATCCCCCAACTAAAACTTAACCTAACCTAACAAAAAAATGGGACAGAAATAATACAGATAACAATAATTTATTGTCTTTACAAGATGTCTGTATTATTTTTGTCCCATTTTTTTGTAAGGTTAGGTTAGGGGCCATCCATTAATTATGTCACACGAATTTAATGATTTTTTGACCCTCCCCACATCGTCACATTTGTGAGACCCCTCTTCCATAGTGTGACACCACTATTTTGCAATTTTACATCTAAAAATAATGAAAACAGTAGAGTTGGTAAAATTCAAAAGTTTTTCGTCTACATTTCAGTAGCTATTGTAACGATCATATTTACCACAAGAGGGGGGGGGGGGGGGGGGGGGGGGGGGGGGGGGGGGGGGGCGTAATGGGATAGGAAAAATATTTTTGTGACAAATGCACTGCATGTGACGTCACAAAGCTGATGCCCCCCCCATACCCCTTGTTACACAATGTCACGCTTATCTACCCCCCTCCCCCCGCCTTAATGTGTAATTTAATTAATGGATAGCCCCTTAGGTTAGGTTAGGTTAGGTTAAGTTTTAGTAGGCAAGAAGACATGGCACGATCAAGTGAATCAGATACTTGAGACGGGCCATGTCCAAGAGTCAGAATAATAGAAGAGTATGTATGAGGTGTTGTATGAATGTGAATGAGGCAAGAGTGGGGAAACGGCGTAATGGTTAGTTGTTAAGTTTTAGTAGATATTTTGTTGGGGAATGTTTTGTCCGTAGGATATTTTGTCAGAGGATATTTTCTCCATAGGATATTTTGTCAGAGGATATTTTGTCGCGAGATGACAAGTCGCGGAACTGTGTACGGACACCAGTTTTAAAGAGTAGCATTCAATAGGCAACTTGTGGTTGCATCACAGTCTCGTAGCTTGTAATTATCTCTGTGTGCGAAGGGCCTTATGGGATTTCTACTTTCAGTTGATCTAAAAACAGGCAATACATTATTTGTGTGTAAAATCTTTGACAATGTTATTTGTTCTTCCAGATACCAAATCCAGCCACTGCGTTTACACAAGGTCAGGATTTGAATGTTTCAGCGTCGTTGGCATTGAGATCTATCTTTTTATCCAAAAGTAAAAAAGTATCAGAAATTATAATAACAACAGAAGATTTCCTTAATTGTTCCGCCTCTGCCATGTTGACTTTATCATGGATTATTGATAAGTATTATCAATGCAAGGAACTAATGCTTTATGATGTGTAAGTAAACTTGTATGTAGATACATACATATATCTACTTTATCGTCTTTTTAAAAAAAAATTTTATGTCTCACAAGAGTCTCAGCCAGTGAGACCATGGCATCCATCAAATTGGGGTATGTTGTGAGGCTGAAGGTAGTGGGGGGGGGGGGGGGGGGGAATGGGGAAGAGGAAGGTGGAGAAGTACTTGGCTATTCAGATCTGGTCACCAAACACGGCTAAAGCCATTTCAAGCAATTACAATTCTGAATGAGCCATTTCAAGCAGTTACAATTCTGAATGGTGGTCTTACACCAGGGCGATACTGAGAGTATCTTCCACTCTGGAACGTGCCGCAAGTATACTACATATTATTTTAAATGAATTAATTGTGAAATACATATCACAAATTAATCAAATAAAATTTATTTACCCATGCCAGAATTCGATCCCGCTCTTGACTCAGATTGCGAGTCAAGGGCCTTGCTCCTAGACCACGCCGGTCGTCATCTTGGTGGGTAGAACGGATCTTGTCGTTCATACGATGAAAAAAGTCTCCCAAAGATCTACAGAGCATTGTACCATCCAGTTATTGTAAGTCCCTCCATCCAGTAATACAATAAAGTAAAATTTTCTTTCATTTTAGTGACATCACATCGGCTGATTGGGAGTTGGTCAGTTGCAACGCATCCATTGTGAGATTCCTGACGGGTTGCGTTGAAACCACCGGCTGGGATCTGGAGGCTCATCACTGGGATTTCATCACCATCACCCTGTCCTCGCTGATGCAGTCCATCGATAAGTCTAAACAGTCTTGGGATACTACTAAGGTTTGTGTTCCTAGTATTTAAGGGCAGGCACATACTGAGATTCCTGACGGGTTTTGTTGAAACCACCGGTTGAATCTGGAAGCTCATCACTGGGACTTATCACCATCACCCTGTCCTCGCTGATGCAGTCCATCGATAAGTCTAAACAGTCTTGGGATACTACTAAGGTTTGTGTTCCTAGTATTTAAGGGCAGGCACATACTGAGATTCCTGACGGGTTTTGTTGAAACCACCGGTTGAATCTGGAAGCTCATCACTGGGACTTATCACCATCACCCTGTCCTCGCTGATGCAGTCCATCGATAAGTCTTTAACCGTCTTGGGATACTATTAAGGTTTGTGTCCCATGGTGGTTCGTGACTTAAGACATTCATTGTGAAATTCCTAATTTCATAACTACTGCGTTGTATTTTTGTGGTTGGTAGAACCTACCATTAAGACCTGATTACACAGTGCGAGCGGCTTACCCAAGGGCTCAAACAGAAATACTGCGGGTTTCGGCTTTTTGATTAGTCGGCGCATGGGCGGCCGACTGGCTGCGGGCGCATTGACAAAAATGTTTGTATGTAAGCGTAAGAAACCGCACACAGTGAAGCCAGGTTCACTCCCCCGGTGCAAACTCCCCCCGGCGCAAACTCCCCCCGGCGCAAACTCCCCCCGGCGGACTCGGATACCGAGCGCTGGTAATTTAGAAGCCAAAACCCGCGTGCTTTCTGTTTGAACACTAATAGTAGACAGCTATTGCCATTGTATTCTCACACATCGGTAGTTCAACTCGCCTCAACTGGTCACAGACAAGGAGAGTAGCAGTAGCATGTCACAGACAAGTAGCTATTGCAGACATTTTGACTGCTGAAACAAAAAAAAAGCATGCACGCGTAGATCCAAGCATCCAGCACCATGTCACAACGCAGCAATTCAAAATCGAGTTGCTGCCTTGTGACACAGTGGAGGAGGGCTAGTGGCAAGTGAAACAAAAAATGCTGTAGTAGCTCATATGCGAGCTACTGTCCGACTCGCATATAACAGTGACTCGTATAATGCGGTCACACGGCGCGGTAGCTGCATTGCAGTGACTCGCGTGACCAATTCGCACGCTGGCTTGCACTGGGTAACCAGGTCATTACCATATATCTCCACCCTCACATCCAGCACTCTATATTATATTTTTAAGAGTGTAAGGTATGCAGGAATATTTTCAACGTCTGATATTTATATGAATAAGCATAATTTACAATATTAAGTTGTATGTATTAATTTAGGTGTCTCTCCTGGCAAGTGAAACCTTCAAGCTATTCTGTGCTGTGGACACTTTTATTTGGAATATTCCTTCAGAGTGCACGCGCCGGGAACCAACTCCTTCTGTTACCAACTTGCCACAGGAATGGGTGGACATATTCGCACCTGACATTCACATACATTTAATAGAAGTCTTTGTTCATGTTCTTGGTGAGTTGAAGTTTTTATCATTCAATGCGACATAATCAATTGTGAACATTGTTTATGCTTAACCACTCAGGGACTACCCCTGAATATACTAGTTTTTTTTTAAATTTAAGTTTTTATTTTCTAGTAAATTGAGTCCGTAGTTGGAATTCTCATTTTTTTGGTTAACCTTTCAGTAGTCACACCCTTGCGCCGAACACAAGCAGTTGCGCGCGGTCGGTGATTCCGCAACTTTAGGCGTCTGGTTTTAGAAGACGACTGAATATTTCATGATATTGTATATAGCATATAATAAAATAGTCTTTTATCTATATAATTAATAAATAAAAAACATCAATTGGTAATCACTTTTTAATTTGTATGTTACAGTTTTAAGTCTGTGAAATCTCAATTTTTTAGACACCTGTCACAAAACAACGCTATAAATCAATGTAATAATGAAATAAGATAAAATTTTACAACTACTTATTTGCGTATAACATATTTACGTAAAATAAAACTAAGTTCTAAATAATATGATACAAATATCATGAAATACTCACCCAGTTCTCAATATTATCTAAGAGATTTTTCAAGTACACAACAGTCGCATGCGAAATCTGATACTGCAAATATAAACAAAAGAACATGTGCGTTTGCGACGAATGTCACTGGGGTACTGAGGGTCGTACCTCACCCCCTCGAGGATGTCATAGAAGCGCAATTGTTTATTATGTATTTATAGTTAGCGAATAATCAGTAAAATAAGTTCTCTGCGGTCTCACAGACCGCACGCGACCGCTGAAAGGTTAAATTCAAAATTCTATTAAAAATCATTTCTCGGAATATAACTACTAGCTATTCTGGGGAAATACTTACGGTAGAATATATATAATTAGTATAAATATATAAACACATTATCTGGGTAAGACAGTACAATTTACATAAACACCATTTTGTATAAAACAGGTAAGTTATTACGAAAATAGTATTAGCTAGCGCACTGCGAAAATTTAGCGTCGGTGTTCAAGAACTTAAACCGTTTATCAAACAGCTCAAAAGTGATCCACTGTGTAATGATACTTTGATAAATTGATTGAAAAAATTAACTTACCCAACTTAATTGAAGGTTGAGACTCAAGGAATCTATCGTGCCCAGCACTTTGAACTGTGATAGGTACCGTCCATATTGGTACCTCGTTGGGGAGTGTTGAAATTTCATGAAGACACTTGGCAGACAGATTTGATGTGTAAATTGTTTTTATTTTTTTGGACTAGGATATTGCACACATTCACATGAAATGTGACATTTGATTATAAGGTTGGCATATGCCAATTTGACGGTGATTCGACAGTTGATCCCCATACTTGATCCCCCAAAGTGATATTTACTATGAAATTATATTTTTTGTGCATTATTTACCAATTTAAAATGTAAAAGTTATTCAGTTCATAAATACCCTTGATAATAAGTTGGTATGAATATCGAAAGAATTTACACACAGTGTCGATTTTTTTGTACTTATTCACTGGTACATACAGTAAATAGAGAAGCAGATTTTTACTTGATGTATTTGAATGAAAATATGTTTTATTCTTTTGTTGTTCGGCGGTACATCCTCTCTACATATCCCTACGGGGTCACTTACTAATATTTTGTGTAATTAGGAATAATATACTTCCCCTAAAGCGACCTCACATTATATATAAGTACGCCGGGGGACCAATTGCCGGCTGCCGGCGGATCAACTGTCATGGAACCCAATTTGATATACCATTACAATAACATATTGCTGATGGAATTGAGTTCTAGTATTGGTGCTTCTTTGCAATATTGATTGTAATCACGAGTTTCTAGTTTTCTGTCAATAACAAAATAATTTATTAGCTTTTGTACGAATCAATCAATTAATATTAATTATTGTTATTTTTTAATGTTTTCCAGAGGACAGCATATCTGCAGAACGAGCAACCTCTAAAGAAATGTTCTTCTTTCATTCGTTGTATGACACAATACAGAAATTCAAAGTGAAGTATTTGGTATCCAATCAAACGCATTCTGTTGAAACCATTATGCATTTGTGTCTGGATGTGCTGAGTTCTCCGTGTGTTCATTTATTGAAATATATTGCTCATAGTATGTTGAAATATCTGACACCAATGTTGGTTGAGACCGACAGTAAGTACACTTTTATTTTTATTACTGTGAAGATTTTACGGTACCAATGTAAAAAAGGTACGAGGTCTGTCCGTAAAACAAGGGGCTGGGACCGCGAGGAACGATTTCACGCGTGATCCGGCAACACTGGCGTGTAGCCTGGTTCCCCCATGCCAAATCTCCACTTCGCTGCTCTCTCTGTTTAGTCTGGTCATGGCAGCCGTTCGCTATGGTGGTTCCACTCGCCGCACCCGCCAGGTGTGAATTACGCTCTGTAATTCGTTTTTTGCATGCAAAGAACAAAGCCCCGGTATAAATTCATTCTCAGCTATGTTAAGTGTACGGAAAATAGTGTATGAGCGCAAAAATGTGCGCAGATAATTAAAAAACAGGCATACAGATTTAATCGTCTACAATGAAAAGCTTGCCGGACGGCCATCGGTTTCAGACGAAACAATTGCCAAAGTGGAAAAAGCAATGTTTGCAGATCGACGGGTGATGGTTCGGGAGCTCTGTGACATGATGCCTGATGTCAGTAAGACCACTGTTGACAAGATTTTGACAAAACATCTGGGATACCACAAGGTCTGGGCAAGGCGGGTAAAAAAATGCCCAAAAAAAAACAACGGATTGAAGTAGCCCGCGTATTTCTTGAGTGCTACGACATCAGTTCCGGGGAATTACTGGACTCCATTGTGACTGGGGACGAGACCTAGGTACACTACACGACACCAGAGACGAAGGAACAATCCCATTAGTGGCGTCATTCAGATTTACCGAAGCTGCGGAAGTTTAAAAACCAATTACAGTGCGTAATTCACAACTGGCTGGTGCTACGAGTGAAAGCTCCATCGCGAACGGCTGCCATGACGAGACTAAGGGCTGCAGAGAGTGCAGAATGGTAGGGATTTGGCGTGGGGTAACCGGGCTACACGCCAGTGTTGCCGGATCGCACGTAAAACGTTCCTCGCGACCGCAGCACCTTGGAGACTTATTTTACGGACAGCCCTCGTATTACGATTGATGATCCCGGTTCTGTAACAAAGATTAATGTAGATAACTAAGTATGTATACACTATAATGTATTCAACTTTTTACCCGCATGTACTAAGTGTGTGATGGAGCATCAACCAAAATGCAAATCAAAATTTCACTGAATATACAGCTCAAATGGTACTCAACCCGGGTTTAAAATTTGGCTTATTTTCCATCCTTTATTTTAATTCCTACGCCTGTTTCATAATGTTAATGTAATAATTTAGTCTTTGATAGATACTGTGTAATGCTGTATGTCTTGTATTACAGGAGCTGCCGCCAATTCCACATTTACCGATGAAGAAGCAGTAGCTAAACCATTAATTCTATCGGTACATAAGATGGTGACATCTATTACTCAGTTACAGGAATGTGTGGATGCAGTCCTCAGTCCTTACACGTAATAACTTTATACTTTTGAATCAACTTACACAGGAGGCGCTCACATTTCCCTTAGGGCTGACCAGCCCTGGGAATGCGAACAAGTTCAGTATTCCTATCTGACGCCTATGTTTAAACAATTGTAATCCATGTGTTAAAATACAGGGTTCTTTCAGGCAGATATTAATAATAATAATAAATGTTTTATTACCTTCCTTTTTTTTTTAACAAGTACAGATTGTAGCCGCAGATATATTGACTGTCAATCAATTGTTTTAAATGTGTTTCAAGTTGACACAACTAAGGGAGTTGGTAAAATCGGGATATTGACATACCCTTTATCTTCTGATATTGTTGTTGATAAGGATCATTCTTATGGCCTTCAGGGATACTGGTTGTATTCACTGCACAATCACATATAAGAGATTCAAACTTATACACCTAGAGGGAGTACCAGATGGTCACTGCCCAGATTTCTTGATTGATTCGATACTAAATTTACTGAGAGATCACCATAGTAGTTGATCATTGTACGGGCTCCTTTAATTGACTGATTGTTCCATGATTTATTGTTGTAAATGTTCACACACAGGTAAATTTGCTACACACTGTCAGATAGGGATAGGTACTAGGATAGTAGGTTTGATGGAGGAAGGGAGATGTATATAGTTTGGTCAACAAAGCTATTGATATTCTCGATGGGATCTCCCGTGCTGAGGATTTCATTTACATATTAAAGTTGAATAGTATAAGTATATTATGTAGTGTTTTTTTTTCGAAATAATTATACAATACATTGCCTGAAAGATTCCCCTATTATATTTGAGTTGAATGTTTCCAGGATTGGAGAAGAGAATTGCGTTCTACAACCCTATACGGACAGTTACAACATGACCCTTGGTTACCTTTTGCTTTGGGAAAACATGTTAAATATTTCCCAAGAATCTGTAACATTCTTACAGTATCAGTATACGGAATTCTTCAGGTACACATTCTTTACTTTCATCAAATGAAGATGGTTTAGTTTTATTATTGAAGTAACAATTAAGGGGGAATTAACGAAAACCGAAATAATATTTCGGGGTAGAGGAATGAAGTAATTTGAACCGGGGAACCTGCTACGCGCTTGGTGATAACAGTACGAAGTCAAAGCAGCGAACAAATCCATCAGACTAGATGGTACCCTTGAGTAAGGTTTGAACATGAAACGCTTAATAATGGGCGTCTTTCAAATTATGTTTATTTAGTTGAATGTGCATGTTTTAGGTAAATTTCTTGGCAAAGTTCATGATTTTATGATTCTTATCAGATTTCGATGAAACTTGTTTGATAAATTATTCGATACAATCAACTACACTGCTAGACGGTAGGCAGTAGCTTATGACTCGTAACCGATATGTTCTTCATTGACAGTTGTCAAAACAATACGGTATTCAATTACGCATCATTTTCATAATACGTGATCATTATTATATCTGAATATATTGGCAAGATAAATAAAATATCGGTAATTTTCAATTTTTATTAATATTGTTGCAATGCCATTACAAGGATATTAGAGCAAATTCTTCTCAAAATAACTTTAGTATTTGCGAGTCGATTTCGGTAATGAATGAACAAGTGCGATCTAAAAATAATATTATTTGCAATGTGCCTGAAAGTATTAACATATTGGATGGACAGAAGCCGGCAGGATTTTGGATGACCAGGCAGCTGTCACCAGTTTAATCAGTGAAATCGACAAATCAGCAAATGAAAATATTTCAAAATTTTACAGAATTGGAAAATTATCAAAGCCTAGACCAATAAAAATCGATCTACAGAATTCAATGCAATTGAGAAATATTCTTAACACACATCTCCTGATAAAAAATCTGAGTTTTTGACCTTGGCGCACTTGAGCTTTCGCCGCCATCTTGAAAAAAGCCAGCCGAAATCGCGCCAAAATCTAGTTTTTCTCAAATATCTCGTTCCCAATGAAAATTTTGGCTAAAGTAGTTTGACAAATTTAGTAAAACATAAAATTACCTACAATTTTTATACAGATAATTTTCTTCTATCTCCAATAAGTATTGAGATATACAGTCGTAAAAATGCGTATAAGTTTATAAAAACAGGTAAATCGCACGACTAGATTTGGTTTTTGTACGTACCTCGTTTGCAGTACAATTTTATGAAAACATTTTTGAAATCAATTTTGTAGAGAATAAAATTTCTAAAAAAAAAAGACTTAACTCGTCTCATGCCGTTCGATCACCGGTGATAAATCGACGCAAACCAAAATAATCACTAAAAAATAATTTTGTTATGCGATTTTAACCCTTATGTATAAAGAAAACGTGTGAAGAAGAAGGTCAGAATCGCTTGGGGCATTCTTGTTCATAAGGTATAAGATACCATGAACCCACCTAGAGCAGCGATATAATTTCTTTGAGATTGTTTATGACACGGCCTGCGAGGCTGCGCGTCGCCCGGCTGGACAAAATGGCGGCTGTGAAGTCTCGCGTCGCGGGCGACGAAATGATCGTAAAACGTATAAATTCATCGAATAAACGCAAGTAATATTGTTCTTATGTATAGTTTAGTATTCAAGGAATGTGTTTCAGTAAAGATTACATAAGATAGCATAAAAATTAACCTGCAAAATATTACGTAAAAGTCAAAACATCGCGAAATTTTTTCGTTTTTTCCGTGTTATTTGAAACGTAGTAAAAAGTATAAATTCATTGAATAAACGCAAGTAATATTGTTCTTATGTATAGTTTAGTATTCAAGGAATGTGTTTCAGTAAAAATTACATTAGATGGCATAAAATTAACCTGCAAAATAATACGTTAAAGTTGACGTTTTTTCGTTTTTTCCTGGCTCGTCAGGGGTTAAGAATAAAATTTCTAAAAAAAAAGGTTTTGTATTTTTTTTACTGATATGTTTATACTAAAGTATAAACAAATATCGGTAAGTGAAAACAGAAGTTTTATCACGATTAATTACCACGTTATTCGAATTTTGTTTACATTACATTTTTACATTTTGTAAATAAATATTTACAAGAGAGGGGGTCACTCCCCCCTCCCCCTCATTGTCATTGTTAGATTGTCAGTTTTCACAGGAACAGTTAATGGAGTCTTAAAAGGAGTCTTTCGGCCTAACATAAAAACTGTCAGAGCGAGACTTTAAAGGCACAACTGCTCTTTGTTAGAGAAAAGTAGTAGTGTGCTTCAAAATTACAGGCTGTAAAATAATTACTAACCAGTGGTATAAAGATAGGAGCTCCAACCCCCTGGAGGGAAGTTTTGGGATTGTAAGCTGCTACATATATTATTAGAGAAGATATTCGATCCAAAGTGTACACATTGAAAAATTAGTCCATCAGATGACTTTCTTCGAGGTGTTAACTCCATGATTCCACGGACAGGGTTTTATGAGAGAGTGATAGGCAAAAGCAAACATGGCGAGACAGCAGAATGGAAAAGGAAATGTGTTGGCTTAATGCATGCACTGATATCAGCATCATCTTTCATTTATCACTGCTATCGTAGGTGCTTATACGACGAGACAGAATTTTTTTCTCAAAAAAGCTTATTGTTGCTACCTCAGCCCTCGGATTTTCATGTTCTTACAAACAGGCAACTCGACTTGAACAGTTTGCCATTCTTCATCCGGAAATTCCAACTTAAGATAATGCTTTTATGCAATTTGTATTTCATAATGTAGATTTTAATATAGACTCTTTGGATGGACGTAAAACATTTCATGCAATGGGAGGGATTGTAGCTGTGACCCTTAATACATCTGTAGGGCCAGATCAAAACATTCAGCGTAAACAGCGTTTATTATCAAGGGAACTAGTGGGAAAATTGGGTTCCGTTAAATTGAAATCTTTTCATGGAGTGCAGAAAGAACCATTCTCGTTTAATTTCATTACTCGAAGCCTCATTTGAACGATCGCAAATAACGACAGTACAAGCTGAATAGGATGCTGACGTTCTCATAATAACCACAGAAAATTTGTTGTCATCTCAACATGATGCAGTCATAATCATTGGTCAGGATATCGACCTGTTAGTACTCTTCACAGTCCTCTCACCCTCAAACGTATATTACCAAAAAGTTGGTAAAGTAAAAGTGATCGTTGCTGAATTTTATATCATGCCAACGCAAAAAAGGTTGCGCTGGAAAGTGCACATGTAGAAAGTCGGGTTTGAAATGCTCCATACCCTAAATTCACTGTAATGGCAGCTCGTGCGAGAATGCTGTGGAAGCCTTCGTTCATGATGATGACTAAATTGAAGCTGTTCGGGGCCCGAAAGTGGTAGTAAGAAACTATAGTCAATAGTCACAAATCTTAAGAAAATATATTTTTTTATTCTTTTTTATCACATCTATGTACCTTTATTAATAATTTTATTTATTTGTTGTGATAACATTGATGGTTAATGTTTCTGTTAACAATTGTCATTGAAATAAGGCGTATTTAACGTGTTATTTCAATGACAATTGTTAAAAAAAGAATAATCAAGATTAAAACACTTTTGACCTAATTTTAGTGTAATTTTTGCATTAGAACCTCGATATCTAATTGAGATAAAAACATTAAACATATATCTACGTCTTTTATCAAATTTTCTTCTCTACAAAATTTATTGCATTAATTTTTTTATAAAATTGTATTGGAAAAGAGATACGCACCAAAAACCAAACGGAGTCGAGCAATTTACCTGTTTTCATAAACTTATAGACATTTTTACGACTGCGTATCTCGATATTTATTAGAGATAGAAGAATAATTTTAACATAAAAATTATAGGTAATTTTATGTTCTACTAAATTTGCAAGTGTACTTTAGCCAAAATTTTTATTGAAAATGAGATATTTGAGAAAAACTAGATTTTGGTGCGATTTCGGTTAGTTTTTTTCAAGATGGCGGCAAAAGCTCAAGTGCGCCAAGGTCGAAAACTCAGATTTTTCATCGGGAGATGAGTGTATAAAACATATAAAAAAATTGGGACTACCGGAATAATTCCGATCTGGGCGTTAAATAAATAAATAAATAAAATAAATGTCCTTTCCCATGCGTCCCCATTCCCCTCCCGCGTTCCCCTTCTACCTTCACCGCCTTCCCCTCCCTCGTCACCAGCAATCCTTCACAAACACTTCTTGAAATATAAGAGAATACCACTCCTTAGTAAATAATATGTTTTTCCTTAATTTGATCTGTATTTTTGAACAACTTCTTTGCTGCGTCTGAGTGATTTTGGAGTGTCACGAAAATTCCGATTTCCGAGGCGAATATTAAAAAATAGTTACATCCCAAGATATGCCCTTGATATTATGGCCTAGGAAACTACAAAAATATTTCATACGTTCTTTAGTTTACATTAAAAACCTGCGGCAGCAATGTGAACTAACATGTTTCAATATGAAATAGCACAATTTGTTGGTTATTCACATTTGGTAGTTTTAATTATTGCTTGCAAGGTTCGCTAGATTCATGCCGGGAGATTTATGGTGAGGATCGTTTCGTGTTTTTTCTTAATTTTTATCTCTTTATCCATACCCAATAAACAAGAAGTTTGACTTCTGTCGCGGACTCCACGCACACACTTTTTTATTTATTTTTTATATTAAATAGATTTCAACAATTTTTCTCGTTAATCCAATAATTTAATTTTTAGGAGTATGTCGATCGATTTCTTTTTGTTTGTTTGCAACCTATTTTACAATTTTGTTACTTTTTATAACTTTGTAACTCATTTTATCTTAACATAATTTATAAGGTATATCATTGTTACAACTAACATAACTGTATAATTAGAAATTTAAGTAAAAGCCCAGTAGGGCTAAATAAATACTTCGAATAATAATACTACAATTCTGCTGAAGGGGCACTCTAAAACATTATATGCCGCTGGCGCTGGTTCTAGACTAGACAGCCGCCGCTATTAGTAAAAAAGTCAACTTGGTTCTGAAACAATACATAATAACATAACGACGTTCCTTTAGTTTGACCTCTTTTCTGATGTGCCATTTGTAAAATTTGACGTCCGCCCGCTTCGAAACCATCTCGCGTACTGACGGCAAAAAGCTAGCGTCGTGGTTTATATAACAACGTGATGCGAGAAACAACATCGTTATATTGAAAAAACTGTTTTTATTTATTTATGTATTGTTTTAATGCTTTTTAAAATAATTTTATACTACAGTCATTTAGAAAACATTGATGTGGTGATGATGTATATTTTTTATAATTCTCTTGTATTTAGAATTAAAGATATAATCGAACTTTAAGCTATTTTTAGAGGTTCTGTAAATATTTTTTTACGCATTTGTTTTAAAGATTTTAACACGTTTTATTTTATAATCATTTAGAAGAATAATTTATTTGTTCTAAACATAATTTTATTTTCTAATAAACAATATAGAAATTTTCTAAAAACTGCATCAAAAACCGCAATTATGCTGCGTTCGCGGTAATATACCCTTAATGCAAATTTGTCATTTCAGGGAAGGTAAATACGTAGAACATTTGGTATGTGCACTGTTCCGCTTATTGCCCGATGAATCACAGCTGACAGCGACTTCTCCAAACTATTTCAAGAATGCACCGGAACTTCTTACCAGAGGTAATTCTACTAAAATTTCAATTTCAATTTCAATTATTGGAGCAAAACTAACGAAGATACAGCGTTTCAAGCGACCGGCCCTCTTGCTCGATTCACTTTCTACACATAAATCAACAGGTAGTGACGAAGAGTTTTTTAAACATTTTTTTCTATTTTATAATAACAAATTCACCGAAAATTTTAGCAAAAAGCATTTATGTTGAAGTAAAAAATGCGATTTTTTCGGCTGTAATATAAGCTGAGCCGTGACCCATTAGTGAATAAAATGTTATGAAAATAACCATGATGTATAAATTTGTAAAAATCTATTTACAAATAAATGTTTTTATTATTAGTAATGTACGGCCAATTTAAGACGCGTCGCAAAAGTTACAGTTACACTCTTCTGGACGGTTGCGCACGACTGATGCCTTCCGATAATCAATGGATTTTGCCTTAATCATCTCGTAATGTTGTCTTAACGCAAAAGAAAACAAAAAAGATACAGTATCCTTCAGGAGTGGCTACCGATCCAATATACCAATCCGACAAGTTATTTGTGTCAAGCTGTAGAATTTAAATTACCAATTGAATTGCATATTTCAGAATCGCCACGTCCAGAACTCCTCAGCGGATTGGCCTGCGCATTCCTGGTTCAGTCCCTGCGCGTGGGGGCGGTGCACTGTGCCATCAGGGGGTGGTGGGGTGCGCTGCCTTCGCGTACTGCGCAGTTCGTGGAGCGGACGGTGCGCGCGCATGTAGCCCCCATACTCATCTCGCACCAGCTGGCCGAGGTGGGGCGCAAACAGAAGGAGCTGCCCAATGTTGAGGTATTTCACAATAAATTCTCCTTTTTTTAAAATTCATTATGGTTTGAAAATTACATTGAAACTTTCTTGTAATGTTTTTCAAGGAACCAGGAAAAATTAACCCATTTTTTAGTTCAGTTTTCAAGGGGCTGAAAAAAATTCTTATTTTGGAACCTATAATATTTCATATGCCATTCTCGATCTTTTGTATAAAGTTTTTTGATATGTCATGTTGTTTGAGAAGACTCAATTTTGTAAATTAGTTCAAACAAAAAATGTGGCCAAACAAAATGAATTGAAATACATGCGACAATTGCTAGAATACACATAGGACCGAAATGTTCTAAAACAAAACTAATCAACCCTGGTGGTTGTAAAATGTTGAGCGAGAGCATGCTGGAAAGCAGTATAGCAACTGAGTGTGTAAAAGTAAGGTAACCCAACCCATAGGTGTAAAAAGCTTGGCGCTCGAGTCTAGGCACACAGTGGACTACTGAATTTGAAACACAGAAACAAAAACAGAAAAATACAGCTATTTTATAGGTTTGCAAGATGTGTTTAGCAATAGTGTTGAAATAAATGTTTAAGATGATCCACAAAACTCGCCAAGTTGGTAATGAATAAATCAACATCACCCAAGTACTGATTTCCCATTGTGTGAAGTCGTTGTATCGGAGAGTGGGCAATTACGCTTATGAATGCTGCTGTAGAATATTGTGTTTTGTCGTGTTGTTACTGTGGGTGTTTGTAAGTTTATGAGTTGCAGGAGTTCACAACAGTCGAATTTAGATTTTAGTATTTTGAATAAAAATGTTAAATTGTTTATTTTACATCTGTCTTCGAATGTATACTATTTTGTTATCGTATGATTGAGCGGCGGATTACTGAGAGAGTACTGCATTTAAATATGAACTTTATCATAATTATATAACATAATACCTTCAATCACACGCATCGGTCGCTATTCACGCATGTGCACTCGTACACGAGGAATGAAAATCAGCCACTATCCCCATGTACATTGAATTATCAGTACCAAGATTTCCGTAGAAGAATGTCATATCTACAAATATCTCTCACACTGATATCTATACAGTGCTCTATGAAAATTAACAACGGACCTGCACTGAATGACTGACGGCAAAGATACATATCCTGACTCTTATCGGGATCTGCATTGAATTGACTTTACCTAAGTGATTTTTTTTTTTTTCAGTTTTCGATCCATGGATCGGTGAATGAAGTGTTTGCCAAGTACACCGTGGATAATACTAAAATGGAACTCATGATCCAACTTTGCAGCAATCACCCTCTGGGCATACCCAAGGTCATCTCCAGCGGCAGCCCCTCCAATAACGTAGCTTGGATCACCATGTTTCTGTCTCATCAGGTAATTAAATTACATCCCCGAGGTGTATTTGTACCAAAACTATGTAAAACTGTAGAATGAGGAGTTCCTAAAAAAAGCAAGGAGGGAGGAAACACAGAGGCCGACAGATCGTTCCACAGCCGAGTTATTGAACTCAGGAACGAGTCGTAGACGACCCATTCTCATGTGAACTGTATACAAATGTTGGGTGTGTTTCCCAATTGTGAACCGGTGTCGAAGGAATCAATGACGCTAGTTCCTCGGAGCATCTTCCATTGAAATACCGGTAGAACAAGGACAGCATTTCCTGCCGATGCCTGTTCTCTAAATATTGCAATCTGTTTGTTAAATTAGGAGAATCTATCAAACGGTCCGTTTCTTCCTAGAATCGAGGGTTTTTCAGGAATTTTGGGGCTCTAGACCAGAGGTGGCTACCAAATTCAACCGTGAGGCGCACTTGCAATTTGTACAGGGTTAGCAGTTGTGTATTATTAAAGTATCTGCCGGCCGTGTACAGTTCACCCAGCTTCTGAGAGGCTAACTTAACTCTGGCTTCGATGGAGCCTCCGTACCTGAGCTGTTCGCTTAGAGTTACACCAGGCATATCAATGGAGGGCCCGTTCGGAAGATTGTTTCCGTTGAAGGATACTAGATTTTCATTTTGATCCCTTTTAGACATAATCAGACATAATTGGGTCTTTGCAACATTAAATTGGACGAGGTTGTTCTCACCCCAAGAGAAAACACTCTCGAGGTAACCATCCATTCTTTGCTTCAAAACCCTCCGAGTCATTGGAGTTTTATATTATCGGGACGGTAGTATATTATAATTTCATATTTAAAAACCTAATGTAAATACTATTTTATACGTACTTACCATTTCTTTAATAAAAAATCTCCTTTCCAAAGTTTTACAGTTTAAAATACAATATTTCATTTCAGTACAAGTATAACAGCTCCAAAAGTATAGTTCTGTGCTTTTTACCAATCCGTTCTTCTTTCTTGTTCAACATTGTTTTGTTATTTTTTTTAGAATGGCTCATTGTGGCAGACCATCACACTGTGGTTAAATTCCATTCAACGAAAACTGGACAGCGTTCCCGAGTGCTATGTGTGCTATTGCAAACTCCACCCTGTCACAGGGAAATTACCCAAAATAACATGTCACACTTGCAAGAACAAATCCCATCTTGTTTGTTTGGTAAGTTGTCTTGTTTAGTCATATTATTGGCTGTACATTTTTCAAGATTTACTATGTGTATTTGACTGATCAAGGGCATTTGATATTTTATTTTACTTCAATTTATTATATCCACTCCTTGTAAATAAATTACCTTAGTCAATTTTGGCAACTTCACAGGAGAAACAAAAATTGTTTATTTTTTAAACTGGTATGAGTTTTGAAACTTAAGATATGCTTTGGATTTACTGTACTTTGTGTTGCTTATAGTATTGGGTTTTAGTTAAAAATCAATGTTACCTAATCTGTTAAAATATATGAAACATAAAAATAAAACATTTGTTTCAACTCCTATTTTTTATAATAATTTAAAGCATTGGTGCTGGCACCGGGATTAACTCGTCAAATGCCACGGGAACAAACGAGAAAATTTCGCGAGGTTTTGACTTTTACGTAATATTTTGCAGGTTAATTTTATGCTATCTTATGTAATATTTACTGAAACCTTGAATACTAAACTATGCATAAAAACAACATTACTTGCGTTTATTCGATGAATTTATACGTTTTACGATCATTTCATCGACCGCGGCGCGAGACTTGACAGACGCCAACTGACAGCCGAAAGGCGGGAAAAAATTCTAGGCCCGTGTCATAAACAATTCCAAAGAAAAAATATCGCTGCGCTAGGTGGGTTCACGGTATCTTATACCTTATGAACAAAAATGCCCCAAGCGATTCTGACCTTCTTCTTCATACGTTTTCTTTATACATAAGGGTTAAAATCGCATAACAAAATTATTTTTTAGTGATTATTTTGGCCTGCGCCGATGGTGCGCCGGCGCACGAGCGGCAATCTAGCGGTTAAAAAGTGCTAGCACCGTAATCCCAGTTCTGCTAATATAATAAAATGCTAGTACCGTAGTTTGGTGTCTTTGAAAAATATTCCCGGGATTGATTCTTTATAAACATAGTATGTATCGATTGTCCAGTTGACTGGTAGATTGCTCATACAATGATTTCTCAAAGGCCTTTGATACCGTAAACGGCGTAAACCATGACATCTTATTAAATAAATTTTCAACGATAAGTTTTTGCTTCCGGTCTCTTATATTTTTTGCCAGCTATTTTACTGAAAGAATCACATGGAATATTCTCATAAAAATTATTTCGGGAGTTCCTCTGGGCTCTAATTTAGGACTACTCCTCTTTTCGATTTTTATTAATGATATAACGGAAATTATTCTGCATTCAAGGGCACTTCTTTTCGCTATGATTCACTACAAGTTTTTCTTTTTTAAGTCAATCTTGGTGGTATTTATGAGTAATCTGAGAATAATAATAAAGGGAACACTTTTACATATAACTGCATACTCGAAGATATCTGACTAATCAATTGGACAATCTTTATATATATAGTTCATATCTCAATTTGTGAAAAAAATGAACTTACTGATTTTACTAATTGGTGATGATTTATTTATCATGGTTTTTTAATTTAAAAATTCAAATTGTTTATTTAATTTTTTTTTTTCAGAAAAAATGGTTCAGCACGAGTAGAAATACAACTTGTCCTATGTGCCGGTCACACATGACTCTGTAAAGATACCAACGCCTGCTTTCACCAATCAAAACAGAGCGAACCCTGTGTTAAATAAAATTTTACTGTTGGCCAAGGATTACTCAATTAATTCCCAAGAAGTGAAGAAGTTGTTAAATTACAACTTTTAATAATATCGTCAAGTGCAACGGTGTTCAACACTGAATAAACAGTAATTAAATACATAAATTAATTATGAATTTTTTGTTTAATTTTTATCACATTTTTCTAAATAAAGTTACAAGACAGTTTTAACCATTCAAGCGATGAAAATTTCCAGGTGTTCAGTTTTCGATTCAGCCAATATTTGGAGGTATGATTTAATTAAAATCATACCTCCGAATATTAATAAGGAAACATATGAACCCCTTACTGCAGTACAAAGCCAATGACTTCACCTGGATTTTACCATTCATCCCATACTTTTAGGTTTTATAAAAAAAATTATATCATTAAATTTATAATTAATTTTGATCTATCAAATGAACTCCTGACAGAGTGCTTCTGAGTGACCACTCAGATTGTTTGGTGAAAGTGCCAATAATCATGGTAATAATGTACAAGCACTAGCTTTGGTAAGGTTAGATTCCTAGTAATTGCTCGGACTCTAACCTTGGTATAAGATCCTTGCTGATACTCATACCAAAAGCCTAAGTGATATTTATATAGGTACAACTCTATGAAACATTGCTACAATTATGTTTTACTGAATTATGTGCAACACTAAATGATAATTTTATAATATTGAGCTCATTTGTGATAAAAAACAAATTCCTTAAAAAAATAATCTTATTTACTTTACAAAGAAAACTGTTAATTTTTTAGCTATTATATTGACATTTTAAATCAGTTTTGGAAAACAAAGTAGGAGAATCTATTTTAGCCTTTTACTTTTCTCATTCACTAGAAAAATTCTATGTAAAATATTATATGGTTTCATAACGTATGTATGAATTTAAAATAAAATATTGTTTAATATTAACTTTGGTATTTTTCTTACTTGTGGTCGGTATTTTTCTTACTCTGTTGTCAAGCTCTTAAGATTCCCGACTCCCAAATCCCACCATGTGCCAATAATTTTTTTTATAATAAATTTTGTGTTTTTTCACATTACATTTTGTACATTTGTGCCCACTAGTATTGAAAGTAAAAAAAAAATATGTAGTGGTTTGGAACACTCCCCCGCAGTCCCCTCTTACCCTGAAAATGCCCATAGATACTGGGTGTATAGCGAAGTTTATCAATTCTGTTGTTTAGATTTTCGATTTAATTTCGCAGTGTGCTTTTACATTTTTTTAATTCCTTTCTTCAGCTTACTAACAAAACTAAATTATTATTAAATAAAATTATTTTTTGATCCAAGCAGTGCTCTACCACACAAGCAAGGGTCTCTTTAGAATGATTTACCTGAATATTTATGGCACATTCTAGGGTAGGTACTCTCAGTATAACCCTGGTCACCATTTGTAATCAAAACGATCCTTGAAATGCCATGTTTGGAGATCAGATCTGAATAGCCAGACACTTCACAACCTTCTCTCTCTCCTTCCCCTCCCCACAGTTCGGACTCTCGAGTGGTATTCTCATAAAAAAATCTTAGTTATGGATGAACAAAAATAAATACATATACCAGTCTTATATTTTAAGGTTTTCACGGCCAAAAAGTATTTTTGTTATTGTTTTTGGGGTGTTATGCCGTGTTTCGCTATCTCCTTCTTTAGCCAACGTTTCGGACAGCGTTACAGTGTCCATCATCAGGGCAGATGAGTAAATGATATTGGTGAGAGTGTTTACTTATGTGTGTCGAAGCGATACCGTGCTGCCAGCTCCATTTCTCTACGAGCTGGTGTTAGAAAAAATTCAGCATGGTTTTTTTGCGTTTAGCTTTGGTGTAGCCGTCAATTACTGGATACCAAGAACTATTGAGCTTAGCTCCGTCGTCTCTGTTAATATTGATGGGGTTTTTATGGATTTCAATTGCCTCCGTAATTAGGCGTGCTCTGTAAGTTTTGGGTCTTCCCAGGACTTCAGGAACAAATCCAAAGTAATGGCCGGTTTCGATTAAGTGCTCGGCGATTGCCGATTTGTCAGGGTGGCCAAGTTTACAAACAGTCTTATATTGCTTTCTATTTACATCATTCATCATAATGTTATTGTGGATGTCACGCATTTTGTCCACTGCCCAATCTATTTATTGACACTAGGCGCACTTGAGGTGAAATATCAAAAATGCTGTAACTGATATCAGTAGAAATGTACAGTTGGCATAAAATATATATATTTTTTTATTTTCAAATAGCTGGGTACATAAATGTTTTTTAAGAAAGATGGTTGATGATAATGATAAGTTATTCTTTGATCAGGTTTTCTTTCTGATTTTATCTAAGCGTTCATGTTTCAATCAATTAAATAATAATTTTTGGTTCTGAAACATGCAGATAATATTTATTAAAATATGTAGTGGTTAAACTTCTTGTTCGCCGATGCAATTTTTTTTGCAAAATGATGTTTTTGGAAATTTTACCATCTTATCAGGTGGTGTTTATATATTTATAAATATAGTACATAATCTACCATAACCCCTTGAAAGTTGGGGATTTGTGGGTGTTCAATTTTTGATTCAGCTGTTCGATAACCCCCAAATATTAATACCGAAACGTATGAACTGCTTACAGCGTTTTAAAGCTAATGAATCCACATCTCAATTTATCGGTTTATCCCATACTAGGTATAAGAAAACATCTAAAAATCTTTAAATTTATTATTATTTAAATCACCTTTGTAGAGCCATTGCTCGAGTGGATATGTAGTTTCCCTAGTTCACATAAATATATTATATTCACATTAATGATTTTTTAATAGTATCCTTAACGTCTCAGGTCTTGGGCGTATTCTGCCAGAAGCTTAGAAAATAAGCAATTACATCCAAATAGAAGAATATTTCTGAAAACTAAAAAACTGTTTTAGAAAGGTGATAGAATATGCTTTCAAATATTAGAAATAAATAAATATTAATGAAATATTAAAATTTTTAATGCAAACACAAAAAAATTTAAAAGTGGTTCACTTTTTGTTTTTTCTAACTAAAATTGTTGATAACGAATAAAAAGAAAAACACATATTTTTAGGCAAATTGTATTATAAAGTTATTATCATCACCTCACATTTTTGTCGTTTCATAAAAAAATAATGAATAAAATATTGTCGAAATTTGATACTTTTTTTTTCAAATTTCTATCGGAAACTCTGGTTTCGTTGGGGTGCTGCATATTTAAATTTTTCTATGGTTAAATTATACATTCGAATATAAAGTGTGGAGTTTTCTCTTTCTAACGTTTAGATCATATTTCTCATTATGACAGTAAGGAAGATGCAGCGATTTATATGAGACCTATGCGAGCTGGGACAAATTTGTGATTATACGGGTTAAGGTTATACTGGCGAACAAGAGGTTAAAAAAAGATATTTATTTTCATTCAAATAATATATTTTGAAATACTTCCATCGCACATTACGTTAAATTTTTTTTGCCATCCAAATTGACATTATAAGCACAGGTATTCTTAGGTAATTTCAGGCGGTTGTTGTGATTAAAAATATATCTTTTGATGACGCTTTATGAAAAGGTAATCACTCTTTGGACTAAACAATACTTGAAATAATAGGAACACAGTCGATTCCGCTTAATTTGTCACTGGATTATCGGGACAGTCTTTTTGTTTGGACCAAAACCCAAGGAACAGAAACCAAATAAAGAAACTAATACTAATTTACTTTGGTTATCTGGGACACCATTAGGGACAAATGGGACAAATTTTGATCTGAAGTTGATGCAAAACTCATCTCAGTGAGTGAAAAGGTAATGAAATTTAGTTAAGAAATGCGGTATGCAACCGCTACAGGAGCTCAGAGTTCATTCGGCAGTAATTCGGTAGACTGTCGCTGTCTGACAACATTCGTCAATGTAAAATTTTTCAGTTCGCAGTACACTGCTGCGAATGTAAGAAATAATTTTTTGGTTTACTGTTATGATAACATGTAATTATTTGTTCAAAATTTTCGATTATTTAATTTTTTTATGTTTCATAAATAAAATATTATGTACTTATAGAGTTGGTATATAAATATTTTTCTGTAATTTAATATTTTTTTTTTAAAATTGACAAAGATTAAAGAGACATTCGAGATGACTCATATAAATGTAATCTATACACGTAAAAAACTTGATAAATAATACTCATATATTTTTTTTTTTACATGCCTTAAACTTTGGTTATTTGGGATTTGGGACAAAATGTTTGGGGCCCATGTGTCCCAATTAAGCGGAATCAACTGTATTCCGTTGGTTCTAACTTATTGTGAATATTATGCATAATATTATTAAAATTCTTATTATATACATATATATATTGTATTTCTAAAATATGGTAAACATAAGAATAAACTATTTTCAATTGATGAAAACATTCAAAATTTTTATTCACATAAACATGTTTTTAAGTTATGTTGACGTTTTTTAAAAATTAAAGTTTTATACAACCAGAGAGATAGAGAACATTATTTTGTCAAATTTAATATTTACACAAGTTATCAACAATAATAAAAATTTAAAAGAGTGTTTTTTCATTCAATAATAATTGATTCTCTAAGTGTTTTCGATAAAGCTATCTACGAAACATTCACCTTAAAACATTAAACTTTACATTTATTGAAAGATAAATACAAAAATTTATTGGGTATATTTTTCACATGTCTTCAATAACCTTCTCATTACCTTCCAAAGTATCACAACTTCTAACATTTTATGTTTTCATTTTAATATTATGTAATAATCACCTTATATATTATATCCCATACAATTATATTTAAGATTTAATCATGTCCTTCCTTAAATTGAATACTATGAGATACACCCATATTTTATAATTAAAATGTGTAATCATCTATGTCATAGGTTCTCAACCTTATTTTGCCCACCGCCCACTTTGAGAATATTTTTTTTCTAGAGCCCCCCAATTTTTCAATGCGGCTTAACTGTCATGGAATCAATAATTCAATTAAAAATATAAGTAAGTACTAAATTATTTGTTAAAAAGCAGCTTTTGTATTTTAAGTACCAGGTTGCTACCTCCTTCCTTCATGTATTCATGTTAAGCGAAAATTCTTAATAATAATAATATGTACACTTAAGATGTGACATATAACAAAAAATAAAAATTTTCAAAATATAATAAAAAATTTTCAAATCTTCGAATTTATGGAATCTTTCAGTTCAATTTTCATCCACTTCCTGAGCTACTGAAATATGTGAATTTTCGCACACATGATAAAAATGATTACAATACATACAATAACAAAAATTAACCAATTTTAAAGTTTATTGCTTTATGTGATTAATGTGTTTTTTTTTTGTCTTTTTTAGACCATATTTGTTTTACCTGTCTACGCCCTCACTGTGCCATCTCAATGCCCCCTAATTTTCTTTGGGTCTTCTACTGCCCCCCTGAGAGTTTCAATCGCCCACAAGGGGGCGTTATCGCCCGTGTTGAGAGCCCTATGATCTACGTGAATAATATTATACTTTTTTTTACAAGAGATCCCGGACTTATTTCAACAAAATAATAGGTTTTAATAAATATTTTTGAAGAAATGTCTGAATTTTACACATCAATAAGTCTAACATTTTGGGCTAGCTTCCACTTCAGTTTTACTTTTACTACATATTCACAGATGAAAAGTAGGTATGTATAACTTTTATTTTAAACCTTTATTATTTAAACATTTAAATTAAACATTTTAATTTACCTTTAAACATTTAAACACAGTAAGAATTTGATAATAATATATGAAAGTAGATATATCCTCAAATATTAATTATAAAAAAAAAATTTCGTTTGGTATTTGGTATATGAGATATTTTGAAGTGATATGAAAAAGGATCCACTATGAACTGAAATTACTACTCTAATTTTGAAACCCAATAAGCAAAGTAATTCAATTATAAAAAATAACTTATCGGAAATGTAATAACGATTTTAATTTTTTTAGATGAGAGGTTCTGAGTTCGAGGCCCAGTTGCGACCATTTTTTCTATTTTTCTGTGTCTTGTTCTCTTTCATATTTTCGATTATATTATTATTGTTTTCTTCTTCTTCAAAGATATATTACGTTGACGGGAATAACCTTCAAAAGTCAAAAAGAGAGTTTTTCTTATAAAAAATTAAATTTTTTTCAACACATTGAAAATTTTTAATTTTTAATTAACTAAAAAATTTACTGAATATTTTAACACATAAATAAAGAATTAAACAATATATACATACTCACAATCTTAGCTTTATTACGGTGGTACATCTCATGTATAACAATAGTGAAATTATTACTATATACATTTTAACATATTATTTTTTCTAAATTATGTAAGTATTTTTATTTTTTGAATAATATAAAAAAAAATATATATACACAGGGTGTAACAGCATGTACCCGAAAGGATTTTAACCAGCGATTCTTGAGCATATTTGGAGTAAAAAATGTAGATGACATTTTGCTCAAAAATATTTTAGATCTAAAATTGCAAAATATGTGACGTCACACTAGGGGGGAGGGGGTCTCACAAATGTGACGATGTGTGACAGGGACAGGGGGGGGGTCAAAAAATCATGAAATTCTTGTGACATAATTTATGGATGGCCCCTTGCCTTGCTGGTATGCTGGTAGAACGAGACGCAACACTTGTCAAGTGACCCGCTAGGCTTTAAACGCTCTACTCCTCTTACTTACTCAGTTGCGGCGTGTGATGGAAAAATATTTTTAATGTTTTTAATTGAAAAAAAAATGTCATCTCATTCCATTAACATTTTTTACTCCAAATATGTTCAGGAATCACTGGTTAAAATCTTTCGGGCATATCATCATTATATTGTTTTAAAGTAATCAAGTTCAACATTATTTATTTGAGAAAAATCTTTATTTCTATAATTTTGTATGTACAGCACAAATATTTATTTGGATATATTAATATTTTTGTATACAAATATTATACCAAAAATAGTGTCTACCATTTACGTACTTTTCTATTCTTATTTTATTATTCTACATAGTAGTAATTCAATAGTGAATGTGAAATTGGTTTTCAAAATTAAGTTTTCAAAAAAATAAGATTTTCCATTATCTCCCACTTCTTGAGTCAAAGTTTCGGATATCCTTACTATCATTTTTGGATAGTTTTCGTCAAAGGAGCAGATGTTAAACTGTAAGGCTGGTTGAAACGTTGGCTCAAAAAGAAGGAAGCGCGTAATAATTCATATTGCATAATGATTTTGGACATTAAGTTATCCCAAAAATCAACCACTTTTGGCATTTAGAATCATAACCAAAATAAACATCCCTTAAAAGTGTCAAATCTTATTGACAAAGACATGAGCTTGAGACAGCGCAATCCTGTTAGATCGGATCCACTGTGATTGTGATTGTAAATCTTATTGACAAAGACATGAGCTTGAGATAGCGCAATTCAGTTAGATCGGATCCACTGTGATTGTGATTGCAAATCTTAGTGATAAAGACATGAGCTTGAGACAGCGCAATCAAGTTAGATTGAATCCATTGTGATTGTAAATCTGTAACATTTCAAGAACCCCCTTTTCCTTTTCTTTTGATTTCAAAATTGTACCCTTCCCAAAAATTGATACTATCAGTTTGATTTCATGTTGATTAGGTTTGAAATATCTCAATCATTTCACTCTATTAAACGTTTTAAACTCTATTTTACATATTCACGAATCGTAAATAAACTTTTTTTGGTGATAATAATTACATATAAGTATGCAGATGAAACAAAATTGAAAAAGTAATTTATGTTCTAGTTTTTCTGCGATTACCTCTATAATATACACTTTGTTCAAATGCTTAATGCTAGTGATGATATATTAATTATAGGTGGTACGTTATTTGCGATACACTTAGCATCAGTTAATTAACCTTTTTACGACGGCGTCGTTTAAGAATTTGCAATACCTGTGGACGAGTATTTGAAATTCTCACATATATGCGTCGTGTACAGATGACATTCGGTTGGCATGTATACATGACATTCATCTCAAGTAGGTTAAAATAATCAAAATTACATAACTAAATAAAATTTATTTCTCTGCCTTTATGGAACATACTACAAAGTGGTATACTCTCAGTATGGACTTGGTGAAAGACTACCACTCAGAATCGAAATGTTGCTTGAAATGGCATTAGCCGTGTTTAGTGACCGGATCCGAAGAGTCAGGTGCTTCCCAAAACTCCTCTCCCCCATCCCTTCAGTCTCATAATATACCCCTTTTGAGGATGCCATAGTCCTATTGGCTCCGGTCAGTAGCGAGCACTTGGGACTTTTGTGTATATTCACGTTAAAAAAACTTTGTCGCATTTACAGCTCTAACGATAACATATTGCTCTTCTTCTCCTTTCTCGTCCCTTCTCCTCTTCTATCTGTCTCACAATATACTCCTTTTGAGGATGCCAGAATCCTATTGGCTCAGCAGGAAGCACTTGGGACTCTTGCGTGGTATTCACATTAAAAAAAACTTTGTCACATTTAAAGCACTAACGATAACCTATTGTTCTTCTTCTGGCGCTCTTTCCTATCGGAGGTCGGCTATCATCAGGGAAATCTCCTGCAAACTGACCCCGAAACAACTTTGCAGAATTTTATCCTATGAAGAACTTGTAAAATAGTTACCCTGTAAGTCCAGGGTATTTTGAGGATGCGCCTGTATATTATATCCACAATTTAACTATAGTGTCAAGGTTTCCAAACCGAACAGGGAAAACTTATCACTATCAATAAACCATTCAAATTTCCAATTTAGACTTGTGTCTCAATTACAGAAAATTTTATTTTCCAAATTGTCCACGTTTTGCTTTGTAAATTCAAAAATCCACAATCCACAGAGATTTAATAAGATTGTACAGGAAGGTAAATCATTTTAAAGAGACGGGTGGCTCTAAAAATAATTTAATTTAACAATAATTTTGTTTTCATTAGGAAGCCGAAGAATGAAACAAAACAAAACAAAAAGAACTTTGTTGGATTGAATCTTGAGCCTAAATTAAGTCGTATTTAATAAAGATCGCTACGTTCAAAAGACCTTTTCAAACTTTCGATACCATCGGTGTGCACACGTGTATGTCCCAACAGTCTCTTTAAAATGATTTGTTTGCATGACATATTAAAACTTGTTAAAATCGCTTTCCGCTTATTCGCAGTGTTGAGGATCAAGGCAGATAGGGTCCGCCTTGATATCCTAAAATCATACACGGTACTGTTGGCCGTTGACGGACGGTTGGCGGGCCTTGGGGGCGTTGATGCCAGGCACCATGGACGGCCTGGGCAGGTACTGCGCAGTGTTCCTGCGCACGCTTACGTATGTGGAGCTTGTGTTTATCCTGAAGAGTAGTTGATCAGTTGTTTCCAAGCCTGGGGAAAAAGAAAACAACTTAGTAACAGTTTAATAGGGCCGTCCTCGGTATTGGTGAAATTTAATAAAAGATACAAGCTTTAACGAAGATTTTCATGAAGCGTGTAATACTTTTACGCGAAATTCACCACTAGTAGGGAGGCTGGGGGTCCATTCAATTATGACTTGAGTTGCAGGTGCAATTGGAGCAGACCGCTCCGGGCGCCGGGCATTGAATATAGAATAAAATTTAGTCATAGCTGTCAGGTGATGGATTAGATGAATGCAGATAGTGCGCGCAGAGCGGAAACATAGGTAGTGTAGGTACTAGGAATGCCTAAGCTCCCGAGACTTTCGTCCATTGCTTCTCCTCGCAAACTTCAAAAAATCAGGCGGTCGCGCGCCCGGTAATATAGGTTAAAAGTATGGGAAACGCGGGACTTTGTCAACACAAAGTTGCTGAACCAATAATTAGCGTTTGTGAAAAAATTATCTTATGGGGCGACATGCAAGGCTTGGGTTCCAACTTTGAAAGCCGTTATCTCGCGTTCTGGGCGTGCCGAATCGACTGAAATTTTGGATTACTATTAAAAATCATGGTATGAAGAGATTTATTGATAAAATCTGCAAAAAGTAGCACTTGCTGAAAAATCACAAATTTTTTGGGCGGTTTTTTTTGTCCACATTTTTTTTTGTTACATTAGCTCCACACCGGAGGTCCTCAGGAAAATAATTCCCCTATGGGCCTATGTCATCTTTGGAGACGCTGTGTGGAGGGTATTTTTAGGAAAGGAAAGAGAGGAAGTTCTGGGAAGGAAAAAGGTGTGAGGGGCGGGTAGGAATCTGGGGGTCAGTGTGTCCAGGAGTGATGGACGTATGAACATATTCCTCCCACTGTAGCGGTGATGTTCCGAGAGAGTGCTGCTGGAGGGATCAAAAGGTCTCCCTTCATCAGTCTCTCTCGATCAGGCCTGCCACGCAGTTGGGGGGCAGAAACATCCACCGTTAAGATTCAAACAAATCTCACCCCATGAACTCTTTGCCCGGGTTGATTTTATAGATATCAACATTCATCACCTGTTTCTTATTTTATCTCTTGAATAAACTTTTCAAAACCATTATTTTATTATTACTGTCGCAGACCCGTGAAAATCACGGAATTGTACCATTGCACCACTTGTACTATTTGTGAATCTGACAGTATTTATATGAAAAATGTTTGTCTCTTTCTCCTGCTAAGTCACCATCGTAGTGAACCACTTGGGGTGGGCAGAGTTGTCGGTTATCCAATAAATGGTTCGGGGGGGGGGGCGGTACCCAAACCCGCCTCCCAAATTTAGATTCACTGGACAGTTAATTGATTTGAAAGATATCTTATATTGCAAGCAATTATAAACTCACTCAAGACCTTTCGATAAAGAAGCAGGTCAATGAAATCAAACATACTAAATTCGGTTGTCGGTACATGAGTGCATGCGTGAAGTGATGCGTAATGTGTAAAATTATTCAAGTTCGATGAACTTTTAATTTTCAAAATTGAAACCTAAATCATACCCGACAAGCAATACAGTAGATAGGTGCTAATATTATTAAATTAATTCACAATTATTTATTTGAAGACAACAATATACCCTAAAATATATTCAGAATCTTAACGACCGACGTAAGTAAAGAAGCCGTGTATTCAAATTGTGACTCGCGACCCGTGTACGGACCAACTGTCTAATTTGCCCTATCAAAGAAAAAAAGAAGAAGACAAATAATGTAGGAATCTTAACGACGTAAGTGAAGAAAGCGTGCAAACAAACACACGCCCGCGGCACGGCGTATTAGACGAACGTACGGTCCAATTCGCCCTAACGGGTGTGGAAATTCGACCTTTCCGCCGCGTTCATTTTAATTAATTCTGAAGAACGTGTTACAAATATTTAAGATGTTTCTAAATAAATGCCTCTCGAAGTAATTAATTCATCGTCTAGAAAAATAAATTCTGGTGCTTACCGCTAACTTTATAGTTGAAAAACTGATTATAAAGTTTTAAAATAGTTGTACGTAAAATATATTAATGGTAAGGTATTGTTTTTATTAATTTTTAATATGAAGAACATACACCCCCAGGGGTCTGTTGGAGTAAAAAAGTTATTATAGTTACCAATACGCCGGAAGTGATTAAAATGTGAGTTTTGAGCAAACAAATTATTAGGGTTGTGTACCGCCTTAAATGCGTATTTCTTTTGCAAAAATGTTTGATTATTCGTGAAGTCGTAATTTTTCAAGTTTACTCACTTTCGACAGGTAAATCTTTTCTTTCGAAAGGCTTCTTCTTTTGAAATCCGAAAGCAAGTATTTTTTTTAAAATACGTCCAGTTTCACAAATCCTACATTTACAATACCCCGTGATTTTCATAGGTCTGCGCTTAATAATTATTTTTATATTATTGGGTAAATGGAAACTATTTATTGTAGATAAAATAGATTATTACGAACGTAGAAAAAAAAAAAAACATTCTTCTGATTCATTCCCGCCCTTCAGATGAAATTGAAACAGTCTATAAAATCTCCGAACTTATTTAAATATTACCATCTTACATTTCAGGTATAAACTCTTGGCTAATTACATACTATTTTGTTATTGACTTCAAAACTTCACAAACAGAAGCTTTAGAGTATTTTTAGGAACTTGCCCGAAGTAAGTTGAAGCCATGTTGAGTTTGGTAATCAAGTAATAAAAGTTTTAGTAAGCCAGCACCTGTTCCTGTTGTTGATTGAATATTAATTACAAGAGGTTTGTTAAAAACAATTATTATTTATTCCAAACTAATTTGGGAAATATTTTCAGAACGACAATAAAACAACAAGACGCAGAATGTTTTGGCGTCGAAAAACAAAGTTTCTCTATTTAGGAAATATGCTGTATATTAGAGAACTTTGCTATTATATTTTATGGCTGCCGAGCAGAGAAATAAATAAACAAATATTCGTAAAATTTCATGAAATAAATACACCAAAACACGAAAACATGAGCTTATTAAACGACTGATTGATAAAGCACAAGTCTGCGTTCGTCAAAAAATTTGTAAATTGACCGTCAAAAAATGTGTAAATTGACCATCCAACATAAGTGGCCATCCATAAATTACGACCCACAAATTTCATGATTTTTGACCCCCCCCGTCCCTGTCACACATCGTCACATTTGTGAGACCCCCTCCCCCCTAGTGTGACGTCACATATTTTGCAATTTTACATTTAAAAATAATCAAAACCGTAGTTCAAAATTTAATTTTTAAGTTTTCGTTTTAATTACTTAGATTTGTACATGTGACATCACAGAGCTGATGACCCCCCATACCCCCTTGTCACACAATGTCACACTTTCCTACTCACCTCCTCCCCCTTAAGCCGCCGCTATCCGCATTTCTACCGATTTCTTGCAAATCTCCCTTGAACATTATCGCAAATTATATGAAATTCCCTCGATAGAAAAAAATCGCAAAGTATGCTCCGAAAATTTTTATTTTCAAGCCTGTCTCTATTATTTAACAAGTTATATGTATGAAAAACTCACAGTGTTTCTTTGAACGTTGTTTTAGACAACCCCCACGAGATTTTTGCTCTATTCTAAACGAGTCGTGTTTTATTAAACATTTTCACAATTTTCGCTTTACTTTTATCGTTTGAAATATTAGCGCGCTCTCTCCACATTCGTAATTACATATCTCTTCATCTCCTTATTTTCGTGCTCGGATACGGGGCCTTAATGTGTGACGTAATTTATGGATGGCCCCTAAAGGCAAACGAATTGACGAATTCTGTTTGAAGTAGTTTTTTGACGGTAGGTATTATTTTTAATTTATTGTGCCGGAGCTAAACAAAGCTGGGAAATGCAGCGACCAACCTCGCTCCAGCTGTCCCAACAATCTGTTTGGATTTTTATTTTTATTTTCAAGTTTTGTAAAGAAAATTATTAAATACAATATTTGCCTTAGACATATGAATATTACTAGACCTGCCCTAAAGGCTTGTTCTGACTAAGCCAGTAGTTTAGTCGAGTGGCGAATAACTCGCCACTTGACTCGCCGAAAATCGTTCGCATTTCTTTCAAGTAGAGTACATTTGTCCCCGCCGCCCGTTGCAAGATGACGGCGCTTGGCGGGCTGCTACAAAGCAAAGTAAATACGCTAAATAAGCAAATTGTAATACTTAGAAGAGGTGAAATTTTAGAAGAGGCGAAAGAATAAATTTGTAAAATGAAAATAAATTAACTACAGATACGAAAAGAGATTAAAAGCAGCATTAATAAATAATTTTAGTGTTGCATCTTCGCTCTAATGCCACAACATTTCTGCGCGTCTACAAATGAACTCTGCTAAAACGGCGAGTTTGCGCATGTTAGTGCGCAGGGACGCGTGGAGGGGTGCGCTACTCGCTGAAAAATTAGAACGAAATGGATTGAATCGACTAAAGAGCTGACTAACCCACTCTACTAAAATTATGGTGTTGGGACGCTTTTAGTTACTACTATACTCTCCACTCGACTAAAATACTCTACCAATGCGAACGGGTCATAAGTGATAAAAGCCTATTATTTCCCCCTCTCCATACCGATTCCATTTGAAACCGGCTGGGCTCACGAGTGACCTCGAGCGAATCTAAAAAATGTGACGTCATCATTCTTGTGTGAACAAGCGTCGAGCTCTCATCGGAACATTTTACGAAATAACACGGCAAAATGGTGGCTTGTTCTATGAAAACGTGTAAAAATGGAAGTTAAAAAAAGAATACCTAAACCCAATTGTCGTATTACATTCCATAGGTGAGCATTATTTTACTTTATTTTAAGCTTATTCAGATCATATAATATATAATATGATCAGTTTTTGTAACATACATATGTAGGCATTTTTCAAGTGTGCTCGTCGCTGTTTACTGGGGTAAGTAAATTATGAAACATTTGTAAAAATGTCTTAACTAAATACGGCAACAAAATATTCGACTCTGAAAACAGGTGAACTTTACTTTGCCGTATTTGGACTTCGCAAATTTGTTCATAACGTGGCGAGCTATTCGCGCTCACATGTAAAAAGGTCTATTCATTCATCAGCCGCTCGACTGGTTCATTAGCTATACTAAAAATAGAAAACAAATAGTAGAACTAAATAAATGCTACAGTGATCCGGAAGAAATCAAGTATGGTGTCCCTCAAGGTAGCGTCCTAGGTCCTATTCTATTTCTCATTTACATAAATGAACTTACCGATATTAAAATGGAGTCTATCGAATATAAGGTTATCAGTTATGCAGATGACACGGTAATTCTATTCAAAGCTCCAAGTTGGGAAAAGGCATTCAAAAGTGCGGAAACCGGCATGTTAGAAATAAAAAATTGGCTCGACAATAATTTACTGACCTTAAACATCTCTAAAACAAAATACCTTACATTCAGCAAAACCAGTACTGGGCAACCAAAAACCCTTTCGCCTTTATACCTCCACCCTTATGTTACCTCAAACCATCAAAGCGAACAAATAGAACATACAGATAATGTCAAGTATCTAGGCTTAACAGTCGACCATAAATTAAACTGGGAATGTCATATTAACTTACTCATAAAGAAAATCCGAAAACTTTCATTCATTTTTAAAACGATAAGGAACATCATGTCACCAAAACAATTAAAAAATGTTTACTACGCTCTATGTCAAAGCCTTTTAACTTACGGTATTTCGGCCTGGGGGGGGAGCCGCTGACAAGTACATTAAGCCGCTTAACTCAACTCACAAAACATTAATTAGGATCATGTTCAAAAAACCCTATCTGCATCCAACGGAAAATCTCCTAATTACAAATAATATACTAGATATAAGGAAACTATTCATTAAAAAGATCATTCAAATTAACTGCATAAAATCCTCACCATGCCACGTAACTCACCCACAAAATACAAGAGCAAAAACGCATAATCAACTTCTTGTCCCAAAAATTAAATCAACCTTTGCCAAAAAGCACGAATCCTACCTCGCACCTCTCATTTACAACACATTCCTAAAATAAACCACTTTTTTGCTTGAATCAAAAAAACCTAAAAGGGTTCTATAAATATTTCAACACTTGGTTACTACACAAAAAAGGGAATGCATCACCAAGTTACTAATAATCCCATCTTAGTCTAATCTTGACTCTCTATTTGCATATATGCGATATTTAAATTTTTAGAGATTTATGCTTTCTTATTAATATTGCTTATGTTTTACCCATGTCTAGTTTAATACTTTATATTTTTTTGTTGAAATTTTATTGTTTTTAGATGCTATCTAAACTCTTAAATTTAATAAAACTGAATACTGCATGCATGCGTATACGTTTGTGTATGTATGTTATGTTTGTGTGTACGTGTTTATAGGATTAATATGTTTTAATATGCTAATTGTGTATTAATATGTTCATGCACGCATATTTATGTACCCGTCTCAGAACAGACATCGTCTAGTGAGACGGGTTACAGACTTTTCTTGTTTTATATTGTTACTGTAATAAACGCCCGGGTTGCCGGCAATTAAAAAAAAAAAAAAATTCAAAAGCAGATTTTGCTTTTGAGAACTAAATGGTGATATTATAATGCGAGACGCCTATATACTGTCAGATTAATTTATTGACGAATCAGATATCATCACAGTCATCTTCCCCCTTTCGCATCCCGCTATAGTTGGTTTGCACTCCTCTCCTGTTTGTTCTCGTCTAGTAATATTCATACGTCTATGATATTTGCACAATTTTAAAAGACAATACATAAATCTTGACGGAAATTCCTCGCCGTCAAGAAACCTAATCCGCGCTTTTATAATTACCGTGACGATTCACGGTTACGGTACCGTGACGTCAAAAAGGCAACCAACATACGTTGCTTATCGCTATAATGCTGCAGCTCTTTCGAAAGATGAGATACACAATGTAAATTGGGTCTGTGTCCTCCAAAGGAAAATAGTCATCATTTTCTTGCATCTCTCTCACACACCGCACCGTGACGTCGCCGTAGACCCCTACCAATACTACTTGCCGTTTGAAAGTATGGAATATTGAAGTGTGAGCGAATTCCAAAAATTCAAAAAAGTCAAATGTCAATGCGGTGATGCGTTTGCTTTTATTCTTAAATATGTGATGTTGCCGCTCTTTTTTACACACTAAATAACAACAGTCGAAAATGAGACAAACGGTGAACTTATGTCTGAACCCCTCCAAAGGAAAAATACAATCATTATCATACATGTCCCTCACACATATAAAGAAAATAAAACGCAATATCCGCCGCAAAAAAGTAAGTAAAAAGGGGAGGCGGAAAGGGAACGGGACGAATGGGAAAAGACACGCAGGGAGAAACCATTTCTTTATTAGTGGCATTGCAACGCATGCCGGGAACTCGCTAGCGAAAAATAAAATAAAAAATTAAACACTCTTCGGGTAGAAATTTTGATTTAAAGGACAAATTAATGTTTCTGTTTTTGGAGGAAACAGTCCCACATATTTTGTGTGTCTCACCATTATTTAACATGTAAGAAAGAGCTGCTGCGTTATAGCGGTAAGGAACGTATGTGTATTGCCTTTTTTTGCCGTCACGGTACCGTAACCGTGAAACGGTACGGTAATTATAAAAGCCCCCTTTATTAACTACCCGACATTGCCTCAATTTCAACACTTTCCATAAAAAAATGCAATACGCTTCTAATTTTGTTTTATTTGTTAGTGATCTTCTTCGTGTTGGGATCACTCTGGTAAATGCATCTCTATCTTGCGCTGCCCGGAATAGCTCGTCCACACTTCTAATACCGGTCCACTCTAGTTCATTTCGCAGCCAAGACCATTTGTCTCCTACCAGACCCTTGTTATTGAGAGTTAACTGAATTTTTCAAAGTTCCATGACTAATCATGAAAAAACGTTGCCTGCCGATAGTAGGTAATTTGCATTTTCCCGGAAACTAGGAACCGAGAAGTTTTTACTTTATCGAAGATAGTTTTCTGATATTTATGGCGGGACAGAAAAAAGTAATGTCAGTTCCAGGACGCTTCGAGAGATTTTGCCAAGATAAACAAATATATTAAATAAATCTGTGGCTCGCTTTTATCATTATTTTAGGACGTACACCACGAAACATCGATGGATAAAACCGGAGAGTTACTTCACTTACACCACTAAAAATAAAATAATAAACAATAAAACATTACTGTTACACAATTTTTAGAACTGAATGAGTTAAATTTAATCAGATCTAAAATTAGAGACATGATCTAAATCCCGGGCAACGCTAGGTACTTAAGCTAGTATTAAATGAATATGAGCATTTCTAAACTGTGCTTCATATTTTATTACAATATCGTTATTCTTCATATGTTAACACAAAGTTGCAAAGGTATAATATACCTACATGCAATTATTTTGAGATCAGTGGGTATCTATATTGAAATGAAAATATAATTTATTCACCTAAATGCCATTTTTAACTTTTTACAAAAATGGAGGTTACACTGCTTTACATTTTCATGTTATATTTTTAGTATTACCATTTGAACAAAGGCGCCCTCCTATGTTTTCTACTCTTATTTGACAAACTTGTATGTCTCCGGGCTGAGTAAGTACCTGCCGAAGAAATCCATGATTGTTCTGCATTGCACCTTCTATAGAAATATATATTACGTAGGTACTAATTTCGTTTGTCTGTGAGGACGTGAAATTTGAACTTAGTGTCATTTTCAAAATTGGAACTGATCGTTCAGACAAGCGATAAAGTAGGATCTACCTAACTACAATCATTAGTTTATTTTTATTGTGACTTTCATAGAATAAAGCGTCATTAAGAAAACCGTAAAAAGTTAAAACGAATAAAATTCTTTACGACCGCAAAACAAAGAAAGTTTATATAAATACTTGGATTCTAATTGCCTACTTCTCAGAACTCCTTTTCAAAACTATTCTTTTAGGAATGACCGTGTGCATTGTACCTATATATACATTGTCTGTCAAATAAGAGTAGAAAATATAAAAAATGAAACTAAAAAATTAGTAGGCTGGCAACACCAATTTATCTGTCAAATATTCTTTTAGTGCAATGACACTGAAAATACAGAACACTATACACATTTAAATTTTTTTTTGTTCTTTAATGGTGACTTTTAGATCCAGGCAACGCTAGGTACGTAAGCTAATATTAAATAAATTTGAGCCATTTCTAAAGGGTGCTTTATATTTTATTACAATATCGTTATTCTTCGTAATGTTAACCAAGTCTTCAAAATCGCAAAGGTATAATAATAATATACCTATATGCAATTCTAATTTTGAGATCAGTGGGTATCTATACTGCAATGAAAAAATATTTGTTTAACTTTTATGCCTTTTTAAATAAAAATTGGTTACACAGCTTCAGATTACCACTATGATTATATGTTTGGTATTACCATTTAAACAGCAGAGGCGCCCTCCTATGTTTTCTACTCTTATTTGACAGACTGTATTTCTTTTCTGATTTTTTTGCAGATATCGTAATTATTCTAGTTTATTGACGATGTTCATTCGACAGGTATATTTCAGATCGTCTACAAAATTTATGTTTGTTTTTGAAAGTTCAGTTTCAATAATCCTACAATTATAATATCCGGTCTGCGCTAGTTTTTACATTTTTTTTTAATGTCACGCCTCACACAATGTTTTGACGTGATAACGTCTTATAAATCGATGAACACCGGCTGCATGTTCGAAAAAGCATGACTCATTGTCACGTTCCGCCTGTGCTAGAGGGCGGAACAAGCGATAGAAAGGCACGGTCGGCCTATTTTGGTTTCAGTCGCTCAGAACCTGTAGCGAAACGCTACAATCGGCACAAAATATAATCTACGGCGCAATTAATTTATTTTTAATCTTTCTAATATAAGTAATAGGAAATATAGTTCTAAGTTCACGGTACTCTCTTTCGTTATACAGACTGATACTTATTATTACATATATTTTCGTATGAACCGGTGGATGCAATTTTTAGCCATAAGTTGTTTTTTTGATTGTCTAGTTTGTAGTTTTTCTAGATTTTAGAAATACAGCGTACAGTAAGTTTGTTCAGCGCCCTTGAGGCGATTTTCACAAAAACGGCGCTATATAAATCATCCAAATATTTAATTTTTATTATTATTATTATTATTATTATAAAAACCTGTCAGTTAAATAGCATACCGGATCCCCTCCAACGCGCGAGAATTCAGTGATTGGCCGGTGGCTGAGATGGCCGAACGTGGCCGATGGTAGCCGAACGTGGCTGAACGTTGCCTACATTGCCGAATGTTGCTCAACATTGCCGAACATTGCCGACCTAGCCCAACATTGCCCAACATTGCCGAGCATTGCCAAACATTGCCCATCATTGCTGAACATTGCCCATCATTGCTGAACATTGCCGAACATTATCCAACATTGCCCAACATTGCTGAACATTGCCGAACATTGCCCAACATTGTCCAACAATGTCCAACATTGCCAAACATTGCCCAACGTTGCCCAACATTGCCGAACATTGCCGAATGTAGCCGGACGTGGCAATTATCTATGAATTAGCAGCTCGACTTAAGCAAACGGCGAAAGTGAAAAAATCGATGTTTTTTTTTTTTTGAAGTGAAACTTCTTAAGGCGGCATTAGACTGATTTGAAATTCGAATGAAACGGACACACGTGACGAAAATGTATTATTTGTGTCCGCGTTTCTAAGATAATGCGGCAATTACACCCACAAACACATGTGTTAGTTATTTTTTATTGAACTAAAAAAATATTTCCTAGAAATAATGTATACGGCGAAACATTGCCCAACATTGCCCAACATTTTATCTGTATGCTTAATTAATATTTCAATTTGTTTATTCGGATACATAGTTTTTATTTTATTTCAAATCTCTCTTGGGTAGGCCTTATTACCCGCACCTACCTTATTTCATGATTACATTTTCCTGAAAAATATGATTTTCATGAAGCAAGAAAAATGAAAGCGATTCTTACACTACATAACGCATATAAATAATAAAATTAAAATTTATTCAATTTAAAAAAGTCGTTTTTCCAACAGGTAGTAAAATAAATATTTAAAATAATCTAGTGTTAGTCGACAGGCGTGATGAAGGTTTATATGTCAATAGTCAATCTCTGACTGTCGGAATACGTCAATTGTAGCGATTGCAAGGCTTGTGTGGCATATGTAGATTATTCCAATTTCAACTAGCATTGATAGAATATTTCATAAGATCCACAGACCAAGGAAAGGGAAACATGAACTGAAGCAATCCTTGAGCACTCCTGACGCGAAGAAGGGGCTAGCATATGCTACGACATTTTTAATGTAACAATTTCAAAATTTCAAATTCTCCAAACAAAGTTTAAAATTTGTTTGGAGAATTTTTTATGTCAACGATATCTAAAAGTTTCAGTTTATTATCGTTTCATTTTATTTTTCTCAAATTTATCCAAATTCTAAACCAATATAATGTAGGATTTAAAAAAAATTAAACTATGGTTTATTTTTGTTACCTTTTGTGTAAAAAAACGTAAACATTATGAACCAAATGTAAAAGCCCCATGGGAGTAAAAAAGGGAGAATAAATAAATAAGCATTTCAATGTCCCTCTATCATGATGTGAAAATGTTTTTTTTTTCTTTATTTATTTTTTGTTATAAAAATACAATAACAGTACAAGGAAGCTTTTGACTGTCCATCTAGGAAGGACTCCCGTTCTAGGACAGTCTTATTATTTATTATTATATACTTGTAGGTTTATTATTATTTATTAGACAGTATTATTTTTATTTACTCGTAGGTTCACAGTTTAATTACTAAAATACTTAAATCTGTGTTTTTGTTATTTCTTTTTTAAATATTATTTTTTTCTTTTTCCACTACTTTATGTTTTAATCTATGTTTTTTATGTATATATACTATGAATTTTTGCGGAAACTTCGCTGGTTCATGCAACCATGTAATATGTAATTACCTTAATATAAAATGTATAGCTGTTTGTTTTCCCAATAAACTAAACAAATAAAAAAAGTAAGGAAAAAGTTTATAGTTCAATCCAAGATTAAAATAATTGAAATGCAGTTCTACTCACAGGATATTTTTTCTATGATATCTGAATACGTAAAAATCACTGATAGTGAAAATCACTGATAGAAAGTATTTAGTGAATATTAATTAGATAAAAGAACATGGACATCGGCAGAAGTACTCACATTACTAGAGCAGACCTGAAGAATCACTGAATATTATATTATAGGATTTGCAAAGCTAAAGGTATCTTTAAAAAATATATTTCCCTCAGGCTCAGTAGTAAACTTTAAAAATAAAACTTGATATCTTTTCTATCCAACGACATAATAAAAATACAAGACAAGTTATTTCATGCTAATCGAACAAAAAATATAGCAGCGCTTATGAAAGGGACAGCCATTCAAATAATAATATAAGGATGTGAGCAAAGTAAAAATAACACATTCAACTTCATAAATTCTAAATTCGTATTCCACGTATGGTTCCATGATCTCAACAACGTGGCATTTCCACACTCCTATGAAAAGTCATTAAATGTACCTAATGAAAAAAAATACAATAACCTAACCTAACGTAATCTATTTAACCAAGTTTTTTTTTATCATTAATGATTTTTCAAAGGAGTGATGAAGTTGCACATTGTTGAGTTTGAGAGAAACGTATATACTTGAGCACCGGTCACCATCAGGCATATATTTTTTGATTATATTTCTTAAACCTTTCCAAAAACACAATTCGTCAAACTCTTCAAAATACGCTTCCTAGGCGGTAACCTTTTCGTTTGAACTGATTTTTTTTCCCCCGACCCATTTTTTCATGTTGGGGAATAGAGAGAAGTCGCAGGGAATCAGGTCGAGCGAGTACATTGGGTGCGGCAGTAATTCGGTCAGCGTTCATGCAATTTGGCCGCGACAATTCCGGATGAATGTGCTGGTGGGTTATCGTGGTAAAACAGGACTTTTTTCTTAGCAAAATGGAGCCGTGTCTCCTTCAATTTCTTATCGAATCGGTTCAATAATTCACTACAGTACTTCCCCGTGATCGTTCTTCCTTTCTGCAAAAAGTTCATAAGGATTATTCTCTTGGAATCCCAAAAAATGGTGGTCATAGCTTTTCTGGCCGATGGGATCATCTTTGCCTTTTTCGGAGCAGATTCACCGAGAAAAGTCCATTGTTTTGACTGTTGTTTGGTTTCTGGCGTATAATAATGCATCCAGGATTTATCAACGGTAACGACCCGACGCAAACCCCTGCGAATTCCGCTTAAAGAGGTTCAAACACTGCTTTGACATTGATAGTTATATCTGCTTGTTGTCCACTGTGAGCATTTGCGGCACACATTGGGCTGACAGCTTTCTCACACTTAGCTTATCAAGTAATATGTTGCCGTTCCATACGACACACCTACGGTGTCTGCTACTTCGCGCACTTAAGTTCGGCGATCAGAGAGAATCATGTCATGGATCTTTTCAACGATTTCCTAGGTAACTACGTCTGCCAAGCGGCCCGGCCGCTCCTCATCAAAAACAGACGTGCGATCACGTTTAAATTCGTTGAACCAATATCTCACGGTTATCATAAATGGTGAAAGGTCCCTTTAGACACTTCACTTTTATTTCTTTGCATGAATTATGGATCGATATTGCTCATTTCCATTTTATCGAGAAACACGCGTGATACAAAAGGGTGCCAAAAAATAAAAACTAACGTATGGATTGGTCTGAAATTTAGTATGGTGTCGTTTAAAAGATGGCAGTACACGACGGTAAAGTCAACCAGCCTCAGCAACGCCATCTGTCTTCAAACTTATTGATGTGGGCATTTTTTGATCGGCTCCATGCCAACTCAGAATCAAGTCAACTCAACGCCTCTTTGAAAAGTCATTAAAAGCTTGTTAGCGTCAACGGGCGTGCTGATGCTATCGGCAGGGTTGGAGAAAGCTCCCACATATTTAATACAATTAGTTGCTGTATCTGCCCCAAATAAAAACTAGCTCAGGATTCGGTGCAAGCAGGATTTCCTCGTAACCTCAAGGCTAGTGCTTGTGGTTCGGAACTTCACGCTTCTCCATTCTCCCAGGGCCTCCCTCGTCAAGCAAAACACGGTAGGTTATCACATAAACAGTTTATTCAATTCTAGGAGACACAATAATACATAAAAGGAACGATCCTAGCTGAAAGTTAGTTTGAATGTCCGTCTCTCTTCTCTTATCACGCGTGGCTAGGGCTAATACATTTAATTGCACACAAAGGGTAACATGGTAATTGACTCACGTTTGGTTTATGGGCCAACAGCGGCTTCACGCGCTTGATTCTCTCAGTCTACGCAGCGTCCATGCGGACCGGAAGTGCACAAACGGCGAAACTGAACTGGTGTCGCCCATGTTCGCGCGGAACGTGGGCCCTGTAAGCTCGCTTGCTGAAGACTGCCGGCTGCCGCTCGAGAGTTCGGTCTGGCGGCGGCTCGGTTTGTCGCTCGCGGGAGGGGGTAATGCGCGCGCCTCTATATTGGCGCCTTATTCTCCAGTCCGTGGAGAAGTCTATTCTCGAATTTGTAACGTAACACTTCCCCCCTCGCCGCAATAAAAGCGACGTGGTAATGGAGCTGTAGGACTAATAAATCCTCTTACCTTTTCAGCACTTGTGCCAAAAACATTTAAGAGAAACGAGGAGAGAGAGAGAGAGAGAGATTCCTAGCTGGAGAATAGTTATGAACAGAACACAAAAGAGAAGATACATGGTGTAACAAGGAATTGTCAATAAATGTATATAAAGGCAGTGGCATACATAAATACAGTTGCAAAGGACAAGGATCTGTTGAAGAAAGGTACAAGGGTTATGCAGTGATAGAAAAAAAAAAACTCTAAAATTGTATCATTGGTCTGTGAGCTAATGTTTGCGAACGTGGTTTGCGTAGGATGTCTGGGGTGGTTGAACGTTTCACTGAAGTTACAAGGTTACTTTGTCACAGTAACCTGGCCCATTTGAGATTACACTCAAGGGACACTAGGGCCTTTAAGAAATTACGAGGAAGAGAACACATGATGAGGCTTCTAGGTGGTGTGGAGAGTTCTACCTGTCACAGAGGTCGAAAGGGTAACTGCTTCCGGATCCTGTGGGTGAGCCAGTACGAAACCATTGAAGTACTGGAGAGTGGAATCGCAATTGGTGGTTGGTACACTGGTTTTTGTATGTAGTGGGATTGTTTTGTGAACAATCGTTGGTATTGTTATTTGCGCAAGGGCACAGGAGCATCAGCACAATGGCAGTAGGGCATTTGCATTATGCAGCAGGAACATTTGCATAATGGCAGCAGAACATTTGCATTATGCAGCAGGAACATTTGCATAATGGCAGCAGGAACATTTGCACAAGGGCAACAGGAACATTTGTATTATGCAGCAGGAATATTTGCATAATGGCAGCAGAGCATTTGCATTATGCAGCAGGAACATTTGCATAATGGCAGCAGAGCATTTGCATTATGCAGCAGGAACATTTGCATAATGGCAGCAGAGCATTTGCACAAGGGCAACAGGAACATTTGTATTATGCAGCAGGAATATTTGCATAATGGCAGCAGAGCATTTGCATTATGCAGCAGGGACATTTGCATAATGGCAGCAGGAACAGGAACCAACCTAGAGCTGGCGTGCTCGGGTTTGTTTTGAGTGTCGGTTCTTTGTGGTGATACAATTCGCAACTACACGCACGACTCACACTAGGTTATGTTAGATGCGGTCGGGTGCTTTTGGTACGCAGGGATTGAAGGCAAGGGACCTCCGTGACGGTAGCGAGGGCAGCATGAAGAGGCGCAGATGTAGATAGGGTGCAGAGCTGCTGGTTTTTTTTTTAAAATCCGGCAAAAATTATTATTAGAACAAAATTCTTGAAGTTTACCTGCCTAGTAGACCAATGATGAAAAAAGTTTGGAGAGAAACAAGTGTGCATGTTGAGAAAAAGTTGGATTTGTTTGGCGTGTAGAGAGAGAGACGGAGAGAGAGCTAACTAAATGTGGCTAATTCCTAATACATGTTACAAAGGTACGTATTCAAGGACAGGTTCTGTGTAACCCCTTTTGGTTTTTTTTCTTTACCAAATACATTTCCAAGAATACGTGGTTGAGGGATTGTACGTATAACAAAATTCCCCATTCGAAAGAAGTTGGTCTTCCATGACCTATGCTCACGTCTATACGGTAGCATTTTTTCTACTTTCGAAAAACAAAACATTGCGTACAAGATTAGTTATAACAAAGTGGGAAAGGAGTAGGAAGTTGAAAGGATCCGCGTATGAAGATTGTCCCATTTGACAAACGAAACGCCAAGTGCGTAACGCATATATCCCCATTCACGGATAATTTCGAGGAAGGGGGAGGGTGATAATTGGGAACATTTGAACGAAGAAAACTGCTGGGGACTCGGCTATTTCCGAAATTCGACCTCTGGGTGGAGGTGAAACAAGGTCTACAGCAGTCATCCTGGCACATTACAATAATGACAACTGGGAAAGGAGTAGGAAGTTGAAAGGATCCGCGTATGAAGATTGTCCCATTTGACAAACGAAACGCCAAGTGCGTAACGCATATATCCCCACTCACGGATAATTTCGAGGAAGGGGGAGGGTGATAATTGGGAACATTTGAACGAAGAAAACTGCTGGGGACTCGGCTATTTCCGAAATTCGACCTCTGGGTGGAGGTGAAACAAGGTCTACAGCAGTCATCCTGGCACATTACAATAATATTTGGTAGTGTTGGACAAAAGAATACACTGACATAAAAGTCTAATCCTCTACGTGTATTGGGCAGAAGATTAGGGGTCGTTTTATTCTCCTACTTGTTTGCGAGAAATGACAGACCCTTGCTCAAATCTCACAAACCTGGGGATTTTCTTTGTTCGTCTCCCAGACAACGAGTTAGGTGTTTTTGTGTCCATCAACTTAACTCCCACGACACGATGCCCCATAATCATGAGTGAAGCGTATGATTAGTCCTTTTGAGATAGTAGATAGTTCCTGGGTTCTTGTGACAGGAAGTCCACGGGCATATTAATGATTACAAAAAAGGGGTGTGGACTACATTGAGTAGTTCACACCTAAAGGTTTGATATTATTTCGTTCGCACGATTCATGGTGAGTATTGTAACGTCTTCACGTATAGCGTACAAGATTGCAAAATCAAAAGATTTGCAAGTAAGTTTTATAACGTCTTCACGGATAACAATGAACGAATTACAACTGGGTTGCCCAGTATTGAAGGGAGGTGCAAAAGACTAGGTATTTATGACATTTCTGACAAAAACCCACAGAGTAATTATAACGGGCTCCCCGTATCGCATTTAGTAGATATTCTGAGATTCCCATCTATGACGGCAGATTTTATAAGGTTCCCACCTATGATGGCAGATTTTATAAGGTTCCCACCTATGATGGCAACAAAAGGTTAACGTTCATATAAAGGTACCTATTCAATACAGACGGCGAGACATACTGATGTACTTAGTACAACAATACCGTAGCATAATAAATCCATATTAGCGTACGTTAAAGACTTGCACAAAGGCAAAACATATTTGAAGATCTGGCCAAGATTTTATACTTCAACAATTAAGGGACAAAAAAAATTTCTGGCGTGCTGATGGAATGTGAATTTCATCTAAGCTTACCGCAAAAGAGATCCTTTGTGGTACAACCCTTTTGGTTACGCACAGAGTATCGTATCGTGATGGTACAACTTTTGTTGTACTTACACGTACGATGGTAGCAACAATACAAGACATGCGCTTATCGTTGTTTGACAAGGCAAATTATTTACATTGGTCCGATTTGAGTGTTTAAGACCTTCTAGGTTTTACTTACTTAAACAGACTGCGATGGACACACCTTGGTGTTATGAAAATTATAATAATGGGATGGGTTGTTCACAGGGTGGTTCACTTGGAGACCTGGCTTCTTGTTGTGACCTCGTACTTTGCACGTGATAAGTCACAACAAGGCAACCCCAAAATTTCAGTTTGAACAGTTGAGACCCAGGGTGACTCAATGTTGCTGAAATGTTGTAAAAAAAAATTTATCGTTAATGAAGAGGCACGTTGAAAGTTGTCCCTTTTATAACGATACTTTCCAGACTCCACATTCAGTTCTGGGGAGAGCTAGAGCAATTAGGGTTATTTATTGAGCGCCATTCTATTTTCTTAAAAAACAGAAAAAAAAACTTAGAACGGGTAGCAAACATCTGATACCGCCGTGGGTTTACACAGGTTTGCTTACCTAATTTAACTACATATGACATAAGGGTTAGATGCAACTTTGGCGAGGACCCGATATTTAATGTACAAAAAAGATTTTCTAACATTTAGAAAGGGGTGACGAGGTATGACATGATGATGTGAAAATATGATGCTGCTAGTTGTGACGATGCACAAAACCTTGGGCACGTAGTCTCTGACTACTTGCAGTAAGCCACAGGGAATTCCTTTCTCCGAAGTGATCAATTTCAGGTAGAGGTGTGCATGCTTAGAAAAAAAACGATGTTTCCAAGGTTTGACACCTGGGGCAGCAATTAGAGGCGAATGACTGATGATGACGAGATATTTATACAAACAAAAATAAAATAAAATGAAACGAAACCACAAGGGAGAATTATATTTCTTCCATGACTTTGGCTACAGTTGACAACACTGTGCCAGAGCTAGAAAGGTTTCTAAAAAAAACATTTCCTTTCGTTGTGCTCCGGTTTTATGCCGGACGAAAGGCTTGGGCGAAAGTTTTCTTTGGGGAATCTTTCGTTTTTACAAAACGGGGTGCCAATTTGGCAGAGAAGTACAGCGCACCTTGCGACAGAGTGTTGTTTCTTCTCCAGACGTTCTTCCTTGAACGTGACGTGCTTCCTGATGTACTTTTTGTTGTAGAAAGAAGCATATTGAATAAGGCATTTTTTGGATTTATTCCTGGGAGAAATCTTTCTACTTCTCAGGGCCTGTAGTAGTTCTTCCTTTTTTGACGTAGAAATGTGGGGGATTATACCCAGCGTGACTTGAGGGACTTCCATAGTGTATAGGGTCGTGTCAGGGTGACCTTACGTTGGGAGAAAAACGAGAACTCGACTCTTTATCCGTAATTGGAAAGAAATTTTTGCCAGGGATTGACCACTGGGGACGTATATATATTTTTTTTTTTTTACAAAATGCTTCTGCGAAAAAACGCGTATTTGTAAGTGTTTGGGTTATTTGAAAATTTGGGCAGAGATTTGCCTCTGGCCATGCGTTTTTAAGAAAAACTCCAAGCGTTTTGGAAAAAAAAATATTTCGAAAATTAAAAAAAATCGAAAAAAAGGAAAAATCGAAAAAAATTTTCAGAGTCCGAAACTGGAGAAAATTTGGGCAGCGATTTTCCTCTGGCCATGCGTTTTTAAGAAAAACTCCAAGCGTTTTGGAAAAAAAAAAAAAATTTCGAAAATTTAAAAAAATCGAAAAAGGAAAAATCGAAAAAATTTTCAGAGTCCGAAACTGGAGAAAATTTGGGCAGCGATTTTCCTCTGGCACTGCGTTTTTAAGAAAAACTCCAAGCGTTTTGGAAAAAAAATATTTCGAAAATTAAAAAAATCGAAAAAAGGAAAAATCGAAAAAATTTTCAGAGTCCGAAACTGGAGAAAATTTGGGCAGCGATTTTCCTCTGGCACTGCGTTTTTAAGAAAAACTCCAAGCGTTTTGGAAAAAAAATATTTCGAAAATTAAAAAAATCGAAAAAGGAAAAATCGAAAAAATTTTCAGAGTCCGAAACTGGAGAAAATTTGGGCAGCGATTTTCCTCTGGCAATGCGTTTTTAAGAAAAACTCCAAGCGTTTTGGAAGAAAAATATTTCGAAAATTAAAAAAATCGAAAAAAGGAAAAATCGAAAAAATTTTCAGAGTCCGAAAACTGGAGAAAATTTGGGCAGCGATTTTCCTCTGGCACTGCGTTTTTAAGAAAAACTCCAAGCGTTTTGGAAAAAAAAATATTTCGAAAATTAAGAAAATCGAAAAAAGGAAAAATCGAAAAAAATTTTCAGAGTCCGAAACTGGAGAAAATTTGGGCAGCGATTTTCCTCTGGCACTGCGTTTTTAAGAAAAACTCCAAGCGTTTTGGAAAAAAAATATTTCGAAAATTAAAAAAATCGAAAAAAGGAAAAATCGAAAAAATTTTCAGAGTCCGAAAACTGGAGAAAATTTGGGCAGCGATTTTCCTCTGGCACTGCGTTTTTAAGAAAAACTCCAAGCGTTTTGGAAAAAAAATATTTCGAAAATTAAAAAAATCGAAAAAAGGAAAAATCGAAAAAATTTTCAGAGTCCGAAAACTGGAGAAAATTTGGGCAGCGATTTTCCTCTGGCACTGCGTTTTTAAGAAAAACTCCAAGCGTTTTGGAAAAAAATATTTCGAAAATTAAAAAAATCGAAAAAAGGAAAAATCGAAAAAAATTTTCACAAGTTTTCGTGGAAGTAATTTGTTTGAGAATTCAACAATATCTTGGGGGCATGGTTTCATTACGCGGCTTCCTATAGCCTGGCTTTAAACAGCACCAATTTTTGGTATTTACCCGCGAATTCCCTTCGTCTTTTCGACAAGATATTACCTTCTTTGTCAATTGACAAGGTATTATAGTGTCAGATGTCAAGGAATCCACGTCAACGCGAATTTAGTATTTTTTGCATTATTCGAATGTGATTTGGCATGGCATGGCATGATCCGGTTTCATCAGACGACAGAGTCAAAAATACTTAATTGTCAAATGACAGAAAGAATTTAAATCCACTTGTTCCCTAGGTGTCAGCAAGTGTCCGTTTAAGAGACGTACCAGCGTGCTGCAATATAGTATATTATTAAAAATATTTAGCACTTTCGAGACCAAGCGGATGATTTGTTTATCATGTACATGATTTTAATTGTTGAATAAATTCTTCTTTAATTTGTGTTTATTTCCACTATTCACTTGTATTGAAAATAGCAATTTTAATCGGCCGACACTTTGTAATCACTGTATTATTCGCAGCGACAACTTCCTAGGTTGGGCACCTTGCGTTGGAATACCGGTAATATTTTGTCGAGTGACGACTCACAAATGATAAAATCGCGCCCGTAATAATTTAAATTGTGATTCGAAATTATGTTCGCGCCGAGATTCCTGTTGGAAGTGCTAGACAATTGGGAATAAACAATACATCATAATAACATTTCAGAGTTTACAATTGTTGCTTGGGAACGAGGCCGTGGTGGAACAGAAAAAATTTAAATGGCCCCACGTTTAGCGCCAGTGTTAGCGTCAACGGGCGTGCTGATGCTATCGGCAGGGTTGGAGAAAGCTCCCACATATTTAATACAATTAGTTGCTGTATCTGCCCCAAATAAAAACTAGCTCAGGATTCGGTGCAAGCAGGATTTCCTCGTAACCTCAAGGCTAGTGCTTGTGGTTCGGAACTTCACGCTTCTCCATTCTCCCAGGGCCTCCCTCGTCAAGCAAAACACGGTAGGTTATCACATAAACAGTTTATTCAATTCTAGGAGACACAATAATACATAAAAGGAACGATCCTAGCTGAAAGTTAGTTTGAATGTCCGTCTCTCTTCTCTTATCACGCGTGGCTAGGGCTAATACATTTAATTGCACACAAAGGGTAACATGGTAATTGACTCACGTTTGGTTTATGGGCCAACAGCGGCTTCACGCGCTTGATTCTCTCAGTCTACGCAGCGTCCATGCGGACCGGAAGTGCACAAACGGCGAAACTGAACTGGTGTCGCCCATGTTCGCGCGGAACGTGGGCCCTGTAAGCTCGCTTGCTGAAGACTGCCGGCTGCCGCTCGAGAGTTCGGTCTGGCGGCGGCTCGGTTTGTCGCTCGCGGGAGGGGGTAATGCGCGCGCCTCTATATTGGCGCCTTATTCTCCAGTCCGTGGAGAAGTCTATTCTCGAATTTGTAACGTAACAAGCTAAGAAAAAAATTATTTTTAAATAGCCTTTAATCCTAACCTAACATAACCTATTCAACCAATTTTTATTCATCACTTTTAATGACTTTTCTGAAGAGGTTCTGAGTTGATTTCATTCTGTGTTGTCCGGTCACCTTATTGATCGACCCTTGTAAAACAGACAAGAAAGTCCAAGATAGGGATGGATGAAGCAAGAAGATGTTGGAGAAGAGTCAAGAAGAAGCGCGAAGAATCAAAAAAATACAAGAAGAGACACTAATAGAAAAGAAGAACCCGGAAGAACCAAAAAGAGGCAAGAATAACGAAGACATAAAGAGGAAAAAACAAACAAAAATACTTCTCAATCAATTCATTTAGTCCTGCCCATTGGTTTATTAGGTTACCATGTACACCTGTCGATTCCACCTCCAACCTCCTTCCCTCACAGGATAGTGACAGGAGTGTTCCTGGTTAGGGTGGTGCATTCATCTCGTAACGTTCAGGAATTGTCCAATATTTTGTTAATTAATTTACTAGATTATTTTTCCCGTTATTTGCGCCTCCAAGAGTCTCTCTTGCAAGGCACCGATGTACACGTATTGATTTTATCACCAGCCATGAAGATATTATTTCAGCTTTCACTCTGTTTTACTAGTCCGACGATATCTGGTATTTCTACAAACATAATATCATTATTTATATAGTATTAAATAGGATGGCGCGTGTTGACAGGCAGCGGTGATTGATGGATCTGATAAACAGATCAGTGAATTGTGCCCTTATTAGAAATTTTCCGAATATGTAGGTTTGTGGATTACTTCCAGCAAATTTCTAACATAATTCAAATCACGTATTTTTTGATTGATTTTACGATATTTATTTTATAAGTAGCGCAGACCCGTGAAAAACCACAGGATGTTACAATGATAGAATTTGTGAGGCTGAAAGCTCCCTCAAGAGTACATTGCCTTTCAAAAACGAATATTTGAAATTTTATTTATAATACAAATAAATATTTTTTGTTGTTAAATGAGAGAGGCGTCAGAAATTCATCTTAACCTTTCGAAAGAAGACACGTAAACTTGAAAAAAAAGCATCTGACGAAAATTAAACAAAAGAGATACGCATTTCAATTACAGTATTATTAATGAAATAAAAATGGTAAGGGTTCGTACTTTATAGCTTTTCTGAATTGACACACGTGTCAGTTCAGATTTTGAAGTTTTAGAAGCAAATTTGAGTTATTTAAAAGATTGGAATATTACACATGGCGCACATCATCACAGACAACCGAAATTAGTAATTTTAAATATTACTTTACCCGGGAATATCTACCTAAAAAGTTTACAAGCCAACTCAAGTATTCTTTATGGGAATTAAAATTACCTACCTAAACATGTATTTTTTAAAGTTCTCCCTTGAAACTCAAATAGTAAAAGAGATATATTGTTTTTTTAATAAAAATAAATAAAAATACAATTTTGTAAAATTAGAGTGTCAGATAAACATCGCATGTTAAATGGATGCAAGAAGAAGTCGGGAACGCCCAAACCGATAAACATTATAAATTATAATCATTTGAATCCTAAACAAAGGTGAAAAGTACATGAAAGGAAGAAATAATTTTCGACTACGGCGCTTATTTTATACCCCTTTTCACAAAAGAACGGATTATTTAAAAAAATATGTTTTATTATTTATTACAAGAAAAATATGCAATTGTCTTCTCGGAACTGTTTTTCAAAACTGTGCATTGTACCTTCGTTAATTCAATTCCTCAGCTGGCTAAGTCCTTCATCAGGATATACGCAACATTTTCCGCTTCATGTGATGGTAGTAGGAGATTTTCAAATATTGTCAGGATATTAATATCAACACACTATCCCGATGGCACTCTCAGCAGGAAAACGTAGTACGGTGGGCAAGTACGTACTCCCAACTGATATACTTGCGATCAGGAGTAAGGCAAGGAGGGTGTATGTCACCAATCCTGTTCAATGTATACATGGATGAACTATCTAATCGCCTGGACACCAGAGCGGGCTGCCGTATCAATAATCTGCGCCTAAATCACATTAGCTAAGCGGACGACATGATTCTCTTAGCTCCGTCGATCAAAGGGTTGAGAATACTATTAAAAATTTGTGAAGAATATGCAAACGACCACATGATGTACAACCCCAAGAAGACGGAACTAATCGCATTCCACCATGGAAAAACTCTCGAGAAGATGCTCCCCGTACAACTCAATGAGGAAAACATAAGCACATCAACGAATGTAAAATACTTGGGTCACATCATCACTGAAGACCTCTCGGATGATGGTAATATTGAACGACAGAGGAGAAGTATCAGTATATTGTCCAATATGATTGCCCGAAGATTTTTCCAATGCAGTAACCATGTAAAAAAAACATTGTTCAATGCATTCTGCACTAATCTTTATACTCGTACATGCGAAACATGGTGTGACTACCGAACCACCTCAATGGAACGACTCCGGATCCAATATAATGATGCATGTAGAATTATATTTGGATTCAAAAGATATAGCAGTTCATCGACAATGTTCACTGAACTAAGATTGCACGGATTCGCCGGTCTAATGAGACATCGGGTCACTGGAGCCAGGATGCGGCTAATGGCTTCCGACAACGCAGTGGTGACCGCAGCGTTCCAGCACCAAACCCCACCTGAGTGAGCGCTGGGCCCGAGCTTGAAGAATAAAATTGATTATTTATTTATTTTTTAATTTAAATTTAAAATTTAATTTAATTTTTTTATTTTGTCTTTCTTTAAAAAAAATGTAATTTAGTAAGAACTTAAATAAAAAAAAATAACGAGTCTTATTTGCCTGAAGCCACTGATGGCTATGGCATTCCAAATTTGGATATGTTGTGAGACTGGAAGAAGTGGGAGGGGAAAGATACGGGGAAGAGGTAGGTTGGGAAGTATTTGGATATTCAGATTTGGTCACAAAATATGGTTAAAGCCAATTCAAGTAATTCAATTCGTTTCGGAATGGTGGTCTTTGACCTCATCATCTCATTAATTACACACTAAAAGATATATAACGTTCGTTTCTGCAGGCAAATTTATTGACCTATTCAAATGATAAATTCACCTTATACTTACATTAAATTGCCGACTATATTTTGTACCAAAATCGCCATAAACTCCAAGGATTTTATAAGTATAAATTACATTTGTTTGTTTAATTTATAAGATCAAATAATGGAAAATACGTCACGTTGTAAATTACTAAACCCATTTCATTTTAAATCCAACAATTCCCGATAAGGGCAAGCTGGCAACTGACTGTTTTCAGATAACAGTTCAAATTATTAAAGGATTTATGGAAACAATGCAAAATAGGCGTCGAAACGAAATATTTTGGCAATAAAAACACATAAATTTGTAGTAGACCACTTTTATTAAATAAAAAAATAATAACTAAGATATTACGATTTGAGGTTTTACTCATAAGGTTAAAAAAAATCCTTCTAGACTTGTAGAAAAGTCCTTTAAAATATTTATCCAGACACTATCTAGATAGCATTTAGTTCGGATTTGAATTTTGCAATCATGCATAAAGATAGCACCCAATAAAATATGCTTTAAGAAAATGAAGAAAATATGGGTGGTTCTTAGTCGAAGTATGATACAGTTAAAAATGAATCGGATATCGATGTCGTGGCGCAGTGGTTAGTGCATTTGCCCGGAAAGCGAAAGGTCCTGAGTTCGAGTCTCAGAGGTGCCAATATCTTTTTCTGATTTTTCTGTTTCCAGATTTTCGATTGCGTTTCGCTTTGTCTTCATTTAATTTAATATTACAATTTGAGGTTTTACTCATAAATTTAGAAAACTAAAAATAATTAGAGGTGTAAATATCTTTTTCTGATTTTTCTGTATCAAGATTTTTGATTAAGTTTCGCTCATAATGTCTTCATTTAATTAAATATTACAGTTTGAGGTTTTACTCATAAAGGTTAAAAAAAAATATATATTCATCCTAGACTTGCAGAAGAGTCAATAGATGTCGCACATTGAGTAAAATGGATAAAAATTTAACCAGACACCATATAGATTGCATTTAGTTCGAGTTGAATCTTGCAATCATACATAAAGATGGCAGCCAATAAAAATATGCGTTAAGAAAAATGAAGATAATATGGGTGGTTCTTAGTCGAAGTATGGTACAGTTAAAGGTGACCGAATTAACCACCTTAGCTCAGTGGATAAGAGCACCCACCCGGAAAGTAGGGAGGTCCTGGGTTCGAGTCCCAGAGGTGCCAATATCTTTTTCTGATTTTTCTGTTTCCAGATTTTCGATTGAGTTTCGCTCATAATGTCTTCATTTAATTAAATAAAAATAATTAGTTCTTTTACGAAAAAAAATTTCATTATAAATGTGTTCGTTATACAAATAATTTCACCTTATAGTTTTATAATATTTTTAATGAAATAAGTTGTGGCAAAACTTTTTTTTGGGAAACCCTCGATTTAGAGTTGACGGTAATGTGTAAACTTTCGAAATACTTAAGGTAACGTAAGTATTCTTTTTCCATTTTTGAAATTATATTTTAAATAACTTTTTGTTATTATTAAAATTTCTTTGTAATTCTGTTTTTCCAGGGACATGAAAAATCTTCCTAAGTTCAGCACTTTTACAACTAATATGGTATGAAACTAATAAGCCTAGCAAATTGTACGAAATAAGTTTCAGGTGGCTGGTTTGGCTCTTGACTAACAATCCGGAGGTCAAGGGCGCGTATCCCGGCGTGTGCAAGCAAATTATATTGATTGATTTCTTTTATTTCGCAACTTCATAATTTAAAACAACACACGGTATATTTGCGGCACGTCCCAGAATGGAAGATACTCTAAATATCGCCCTAGTGTAAGACCACCATTCATAAATGAAACGTTGTTTGAAATGATTTTAGCCATGTTGGTGATCAGATCTGAATTATCTGTATTTTCCATTTTTCGTCTTCCCCATCTCTTTCTCTTTCCCACTATTTTCAGCCTCACAACATACCTAACTTGGGGATGCCATAGTCTCACTGGCTCCAGGCGATCGGCAGTAGTTGGGACCCTTGTGCGGTGTCTTATAAAAAAAATTGGTTGTCTGTAAAGTCGGTTTACGGACGATCATTTTACGTGATAACGTCACGAGCCGAACGCTTAAGCTGAACGCTTAGGCCGATAGTGCCTCTCTATCGCTTGTTCCGCGCTCTCGCCGAACGCTTAGGCCGAACGCTTGTTCCGCGTCCTCGCTCGCACGCCCGGCTCACGCGGAACGTGACAACGTGACAATGAGCCATGCTTTTTCGTGAATGCGGCCGGCGTTCATCGATTTATAAGACGTTATCACGTCAAAAAATTTGGTTGTCTGTAACATTTACGTTTACGGACGATAATTTTACGAGATAACGTCATAAGAAAACTTTTACATAGAATTTTACAGTCACAAGCCGAACGCTTAGGCCGATTGTGCCTCTCTATCGCTTGTTCCGCGCTCTCGCCGAATGCTTAAGCCGATCTATCGCTTGTTCCGCAATCTCGCTTGCACGCTCGGCTCAGGCGGAACGTGACAACGTGACAATGAGTCATACATTTTCGTGAGTGCTGCCGGCGTTCATCGATTTATAAGACGTTATCACGTCAAAAGGTGTTTATAGTTAATATTATTATTACGTGTTGTTAGAAATTCGCTAAGCGTAGATAATGATGCATCGATAAGTTTTATCAATAAGTTTGTTTAGTAAAGCTCTATGGTTTGCTCGCTAATCAGCAAATAAAGAGAGTTATTTTTTTAATAAATATCTGTCATTCATAATTAGGAATTGATTTAATAGGGATTTATTAGGGATTGATTTCTTTTCGTGTGGTGGTAGGACTGATATGGAGTTTTCTGCACTTCCCCATTACAAAACCAAATGGTTGCCTACCAAGTAAAATATACTTATATCTGTCCATATTTGGCGTTGGTGGTTATTAGTGAACGGTTGAACGGTGTACGAACGGTGGTATAAATAAGATATTTTTTTAAATTTTTGCGGCAGGGGCAGATTTTTTTAGGCTTGTCGAGCACAGAAGCACTGGGCGTGAAACGAAATCATACAATGACTGGTCTTAGGTTAAGTCCAAACGAGTACGATATTTAAGTCACCAATTTCAACTGACAAAAACTAGACTCCAGATCGGTATATATACTTCGGTTAAGTCCAAACGAGTACGATATTGATTGTACGATATAGTCACCAATTTCAACTGACAAAAAAGTAGACTCTTAGTAGACCATAAAGCTTACCGCAGCCATAAGAGAGTTAAATGCCCCCAAGTAGCACTATCGGGGTGACCGGATAACTCAGAATCGTGCTACTTCAGCGCCTCCTTTGAAAAGTTATTAAAACTTATGAAAAAAAATATTAAATAGGTTACGTTAGGTTATATTAAGAGTTCCTAAAAAAATAATTATTTTTAATGACTTTTCAAGTGGTTATGAAGCGGTAGATTGGTTAGCTTTTTGGTTCCTGTGATAACTTAGGCAGTTGTTTAAAAGGTTGTTCGTAGACGGCATTAGATAGCAGTTTAGGAGGCATAGAATCTACGTGAATCAATCACAAAATCTTCCAAAAAAACAATTTTCAAAAAATTTATCGTTTTACGAGCGCTTTGTGACACTTGGGGTCGGTCACAACTTAGGCCCTATGGCACCGAACCGACTGAAATTTTGGATTCTTACTAAAAAGCATGATCTGTACTCGAACTACTCAAAAACTCTTACAAAAGCACGAATTTTAGAAAATTCATCGTTTTTATGGGCGCTTTTTCACACTTGGGGTCGGTCATAACTTAGGCCTTACGGCACCGAACCAACTGAAATTTTGGATTTTTACTAAAAAGTATGGTCTCTACACGAATCAATAAAAAAATCGTCCAAAAAACAATTTTTAGAAAATTCATCGTTTTATTCAAAATTCATCGCATTACCCATAAAATAAACCGCCTAACGCATCAAAATGTTTGTTAGATTAATTAAGTGTCAGAGATAGCAATACAGTCATGGCTCATAACTGTCGATAATGCAGGAATTGAAACCGAGATCCGTGTTCATCGTAGTAGATCACCAAACAATGTCCAAAGTTTTTTTTTTGTTATTATTTTTGGGGTGTTATGCCGTGTTTCGCTACCTCCTTCTAACGTTTCGGACAGCGCTACAGTGTCCATCATCAGGGCAGATGATGATTTAATAACAAAAATACTTTTTGGCCGTGAAAACCTAAAAAACAAACCGAATGTCCAAAGTGTTTCGTTTATCGCGGAGTTAATATTGGAAGTGTTGTGAGACAAACCCGGAGTTAAAACAATTCTGAACCCAGAAGTAACATTTTAGTCGGAATCTATATTTGAATCATATTCCAGAGAGGTAATTCATTCAGTAAAACTCTTAAGCCGCCGCTATTCGAATTTCGACCGATTTCTTACATATCTCCCTTAAACATTTGAAGTTTTTAAGCTCTTAAAAAAATATGTGTTACTTTTGAAGATAATATCTAGATACGTTCCACGCCGAAATGCAAATTATATGAAATCCCCTCGATAGAAAAAAATCGCAAAGTATGTTCCGAAAATTATTTAAAACAAATTTATTTCTATTATTTTACAAGTTATATTTGTTGTTTCTTTAAATTATACTTAAGATACGTTCCACGAGATTTTTTGCTCTATTTTAAACGAGTCATGTTTTATTAAGCTTTTTCATAATTTTCGCTTCAATTTTATCGATTTAAATATTAGCGCGCTCTCTCCAACATTCGTAATTACATATCTCTCCATCTTCTTCTTTTCGAGAGCGGTTACGGGGCATTAAGAGAGATCACAATTTGGGATTAGACACATTATTTGAAAGAGCGAAATCTATGTAATAGATCTGAAAGGCCGGGTACTAAATATCTACTCCCCCTCCCAACGCTCTTCATGCTTTCAAATTTCCACATGAAGCTCGTTGGCTCTGGATGGTTAGAACTCCAGAATGTGGATTCCCATAAATATGTGATAGGTACTGTATACCATCGCTGACAACAAGTAACACCCCTTAATGTGTTCTATAATGGCCTCTGTTCGAAGAAGTGCTGAGGTCCCCATTATTCACTCCCACCTACTGCACTGACACGAAGTAAAATTACAGGAACACTCAAGTGCGCTGTGCAGGCCATAAATGCTTACATTGCATACTGTCGCTGCCAGCGAGAGATACGAACGTATCTTACGTAATATTTTCAGCTAGGTTTCTAAGCGCTCAAATAGGGTATACCAATAACTATGGTAGCAGATGTAAAGTAAGCTCGGATACCAACATCTATGGGTAAAGAATTTAAAAAATATTTGTATGCATCGTGAAAGATCCAGTTAAATGATTGTATCTAAATATTTATTATAAACTTGATTTTAAACTTCAGTTACCTTCACCTTCTGATTTCTCCGATACTTAAAAGAGCGATGAACATTTTGAACACAATCTACATTTTTTAAAGGTTTGTTGTGAGGCTGAGCTAACGAGATATGAAAAAGTTAAACAACGTGTTTCGTAAGTTAGTGATAGATACTAGATCACCGTTCAGAATTGAAACCTTGCTCGAAATGGCTTTTTCCGTGTGTGGTGTTTAGATTTGAATGACCAGGTACTTTCCAACCTTCCTCCTCACCATCTACATCCCTTCCGCACTTCCTTTAGCCTCTCAACATTGAGGATGTCACAGCCCCACTAACTTCGGACAGTTGGGACTCTTGTACGATATTCAAATAAAAAATTGGCAAATCCCGATGTTGAACTGTATTGAAGATATTGACATGACGAGGTCTTTGAAATTCAGTAGAAAGCAAGTAACTTATGTAGTTGATGGTTAAGTTTTTATTTCTTGCCAGTTCAAATGCACATTCTTAACTAGTAGGTATTGTTAGATTCACGCGCTTCATGTCCACACATGAAAAAAGTAAAAGCTAGTCATAATACTATATTTACTTTTGTTATTTTTATAAAGAACAATTTAGTGAAAAACACCTGTCAAATGTTTTAAAGGCACTGAAAGAAACTCTATATCCATTCGATCTCAAACTTTTACTAATTTTTAACGTGATTTTCTACCAGTAGTGGATAGTCATTTACATTTTTTAGCATGGTGATGCTTACGCGATATATTTTATACACATGGAACAAACTTCTATCTTGCAAAGGCGAGTGAAACGTTCCATTTGGTTCAACTAATCAGATTCTAGGATCCCCTAAACACAATATCAAACGATTACCTGTTGCAGAAATGATAAGAAGTTCAGCAATAGCAATACCCCACACTGTTCTCATGGTTTTTAAGAGACATCCTCGATGTTTGAACATAATAGTTTTCCAGAGACATCCACGCATGTTTCAACATAATAGGTTTTAAGAGACATCTATGCATTTTTCAACAATTATACATAATAGTTTTCAAGAGACATCCACGCTTGTTTCAGCATATGTACATAAAAGATTTCGAGAGACATCCACCCACGTTTCAACATAATAGTTTCCGAAGAAGTTTATTAGAGATAGTGTTCTAAAATAAGAATCACATTTCAGTGATTCTACTTGATTCTCTCGAATTTATGTTTTTGGAACGCCAAAGCAGATTACTCAAAATTAAGCCTTTCGAAGAAAGGCTTATAACATTTTCGAAAATTCTGAAAATTGCTTTTGCTATCCCTTGTTGCAGGAAGTCTTTATAAATATTTATATACTTCTAGACCCTGCCTAAATCCCAAACCCGACACAAATTCTCCTGTAGTTAATATACTTATGGAAGTATAAATCTTCTTGAGCTAAGGGTGTTGAAGGATTTGGGGTACAGTTATAACTACGGATAAGGAACAAATTGGATGTTTATTTCATGTACATCTATGAATATCTAATCTGAACGTCCATTGGGGTAGAGGGAAAGGGCTTTAAGGGTGGAGTGTTAATTAATAATTGATAAATTACTTAGAAAACTATAAATAGATGATCCACCGAAAGTCTGAGTGCTAGATTTGTTGAAGGAAGGTTTTTTTTAATAAAACAAGGTAATTAAAAAAGCATTTTTAATAAGTAATACATAAAAATTATGATTTTATTGTGTTTAAATGTAGGAAGGACACTCAATAGCACTATTTGTTGTATTTATTTGCAAATAATTTAATATACGTTAGTCACTAAAGGTTTCATTGATGTTATCTAATTTTTGCAATCAAACGATAGGCAAATGTTCGAAAAAATAATGGGCCTTATAATAAAAGTTGTGTAAATTTTATACAATTGATAAACAACCCTGTAAGTAAAAACTTTACTAATAAACCAAAATGGTCTAAACTGATATTTAACGGCCATAAAAAGTTACATACATTGTTTACACGACGGAAGAGGGTAGTTTATTTGGTGTTTTTCTTATCGAATTTCGGGATATTTCTAAGGCATTTTAAATGTGTTAAGTTTCAAATGTCGAAAATTGTAGACAGTACGACGTTTTAAAAAATCTTCTTAATGTTAAAAGAATCTGGAAGAAAACTCTCATTTCACTTTTCACTCCGTTTAGACATTAAAAAACTATTAAAATCATTTTGGTATCATTATTATTGTTAAATTTTATTTCTGGGAATTATATTTACCTACACATGCATAAGGCATTTATGTGATTGAAAAAACACCACTGTCTTGGAATTCTTTTTAAATTTAGGCGTTAAAAGTCAATTAAAAAATTAAATAAAAAAGTCAATTAAGAAATTATATTAGATATAATCCAACTCTTTCAAGAGAACCACATGTGTCAATCTTCTGAAAATTTTTCGGCTGAAATAAATGCTCTTTTAAGGATTAAATAGTTAGTTACGAAAATGGAAAGACAACGCACACTGTTTAATGAAATTAAATAAAAAGGTTTCTTTGAGGTTATGAAAAGTCGAACTCATTCAAGTGACATTAGAATTGGACTTGCATTGAAACAAATAATAAAATTGTTTGTAAAGTTTTTGTGTGCCTTCTGGATTAAATAAAGTTCCACAATGTATTCTTCGAGTGAAACAAATTGGAAACTCGTCGATACTTTGATAAAACTTTCGGATTATTTGTGAACACAATATTATAAAGTTAAAACTTTTTCCAATTTTAAATTAGTTTTTGTAATAATTTTAAAATGACTTAGAACAAAATCACATACGTAAATATAAATGTAAAAAAAAGTTAGTTCACAGAAATTTTAATGTATCATAGTCATCAAAGGACCAATCAGATCTATTTTTTAATGTTACATCAAAAGGTCCCGGTTAAACACCGATTCAAGGTCTTTTTCATCTTTCTATGAAACTGTGATTAGCTGACCCTAATTTAAAAAAAAAAAAAATAGAGTGTGTAATTCACACGCAGCAGAAGTGAAACTAGAAAGTCGTTAGATACTATAGTCGTTACTTTCTTTTTTTTGTCTGTTTATTTTTAAGTGGTTTGAAGATTGAATAAAAAATTAAAACGTTTTTTTTTTCGTAAGATTCGAACCTCCATTCGCTGGATGTTTGTCTCTCTGGTCACGATTTGTCAGGCACCCGCTGCGCTATGGGAGGCTCGCACCGAGGCACGAATTTACCGCGTTATATTAGAACCGACGACCCGTCAAATAATACATTTTAGTGACGCATTTCCGTTTCATCCGAATTTCAAATCACTAACGGGGCTAAAGAAGTTTCACTTCAAAATGACGGCTATGATTTTCCACTGTCAACATTTATTTAAAACCTGAAACGGACTTACAATCGCCCTTTAAGACGGCGCTTCCCGACTCAAAAAGAAGAAGATGAAGAGATATGTAATTACGAATGTTGGACAGAGCGCGCTAATATTTTAAGTGATAAAATTGAAGCGAAAATTGCGAAAATGCTTAATAAAACATGACTCGTTTAAAATAGAGCAAAATTCTTGTGGAAGGTATCTTAAGTATCATTTAAAGAAACATTGTGAATTTTTTCACAAATATAACTTGTAAAATAATAGAAATAGACTTGTTTTTAATAATTTTCGGAGCATACTTTGCGATTTTTTTCTATCGAGGGAATTTCATATAATTTGCGTTTCGGCGTGGAACGTATCTAGATATTATCTTAAAAAATAACATATATTTTTTTAAGAGCTTAAAAACTTCTAATGTTTAAGGGAGATATGTAAGAAATTGGTAGAAATTCGGATAGCAGCGGCTAAATATGTATTATTTATATTTCAAATGTAAAAAAAAAAAATTTCGTTGATTGGTCATTCAATAACAAAGTTAGATTTGAATGACAGTGAATCATCCCGACATTATTTTGACGTATGATGTGTATTATTACTATAATTAAAACAGAAATAAATTTAGAGGTTCATTTTTAAATACAATTAAGCCCTTAGTTACCTGTCATAGGAATGTTCCCGGCACTCGAGCGATTCATGTTGTCCCCGTAGGAGAGTCGGGCTTTCACGTAGCGAGCGCAACATGGGATTTTACTCAAAACCTGAAACAAAGCAAAATCCAGTTCAACTTACGCTGAAATTCAAAACAATTTTACGGTTACATAAAAAAAAATTATGGGTAAAAACACTAGGAGTTCAGGAAAGGAAAAAAAACCAACACCGAAAGAGAGTATTTCTTCCAATTTTCTCTTTTTTTGTTCCATGGTTTATGTACCACACAGGGTGAGGCACACAAGACTGTTAATCAGGGCGGTGGTTCCGATCCACGGAGGTGGCAAGATGTCGGGCGTTCACCACGTGTATCTTCGTTGTGCTGTGCTGATCTGTCCTTTGACGTAGCCGTTCTGGTCCGTGGAGTAAGAGTATCGTAGGTCCAGGGGTAAGGCGGTGGTCAGTGAATGAAAGAAGCGTGTAGAAAGCAGTTCGGAGCGAGGTCAGCGAGCGAGAAGAGAAGAGGTGTTGTTGGCACGGCTTGTAGTGGATGACTGGTTTGTTACCGGCAGTTTTGCCCTACTTATACGCTGCGTCGAAACCCCAGCGCATAATTAGGGCGGAAACTACCGGCCGCTCAAGACCCTATCCTCTCGCTCGATTACCCCCACTCCGATACGTTTATTTGGAACAATTTATTTTACATATTTAAAGACAAGTACGCGGACATGTTCAGCCCTGCCGGGGGGTCGCGTCGTTCCGAAATACGTCCGTTACAGTTTCCTTTGAAATAATAAACTGTTCTTCCCTTTGACGAGAATACTTTTAGATTTAACAACGGAAAATAAAAACGAAAAATTTTTCACGAAAAAATCAGAAGAACCAAGGATTGTTTTTAAAAGTGAATACCTCACAAGAGTCCCAGCTGCTCACGTCTGAAGCCATGAGACTATGGCATCACCAATTGGGGTATGTTGTGAGGCAGAAGGGAGTGGGAGAGGAAGGTAGTGGGGAGAGGAAGGTAGTGGGGAGAGGAAGGTAGTGGGGAGAGGGAGAGGAAGTTGGGAGAGGAAGGAGACGGAGAAGAGGAAGGTGGGGAAGTGCCTGTCTATTTAGATCTGGCTACCAACCTAACGTTTTAAGAATGGTGGTCTTACACCAGGGCGATACTGAGAGTATCTTCCACTCTGGAACGTGCCGCAAATATACCATATATTATTAAAAATGAATCAATTCGGGAGGTACCGCCGTCCTGGGAACCATTTATTGGATAACCAACACCTCTGCCGTAGGTCACCCCAAGTGGTTTGCTACATTTGGTGATTTAGCAGGGGTGCCCTGGTCCATGGTGGCGTGCCGTGGCGGATGACCTGGATACACTGAACCTTAGATTCCTACCCACCCGTCTTCCCTTTTTCCTTCCCAAAACTTCCTTTCCTTAAAAAGACTCCCCACACAGCATCCCCAAAGATGACATAGGCCCCGAGGGAAATTATTTTCCTCAGGGCTTCCTGTGTGGAGCTCATGTAAAAAAAACAATCGTGTAATAATACAAATTAACCAAATAAAATTTATTTGCGCACGCCGAGATTCAATTCCGTGGTCTTCAGATTGTGAGTAAAGAGCCTTATTTTAAAAGTAAGCTCCTTCAAAAATATATACTTCGTTTTTATGGTAGTACTTTTTCTATTTCCCATAAAAAAACCGTTTTAATTATTCCTGTCCCGGTGTTCTACATCATAGAAACTAATAATGTGATATGATAAGTACATTACATTATGTATTTATCTTTATTTGTCTATCTATTCAAAACAGTCTTTCTATAAACGATAATAATGTCAAGATAAAATCTGATAATGAAACGAAGTGAAAATATAACACTCATAACACTGTCGTTTGGTAAGAGGGCATCTATTAATTACGTTTTTCTTTCAATTTAGACTCCTCCCCCCCTTGGTGAGATTAAGTGAGATTTGGTGAGATTAAGTGGGACTCCTCTCCCCCTCACGTGAGATATATATTACAGTAGTTAAGGGGGGGGGGGGGGGGGGTGGGGTAAGGTTTTAAAAGCGAAAAAAAGGCTTATTTTCATGATTTTTTTTGGAGATATGAGTAACGTTGATTAATTCCTTTTATATACACGTTACTATATCTGAAGTATCTTTGGACAAAAATTTCAATTAAAAATATCAATAAATAAGTCCGTGAGAGCAAATCTCCGGAGGCGCCTCGAAAAAAGTTGTTATGCGGTGAACATCATAACTCGTTATCGAATCATTTGAATTAAACAAATCGAAATGCATTTGAAAGTTGATTTGTTTTCCTAAGTAATCAAATAAAGTTTTTTATAAATTCGATTTTTTTATTTTTGGCAGTGATAAAAAAAAACTCTCCCCGATTACCTGTTAATTTTTGTGATACAAAATTTCAAAAAGACCGGTCAAGTAGATTTTGAGTCATGATGTTCACGAATTTCAAAAATTTGTTTGCGAGAAAATCGATTTAAAGTTTTTTTTACACTCGAATCGAGCATGGGGGCCTGTCGCTTGAAACGCTGTATCATCGTTAGTTTTGCTCTGATTTACTTGAAATTTTGACACGATACTCCCGACATGTTGTTCATTCAGAAAATAAACTAAAAAAAATTTAAAACCTAACCCCCCCTTAAAGTTCTAAGTTTATTAGCAAATTAATTTAATTTAAAAGTAAAAACAGACAATAGAACCTCCTTCCTTAATTTTTTATCATTTTTTTTGTTTAATTACTCTAAATTAATATATATTCTTTTAAAATTGACGTGAGATTTTTATTGACCTCCCCTCAGTTTAAATGAGATTTGGTGAGATTTTATCGGACCCCTCCCCCCATTTTGAGCTATCGTAATTAATGTATTTGAGTAATATTATGAAAAAATATTGTACGAACTTACACCAACAAGAAATTAATAATTATGATTGGCAATGAGATGTAAATGTTTATATGGTGAAAGCATGTTAACATCATAATGTACCACCCTTTTTCAACGTAGGTACCCATTATCTGTAAGAAACATGTTCTTTCGATACTATTTTGTGTAATTTTTATTAGTTATTGTAATTTATTATTATTATTTTGTGTCATTATTTGTACTTTATAAAATTATTAACCTTAACAAAGGCTTGACCTAGTGAGATTAAAATTTAAATTGTAATCAATAATACCTACCGTGTAAAGAAACAATAAATCAATAAAATCTTCGAGTGTTCCTGGATGCTTTCATCTTTGTCGAAGCTGTCGAGAGTTTAACATTGATTTTTCATTATTTACGCACGTAAAGTATAAATTGTCACGTAAACCACCTGTTTTCTGATATCCAATGATTCAAAAATAGCTTTAACCCGTCAAACCTATTTGTTAGGTTTTCGGAAGAACTCAAACAGGTCTCAGAATTCGTCGTGTCTCCCTTACTATCATAGTGAGAATTACCATATAAATATTGTTAGAAAGAGAAAACACCACCCTTTATATTCCTATATGAAAGTTAACCACAAAAGGAGTCAAATGAAGACCTTTATGAATTCAAAGTTTCGGATCGCAATTTGAAAAAAAATTACGAAATTTTTGGATTTTTTTAATAATTATTCTTACATGGAAAATTAACACACAAAAATTGAGGTGACAATAACACTTGTCTAATAAAATGAATGTGTTTTAATTTTTTTCGTCGTCAGTAATTTCAGTTTTTTATAATTGCATACAAATTTTTTATGTTTATTTCGATTCACATAATCTGAAAGCGTATTTTATCACCTTTCAAAAACAGTTTTTGGTTTTCGGATACGTTCAGAAATATTTCATTTATTTATTCATTTTTATTGTAAAGCGGAAATATTTTGACCCTCTGACAAAATATGATCGAGGCCTGAAGGGTTAAGGCATCCCCATCTTCAGAAAAGCTTGGAGTGTTTGCGACCTTTGTATATCAAAAGGAATGTTCGAAATGTACTAAAGCCTGGGGAAACACTTTTCACGGAACGTCGTGGTAAGACTTGTTTATTGTCTTAAATCCCAACGTCTAGCCTGAACGCCACGTGCCGCGACGTATTTGTCCAACATACACATTACAATCTACAGAATCACGTGAAATTTGTGATTTTTTGAACACGAAATCATACATTTTTCAATATAAGAGATAGGTTTTGCTCAAACATTGAAACAAATATGACCTGAAAGTGTGCCAAATGTCGCCGAGCTTCGACCGTTTTTTTTGAATTTTAAATTTTTTTTTATTAACTCCACACAGGAGGCCCTGAGGAAGATAATTGCACGTCTCTATGTCATCTGGGATGCTGGTCTTGAAGATACTCATGATGGCAACATTGGTCTTGAAGATACCCATGTTGTAGGAAGGAGGAAACACAGAGGCCGGCAAATCATTCCACAACCGAGATGTTAAACACAACAACGAAGTCGAAGAAGCAACCCGTTCTCATGTGACAAATGTAAACCGTGTACATATGTTGGGCACGCGTTTGGCGTGTTTCCCGACTATGCAACGATGCCGAAGGGATCAATGACGCTAGTTCCTCAGAGAAGTACCGGTAGTACAAGGATAGCATTCCCACCCGACGCCTGTGTTCTAAAGATTGCAATCCTTTCGTTAAGGTGGGATAATCTATAAAACGGACTTTCCGTATCTGCACAGAATCGAGTGTATTTTTCAGGTGTTTTGGGGCTCCAGACCAGAGGTGGCTGCCAAATTGAACCGTAGGGCGCACTTGCAATTTGTACAGGGTTAGAAGTTGTGGACTATTGAAGTATCTGCGGGCCCTGTACAGTACGCCCAGTTTTTATCTCTGGCTTCGATGGAACCCCCATATCTGAGCTGGTCACTTAGAGTTACACCAAGCATATCAATAGAGGAAGTCGGAAGATTGCTTCCGTTGCTTGCGCAGACTATTAAAACGCAGAGCCAATGCAAGTTATAGATGTGGTATGCAGGTAGAAACAAAGGCCGGAAGACGTTGTGCGTAATAGATTTTGTGGCTCCGGTTTCTTACCAATAATAGCTCATAGCCAATCTCACTTGTTTCTATGATCTATGGTTCCGCCCGAAATACCCTAGCGGTAACTGAGATCCCTTTACAAAATATAAATATCATTTTATGTCAAAATCACCCAATAAAGGAAGGAAGCAATATATAAGATAGTCTTTCAGTTTATTTTTTACGACTCTAGTCGTAGGCTTCGGATATTTTTGAAATGCAAATATTAAGATGTTTTTTTATTTAATTAAATTCGAACTGTTTCTAAAATAAGACCTAAATAAACAAAGGCACCAGGACATTGTAGAAAAAAAGTTGACGGCCTCCGTGGTCGAGGGCCGAATCTCTTTACTCGTGAGGTCGCGGGACCAAATCCCAGCGTGAGCAAACAAATTGTATTTGCTTAATTTGTGTTATTTTACAATTAATTAACTAAAAATAATATGTAGTATAATTGCGGCACTTTCCAGATTGGAACGAGCCGCATGCTCAGCCCTGGTGTGAGACCACCATTCAGAATTGAAACGTTGCTTGAAATGGCTTTAGCTGTGTTTGAGGACCAGATATGTATAGTCAGGTACTTCCCCATCTTAATCTTCCCCATCTCCTTCCCCTCCCTACTACCTTCAGCTTCACAACGTATCTCAATTGGGGATGCCATAGTCTCACTGACTCCAGACGGGAGCAGCTGGGATCCTTGTGATACCTGATTTTTACTTAAAAAAAAAGTTAACCAAAAATTATCTGATACTATGGATGGCTAAAATTTATCAATCGCCACCATTGATTATTTTTAATTATACCTACCAATTCTTGACCGTGCTCGCAAATATTGGTAACTGAACATAGATGACGGATTTAGTCAATATCGTATTGATATAGGGTTTTATAGATCGTCCGCGCTAGAACTCCAGGTGTATCCAAAGAGTTTCCACATGTTCGTTGTATGAATTTTTTTGCGTTTTTCGGCAGAAAATATAACAGATTTCGCCGCGTTGTCAAATTCTCCATTTGTTCTGTATTTTACGGTATTTTGAATTTGGCAAAATTCAGTACATTATTTCATTGTACTCCCAACAGTTGTTATAAAAACACAATAAATTTGGGCGGCCTATTGTCGGATATTTCTATAAAAACTCAGCGTGTTCGTGTTCTATGAGCTTTTTGTGTTTTCTGTAGAGCTTTGACGTATTCGCTTTAAATAAATTTATTACTTAGAAGTATCCAAAACACATTTTTATTTTTAAAAGATTACAAAACTAATGCAATGTATGTATACTAATATGATTCAAATGAACTAAAATTTACAAAAAAAAAACTTTAAATATCGTTTATTGTAAATTCTTTCGATGCCATTAAAAATAACTATTACTTCTGCATATTGCATTGTTATCTATGCTGAATATGCGTGAAATAAGAGAGTTACAAACGTTTCTCGGGTGAATCTGGGTGGCTAGTAATAATACGAGGGTCAGTCAAACAGTAATGCCTCCTATTTTTTTCTCCTTTAATTGTCAAGAAATAAAAAAAAATGCAATTACATAGATCGAAAACCACACTATTGACGATTAATTTGCCACTTTTCAATATAATCTCTGTTCATTTTCAAAGTTTTGGTCCATTTTTTAACAAGGACGTGTATCCCAGAGTGGTAAAAAGCACGGTCCTGCTTCCTAAGGCCATCCGCCATAGCTTTTGTTGGGCGAAAGGGTTGCGACGTATTGGACAGAATTTATTGTGCGTCCCCGCTTCAAAACAATCAACCATAATCAAACCCTCTCTACATCCCTGAACACTGTCGCCATAACTTTCCCTGCCGATCGCACAGTTTTGAATTTTTTCATCCTTGGTGAGTTTGTGTGATGCCATTCCTTTGACTGCCTCTTTGAATCAGGTTCCATGAAGTCAAAGTTTTCGTTTTATCTTCTGCATTCAAGAATTCAATCACAGAACGCTGACTTATACGAACATTGATATCGGCCATTTTCCAAGCATCTGCAATACTGCCACCTGTTGATGCAGAACGTTACATTGCAGTAAATTGTAGATGAAGGTTTGAGGAATAGCACCAAATTCAATTTTTTCATTTAACTAACTTTATTTAATTAGAAAAAAAGGAGGCATTAGTTTTTTGACTGATCCTAGTATATTATATTTTATTAGAAATAATACAATTGAAATATTCAAATTATTATGGGTCACAAATATTCCAAAGAACTTCATTTTAACCGTACCATCTGAACTGAACTGGAAACTTCAGAATATTTGAAAGAGGACAGCTAATTCTTAATCCAGTAAAATAAATATGTAAGCCATAAAGTCAACAGTATTTCACGTAATATTGCGAATTTATTACATTTAACACGTTTATTACCGAAACACGCGCCACAACCGCCGATATCCAACGTGAACAAACAAAGTAATCATAAAAATTGCTGTAAACTTCGGTTTTAAGTTGCAAATTTATTGCGAAAACGTACTAAAATGAGGATCTTTGAAGTTTTCACCGCCGGCGCCGTAAAATTCTGCAGTAGTTTTGATTTCTGTTCTCAAAACGCATTTCCGTTACGAGCTTCGAATAAAACTATTCTTTGTATTACGGTTAACTGGATAGTGGGAACCACTTCTTAAGCCTCAATTACAAAGAGCGAGTTTACAAGCTACTATCTGGGAAATTCACTAAACTAGCTCAGTGTTATCGTACTACTTGCTAACTAGCAAATTGTGGACAATCTACGAAAAAAGTTGAAAGGTGGTCAACTTTACTCGCTACTCGCTAGTGTTTGCCTAAAGATGGCGGTCCACCAACAGCTGATTTCGTCTGTCAGAATTAGTTCGGCCGGCTGCCGGTTAGTGCTGCGAATTCAAGTTTTCTACAAAATGTCGACTGAGTCGTTATTTTAGCTGCTGCTGTTGCTACTGAGCGAGTCGACAGTTTTGTGTGTCATCATGAAAATCTCACTCGCCGATTCACCCGCTTTTAAACTTACCGGCTAGAAGCTTGTAAACTAGCTTAATGTAATTGAGGCTTTGCTAATACTAATCTCGATCGTTTCGAGTAACTACAGTTTATGACGTATCTCTTCTTGAATTGTAATTTATTCTTCTACAAATGCGCCGATTGTGCTGGATTTCCGATCCGACTGAGCTGCTGACGAAGGCTTACTGTAAACTTGAGTGGAATGACTGTGCTTCAGGGGTGGGCGCCCTTAAACACGTAACACCCTTGTTAAACTAGTCTCAGCGGCTGCTCGTACGTATTGATTGACGTTCGTCCTCTTCACGCATCTTGTTTGAAAGTTTGATTGATTCGTGTACAGACCATGGTTCTTAGTAGATTCCAAAATTTCACTCGATTCGATGCAATAGGGCCTGAGTTGTGCCGACCCCAAGTGTTACAAAGCGCCAGTACGGTGTTTCTAAGCGTCTGGCGGCCAATGCATTTGCTCACCTGCTGCGTGGATTGGTTGAGGAAGACCTAACCTAGACCTCTTCAGCCGAACTCACAGGACCCATCGCCTTGCACCGAGAGGGATGGATCAGGATTAGGGAGGATCACTCCTAGACACACTGACTCCAGATTCCTACCCACCCTCAGACCTTTGTCCTTCCCAGAACTTCATCTCCTTTGAAGTATTTCCGTATTTCCGAATTTCCGTGTTGAACACATGGTAAGACCAAACAAATTGAATTAAATATGTAAAGTTCAACTTCGAGTTGTTGAAATCGATTAAAAAAACGAGTAAATATTGAATTCACCTTTGAGATTGATTTATTGTTTTATTCTCAAAACAATCTATCAATTTAGATTCTAGATATTTGGTATTGCTTTGATATATCTTTGGTATTTGGAGTGTTTAAATATGAAAAGAAATGAGGATTTGAAAAATACCACCTTCAACTAGAGTTTATTTATACAATCCATCACAAATAATGGTAAATTGATTATTATTCGACCGTAATTTTTCGTACGGCATTGGTAATTTTACTAACACAAAAGTTACGATAAACGAATAATAATTAGTTAACCTCTCTTACTTTTAGTTTTGAATAGTTTTGTTTTCCATGTACATTTGTTATTTAAATGTTTTATTTATCCGCTAATGCAGTTAATGCCCAAGAAATACAAAAAAAAATTGTTTTTACTGTTAACCCGTTCTCTGCTAATCAGGGCAGGCAAGCTAAGGTGTGAGCTATCGTGCTCAGATGAATGATCTGGGGAACAGTGTAACGAACGGTGTCTCCGAGAAACAGGGTCGCATCTCAAGAGTATTTAGATATTACCCCAGCATGAAGAGGAGAGCTCAGGCCATCTCCGTGAAGTCTTCCCTTTTGAGGCCCTCATGGAATGAAGTAGGGAAGTGGACTATCCATCGTGGGCATTCAGGGAAGCGATGGGAAGTGGACTGATCCGTCGTCGGGCCTTCAGGGAACTGAAGGAGGAGTGGAGAAAAGAGCTGTGGCCTCATCTGTGAACTCTTCCCTCTTTAGGCCTTCAGGGTACCAAGGGGGAGCGGAGAGAAGAGCTGAGGCCCTCTTACCTCGTGGGGCCTGCAGAGAACTAAAGGGAGTAGGGAGTTGAGAAGAGAGCTGAGACCACTTTGGTATAATCATCCTTCTTGGGGCTTTCAGAGAAATAAAAGGGAGTGGAGAGGTGAGCTGAGGCCATCTCTGAGAACGCTTATCTCGTGAAGCCTTCGCTCTGGGGGCCTTCAAGGAACCCAAAAAAGAGGGACTTCTTACGGGAAAACCCATAACGCTACAAGATTCTCCAGGGGATTCATTCGCGTTAAAACAGGGACCTTCACGGACCCTGGAAACACACTCAAAGGAATGAGGTAAAATGGGAGAGAGGATATGGGCCGATGCCCTTGGTCAAGGGAACCGTACAGTCTCCGCTTTAGTAAAACAACCATTCAAAACCATTATTTAACGTTTTCTTTATAAGATTGTTTTGAATAAGTGCTTCCTTCGTCCCTCTAGCATCGCCAATCCTGCGAAATTCACCCAACCAAAGATAATACTTTTCCCATCTCATTTGGGGAAGAACAATGTTTTTCTTTCCCAACCCTATTGCAATTTGAAGTTTTTTTGTTTTGTTTAGTTTTATTGAAAAACCTTTATTTAGTTTTTTGTTCTCTTATAATTATTGTTTTTGTTTTGTTTTCATTGTTTTGTAAAACTGCTAGAGAAGTAACATATTAACCATATCTCTATGTATTAACCACAATTCAGAATATTTTTCAGTCAGGATTGTGCCGGTGCGGTAGACCCTATGGCGGACAGTCTTGAAATGGGCAACGGGATGGGCCTTCATGCAATGAATATTGGCTATGCCTTTGAGGTAGATGTGGGACCAGGTGTTGCAAAACTTCCATCGTAGTAATCTTAATAATAAAAACCTTGGTTGACCCTCCTAGCTTTTATTTTGTATTCTCATATCCCATTTACTAGTTGATATTAATATTTTTTCGACTTAAGTCTACGTCGTCTTTCTTACTATGAAACAAACGGCTGAACAAGAGTTAAAAAAACGATATGCTAAGAGTTTTAACAAAATACCGCATAAAAAAGCAATCTTGTAAAGGATATTCCGACGCAAAGAGAAATAGGTAGGACTGATTTAATTTTCTGAAGAAGACAGAAATCTCCCCTTTACATTGTACATCCAAGCTTTTATTTTAATTTACCTGTTTTTGTACACCTGCTCTGCTCTAAATACGCACCAAAACATGAATGACATAATCACAGTATATTCATCTACTGATAATTTATGCCCTAACCGTAGTGACATAGGTTTAATAGTGTAATAATAATAAAACTCGGTTACATACCGAAAATACGCAGGCGTGAATTTCACGTTATAAAATATGACGAAATTACACATATTGAGAATTGTTACTCCTACAAAAATTGCACCCGTAAAAAAAGCACTTTATCCAAAATTTAATAACCTACGAGAAGGATGGAAAAAAATCGTCTTTATCGAACAGGTTAGAAAAGTTATTCCTCTTTTCTACTTTCACTTTATGATATAATAAAGTGATAATAACAGAATAAAAAAATAACGTTTTCTTGGAGATAATTTACTAATCAATTATTATTATTTCCACAGAGAAAATTTACTCAAAACTATTAACTTTTGTGTTCTGTGAATTTAGTAGTCAATAGAAACAAACCCGTATTAGAAAACAAAAACTATTTGAAACACTTTCCGTCATCGCATAAATAATTGATTGTTTACAGAAACTAAATTGTTTGCTCTGAAATTATACGCTTCGAGGGTTATAATAAATATCACGCTAACGCTTTAATAATAGATAACAATTTTTGTTACTCAGTGTTCCTGAATTGATAGTTTTATTAAAGTTATTCTAATTTAAATAAAAACTTTTATAAAATGGTTCAATTGAAAAATACTGAAACTAGAAAACAAAAGAATATAAGGATCCAGTAACTCGCTTTCTACCGATTTATTTCAATAGTTATGACATCAATATTACGGATAAAAAGCACCATTTCATGAAACGGAAAGGCCTTGTGACAATAGAACAAGGTTTCCAAGAACTCGTTTGTGTCGATGCACTCCGAGAGTTTTTAAGTCGAATTTTCCACCTAAATGGAGCAGAACTTATTCGAGAAACCAATTACTAACCATTTTACAGTTGAAATATTCAACAAAAGATTAAATTATATTTCTCGACAAATCCACAAATGCTTTCAAAATATACGTTAAAAGGACTAGACCTTGGCTCAGCTACGTTTAATCAGAAGGAGGCCTCGAAAAGATTTAAAAAAATAGTTTTGGTTTTCTTTCCACGGAGTAAAGGCAGTATATTAATAATCCGGAGTATATTTTTTCCAAACACTTATTTCATGCTGCTTTCTCTTCACATTTTCTTTAGGATTACGCTTTTTTCCTCGGTAGTAAAAGCTTTCGTAACCACTTAGAAGAGGTTGAAAAAACCCACCAACTTAATTTATAAACGTTATTTGTAGGAAATCATAAAGTTTAGGGACAAATTGTTGAAATGAACGCTTCATTTACTTTACGTAAAATAAAAATTCTACATCTTTTTGAAATATGTTTAGATTCTAATTTTCGTAAATATTTTTTATTATGCAATAGAAATATTTGGAAAAAAGCCTGGAATTTTTATATTATCGTCGAAATCGGGATTTTTTTTTTTAATTTACCCATGTCCATCCTGTTGAGATTTAACCATTAAAAATGTTTTATTGAAAACACGAGAGTTTTGGTCAATAGGCTGAATATAAACTCTCTTTGGTACGTAAGATAAAATAGGGTTCTATTTATGTTCATTATGTAGACCGGTTATCATGTATATAAGTTTATTTATTTTTTCTTTCTAATTTAATTACTTCTTTAATTACATAATTTCTGTACCTATTTTACAATGGCACTACTCCAAAATTCAAACACGATAAATTCTTTCTGTATTGAGTTATGTAGCTTGTTAACAAGAAATTAATATATTGTAATTAGTTTTAAGAACCATATTGTTTTTCTTTAAATCTGTTATATGTATTTTAAATAAAAAAAATAAAAAAATGATATTAAATAATAAATCGCCACAAATTTGAAACTTTTATTTACATAAATTTAAACAAATAACTAAAAATAATTGTGTATGATAGTCCTGTCGGACGTATTGAAGTGTCTGAACGCAACCACGGGGTTCTCCAAAAATATATGAATTCTATTAACTTCTTTGTATTCTTTGTATTCAAGAAATAAATTGTCAGGATGAGGGTGGGCGAGAGCGCAAAGAGATTTTCTGTTGCCACCGGGCGCTTTCACCGGATTTTCGAAATCGGCTTGGAACATGGCAAACGGCTTTCACTGGATTCTAAGAATCCTACACAATGGCACAGCAACGGCTTAGCAACGGCAGGGTGCTACCTTGGCTACCGCGATACAGTCGCCACAGTTAGCAATTTTGAGTATCTAGCGCAATTTTATTACTTTAATGTTTTTGGGTCAATACAAATTATCATTATTTGAAAAAATTGTAAAAAAATATATGGCGCGATTCAACATTGTACATTCGTTTTTAATACTTACAGCAATCACACTAAAACATAAATTAAATAGTTATGATAATCACTTGATTTCCTAGATCGCATCATTAAAATTCAGAAAAACACAGTAGTTATAGTTGAATTATTACGATGACGTGCACTTGTCGACCCGCGGAGAAATCCAAACTCGACAGACATAAAATTACTCGTTCGCGTTTCGAGTAGTGGGTATTTGCGATGGTGCCATACGTCGCAAGCAGCTAAAATGTTTGTTTTTTTTAAATTGTAAAAAGGTTAAACATTTAGGTATCCAATTAAAATAAAATAAAATCCAGAATGAAACCTTGGTTTTTCAACATAAAGTTACGCTAGATACCTCAAATTTTATTAACCGCGGCGTCGCTAATAAATAGGGTCTACTGGTCATCCCAAATCAGTTCTCTCGTAACACTTGCGCCGACAACATCTCTTTCCGCCTGACCGCTCGACCTCGCTCTGACCTGTTCCATTCGCCTTGCTTTTCTTCTGACAGTCGCTTTACCCTGGACCTCGGATATTCTACACTCTACGGACCAGAACCGGCTACGTCACTACGTCACATAACGAGCCATTGGATCTGCTTAGAACAGCTCTACAGCGGGCAACTGAGACGACGTTCTCCCGACATCTTGGCACCTCCGTGGATCGGGACCCTCAGCCTATCTTACAGTACTTGGTTGCTTGACCCTGTCTGGTACAATAGTCCTCAAAGCGATCAGGGATGTGAAGGGCCACTGCCACAAGCCTAGAATCATTCGCCGTTTTGAAGAAATGAAAGGCGGCTCGCTGCTTTAAACATAAATATGTGGGAAAAAACTGAAGAAACATTATTGTCAATAATACGAAATGAAAGCCCCATTAACTACAGAGCTTTTAGCCTTTAAAATTTTATTCAAAGATGTTACTGTTACGCTCGTTTTTCGTTTTTTGACCGACTAATCTAGCCCGTCTGTGAGTCTACCACGGCTTTGTGGTTGGTTAATGGTTTAATACAGTAAAGTAGCAGTTTCGCGACACCAAATATAATATTGTAAAAGGTATCCTCCTCTTAAAACATACAACTTTATAAACTTTATTGTAGTTACGTTTTTTAATAAATAAAACAATCTTGAAGCAGGTCCATCCATGTATTTGCAAATAAATACCTACATTTTATATGACATAAATTTAAAAAAATATATATTAAACCATGCAGAGTATCAAGGGACGTAATTGACTTACTTTAGCCAGTGATTTTGGTCTCCGGTGACATTTTTGAAGTTTTTTTTCTACAAAAACATAAAAAAAATAGTTAAAACACCTAAATTTCTTGTAGACCACTTTTATTTTATTAACACTTTACCGGTTTCGAAAGCACCCTTAAATTATTGTTATAATATTGAACATTATAGTTATAATATTCTCCTGATGAAGGAAGGGTGCTTCCAAAACCGTTAGAGCGTTAATAAAATAAAAGTGGTCTACAACAAATTTATGTGTTTTTATTGTAAATTATGGCGAGCCACAAAGTTAATGCTTTTTACAAATATATTAAAAAATAGTTGTTGGAGAGTCGGGGGCTGGGTAAGAGTTTGGTGGTAACTCGGCTGAGTGACCATTTATGCACTTCTTCTATATGAGAAGAACATTTTTTGTTTGATTTTGAAGAAAAAAATTTGAAAAGAAATTCTTCGAAAAAGTCACCGGAGACAAAATTTCATTTACATTTTTTACTATAAATAATGTCAGGAATCACTGGTTAAAGTAATTCAAGTACGTCCCTTAAAACCCTCTATTTGAGAGCATCATAAATTATGCCAAAACATATATAATTAATAAATAGAAATGGGAGGGTAAAATTTTGATACAATACTAGAGCGATCACAGTAGGTAAAATACCTTGCTCTTGATTATGAGACAAAAATAAATTAATAACAGTCATTAGAGATGTTACAAAAGGAAATATTTTTTAATCCAACTAAATCACTAACTAATATTCTTCGGTCGGATAAAATAAAATAAAATACCGTACAAGGTATTCGTAATCGACGAATTCTCATGCGACATCAACTTATTCTAAGAATCATATAGGTCTGGAAGTTAAATAAATTTTCTCAGCGTAATTTTCACAATAATGCTTTAATGAATATTCAGTTTAATAAGCGCTTAATGAGAATGTGGTGCCGACATGAATTTTTGATGGGATACCTATATATAATTAGATTTATATTTTTAACAAATATTATATATAGAAATACCAACGTTTTACAAGATGATAACATTTGACTTAGCTTCACTGTGATAGCCAAAAGCATTATTTTCGATTATAGTACAGTATAGTAAGGCTGTAACTTTATTTTATTTTTATTTTATTTAGTATAGTATAATACATTTATGAACATTATTTATGATATGTTTTGAATGTCCAACTAGGATAATTCCCGTTTTAGAACAGTCAAATTAGGATTAGTGTGAACATATGGAACATGATTTGAACAAAAAAGAGGAAAAATCGAGGAAATAAAAAGAAGAGAAATAATAAAAAAATGAAGTTAGAAAGTTTAAAACATCGTAACAAAAGTTAAAACATAGTAGTTAGTATACATATAGGTTCTTAAAAACAGAGGATTAAAATATATAGATAACTTGTGTATGCATTGCATAATATAGTAGAAAAATAGAAAAAAAAGAGAAGAGAAAGAAATAAAATTATTATAAAATAACCAACAAATTATTATACAAAAGCCGTTAACTATAACATATGTTAAAATTTACCAGTGTTAAGTAGATATTTGCTTTCTTGATATAATTTTTTTTTTTAAAACACATTACTTGAAAATATCTGATATGTGTTACAATTTTTTATTCCTATGAATTATTTCATGTCATTTCCAAATATTGGAATGCGAATTGGCTCCAAATGCGAGCATTTCAAAACACCACGTAGTAATAATATTTTACTACGAAACTATACTTTTTATAAAGAAAAACTTTAGGTAAATGAATAAGACAATAAAAAATTAGAACTTATATTTTATGCTGACAACAATATTTTTTTTCAAATTACTAGTCTGAGGTAAAAATTAGCGTGCAATTATAATTGAACAACATAGTAACCTTTTCCCACTTTTATAACTATAACATCATAATTAACACGATAATTTTTGATTACCCACACTTATTAAAAAAAGACTCATTTTAAACAATTTTTGGTAATACTAAGAAAATATAATTTAGTAGGAATCTTGGCTCTTTATGTAATTCAATATAATGAAACAAAATTGCTTAGCTCTTATGAGATTTTATTATTTTGGGAATCTTCCAGTTTGCTCTGATAATATCAAATTGATGAAAGGACTTCAATAAAATATTAGTAATGATTATCTCTTAATATGAGATAAGAGATTAACATAAGTAATTAATATCATACCAAACGTGATCCAATGAGGAAAAATTATATATCTGGATAAGCCCATTTTCACACAGTGAATAGTGGAAAAAAATAATCAATTTCACTCAAAAGAAGAAGGTAAGAAATTGTGTAAGTAGTAATCCACAAAAACTAATAATATATGTTTTTAATTATGACTCAATTCTCCCAAGATTTTTTCCACTATAAGGAATGTACAGTACAGGGTATGTACACACGACGAAACAAGTATTTATTTTTAGCTTTATTACAATGCTTAAGCCGCCGCACCCCGAATTTCTATCGATTTCTAATATACCTCTCTTACACATTTGAAGTTTTTAAGCTTTTAAAAAAAATGCTATTTTTGAAGATAATATCTAGACGTTCCCTACGCTAAAACGCAAATTATATAAAATTCCCTCGATAGAAAAAAATTGTAAAGTATGCTCCAAAAATTATTATAAACACGTCTTTTTTACTTATTTTAGAAGTTATATGTGTGAAAAAATTCACAGTGTTTCTTTATATGCTGTTTTAGATGTTCCCTACGAGATTTTTGGTATATTTTAAAGGAGACGTGTTTTATTAAACATTTTCACAATTTTCGTTTAAATTTCATTGGTTTTAATATAAGCTTGCTCTATTTAATATTCGTATTTACATATCTCTCCATCTTCTTCTTTTGGAGCGGGTATACGATGCCTAAAGTATGTTTTAAGTAGTTTCGATGACAGTTTTTTGTGGACTGCTATCAGGACGCCTTCACCTTTAGATCTGGAACTGGTATTCAGATTTCTGTCAACCCGGTATATTATATTAGATTATAGTTTTTCGTTAAAAGATGACAACAATATTCTTTGATAATTATAAACCAATAATTAGTTGTAATTAGTTATAAAAAGTACTATGCAACATGCAACAATGCAACACTTAGCCCGGCTTCTTGGGGGTGGAAATTTGTTAAAAGGACGTGGAGGTTGGTTCATTATTAACCACTTATTCATAACCCGTTATTTCATTACATTTATGAAAAAAATCTAAAATTTTGCCTATGGCTAAGGAAATAAAACATGATACTTCATCGACAAAATGACATTATTTTTTTTTAACCAACAAACATACCACTAAATTAGCTTCCTCTAGCTTAATCACCCTGAACACTTATTTTTATCATTCATTTAATTTAAATTGCACTTTTAGGAACTTAAACTAATATTTGGAAAAAAAAAGTTAATTCGAATCATCATTATTTATGCAGTCGGCGCAAAAAAGTATGACATGTTCAGGACAAATATACTTTTTTTAGCTTTTGGTGCGCGTCACTCTAGGGTTACGTGTGCGGTCGCCGTCCGACTAATTTCTCATTAAAACGCTTGAAGAAAGTCAATGCTTTCACCTTGAGAGAGAGCGGTAACGTCGCATGCGTAGCTATAAAACCACAAGCAATTTAAAACATGGCTGGTCATTTTGACCCATCCCCCATGACGCTGGGTTAAGAGCTAATATCATCGCAAGTTAAATGCGAAATATCAATTAATCATCTGTAACTAAGTAAACAAATAGGTTAGTAGCAATATAATATGTGTTTTAAAAGATAATTTAAAGTTATTAGTTGTAATTAACCACGTGGTTATTACAGTATGCAGATTTTTAGTTGGAATAGGTTTAAAATACATGCATTCAGCATTGGTTTTAAAGTATCTCCAGTTGGGTTATTCGAGATATTTCTTAAATTCTACGTTAAGGTGATCCAAAAGTACAGGAATAAACGAGATCGGAATCCACGCCTCTTTTTGGGAGGAGTTTAAAAATATTTGAGAAAAAGCTTTTGAAAAGGTTGGAAAGGGTATTTGAGATTTTTTTTTACGGGTTGATTTCGTAAAGGCCTGTAAAAAACATTAACTAATTTTTTTACGCATTGTTTATTGTAATAACGAGGAAATTTAAAATTGATTTCATGGAACCAAACATCGTTGAGTTTAGGAAGTCTATACCCTTTTGCAGGCGGGGCGTAACTGATTCGAATTGAATGTGCCAAGTGCATGGTTCTTGTGCCGATGGCATAAGGTTCACATTGAAAATCCAAATTCGTAGAGTGCGGGCCGTATTGATTGATGTCCAAAATTACAACGAAAAAATGCATATTTTATTTTATTTTTTTAAGTTCGGGCGTAAATAAATTATATATTTTTTCGATTATTATAAAAGAAACTGAATTTGCCACATTAAACAATAAAATCATATCCGAAAAGGGGTTTATAAATAGGAGAGTTTGCACTTGAAAGTGTTTTTTTATAGACCTAATACTTTATTTTTTTTCTAGGCTTATTAAAAGACTCATTAAAAGACCGACATTTTTAAGGCCAAGATATGTTCTACACGCAGTATTTAATTGAAGCATCTATAATACTTCTAAGCGATCAATTTTTCAAAACAAAAAAACATGATTTTTTTTATTATTTTGCGTTATTTCGCGTAGCTTCATCTTAAATAAATAATTCGCTTAGCGTGGGTAGATATTTATTAAATAATAATTATTACAACTGTAACAAACCCAATGAAAGGGAGAGTTAATACGGATATAAAAAAACGTCCATTATCATTTTGAAATTAAGCGCATTTTATTATTTTGGATTATCTTTTTTTGGGAAGGACGAATAAGATGTTGTTTTCACGGAAGGAAGGTAAAAGATGAAAAGAAAATATTAGAAGACAAAAGAAATGTGTTCGGCGTATTTTTCTTTGGTTTTCTAATAAATTTTATCCGATGGATAATATATAAAACATCAAAGAAAAAAAAATACCTACACAATGCTAACAGGGCAAAAGCCTAGAAAGAGGAAAATTCATAAGCGATGACATCTTTGGATAAGAGCAAACAACGATACAATCAAACATTATTTTCGGTTGCCTGTGATGACGTGCATTAGTTATTCCTGCTTGAAAAATTTCACGTTCAATGAACTCAAATTTGCTGTGAACTTAAGTTTCGTTTTCTAAATTGGAACTGGTTGTGTGTTTATTCAGACAAGCGATAAACGAACCTTACAATCAGATTAAAAAAAAAAAATAATTCTGTATTAGAAATGTGTATTTCTTTTGTTTAAATTTTTGACATATTTCGTGATTTTTCAAGTTTACTAACGGTGTTCATTCGAAGGGTAAATTTCTGATGGTCTCTAATTTGTCATCAAATTTTTATTTATTGTATTATTAATATAATTGACAATTTTAACACGAGTCTGAGTGAAAGCCAGATCACTGTGGCCGTATCATATTTACCTAAAAACCACAACTAATAAATGAATTTGATAACATAATTGAAATTGAATTATGTAATCAAATTCAATATAATACATAAAATAAATCTACTCTACATGTATTGAGTTGGGTAGCTTGTTAACAAGAAATTAATATATTGTAATTAGTTTTAAGAACCATATTGTTTACCTTTAAATCTGTTATATGTATGTATTCTAAATAAAACAAATAAAAAAAATGTCCGAATCATCTAAACGTTCTTTTATTAATCTTAACCACTATGCTCACATCAGCGTTGCTTTATGTCCAGATCTTCTCATTTTAACACGGTTTTAAAAAGTTTACCTTCGACTCTAATATACATATATTTTGAATGAGTATCACCCAACTCCCAACTGCTCTCAACCGTCCAGAGCCAGTGAGATTATGGCATCCCCGATTAGAGTATATTGTGAGGCTAAAGGTAAGTGAGGAGGGGAAAGAGATGGGGAAGAGATAGTACTTGGCTATTCAGAACTAGTCACCAAACACGGCTTGAATCATTTTAAGCAACGTTTCAATTCTGAGAGTATCTTCCACTCTGGGACTTGCCGCAAAATTTACTTGCGTACGCCAATTGGATTTGATCCCGCGACCTCCGGATCGCTAGTCCGGAGTCCGTCGTCAACAAAGAATAATGCAAGAAGTGACTTGTGGGCGTGTTTCGTGAACCAAATATTTGCCTAATTTGGGCTTATATTTAACAAAACTGTGGTTTTGAAATTCAAATGGAATAGAGATTTACGATTTCAGCGAGTGAAGACTGGGCGGTTGGACTAAATGGAATTTGTTTCCATTCAAATTTATATGGAAGGCACTTCTAGTGTTATATTAGGGGCCATCCATAAATTACGTCAAACGAATTTCACGATTTTTGAACCACCCCCCCCGTCCCTGTCACACATCGACACAATTGTGAGACCTCCTCCCCCCTAGTGTGACGTCACGTATTTGGCAATTTTACATCAAATTTTTTTTTTGCGTTTTGATAATTTAGATTTTTACACGTGACGTCACAGAGCTGTTGACCCCCCATACCCCATGTCACACAATGTCACACTTCTCTACTCCCCCCCTTTAAGGTGTGACGTAATTTATGGGTGGTCCCTTATTTATTCAAATGAAGAAATTATAATAGGAATATAAAGTTAGAGTTTAGAAAAATTATGTAGGGTAGGATAAAGCACATATCTGTCGGGTATTGCAAAAATGTGTTTTATAAACTTACTTGTAGGAATCCAGCTCTGAATCTGGCGTTCATGTAGCAGTAGATGATTGGGTTGTAGCAGGAATGTGACATGGCCAGCCAGTGGAAGGCGAACCAGACGTAGGGCAGCGGAGACCAGCGCTCCCAGGATTCGTCTAGCATTACCTGGACAAAAATATATACGTCAATTGATGAAGGTAATCGAATACCCGACTTATAACAACTAAAGTGGTTAAAGCGACGACCAAAGAAAATGGTTGCTTCAGTAACTGCTTATAAATAAAAACTTTTTTCCATTAAATTACTAACCTTTTTGGTACGGAATCAGTACTTACAATTAAAAGAGAAATATCATATTACATACAGACATGTAAAACATGTAAGTTCATTGCACAATGTCACGATAATATTTTTGATTGACACTCTTTCATCAGGAAGGATAAAAATAATACAAAGCAAAAACTTTTATTAAAGAACTAGCGCAGATCCTTTGATAGGCGGGAATGGGAATCGCCGCCCCTTGAACCATTTAATGGATAGCCTACACCTCTGCCATTGCTCACCCCGAGGGGCTCGCTACGTTTGGCAGCTTAATAGGGGTGCCCGGGTTCATGGAATGAGGTTTGTCTAGGTCTTGGCGGCAGATGGCCTGGACACACCGAACCCCAGATTACTATCCGCCCGTTGTACATTTTACTTCCCAGAACTTCCTCTCATTTTCTTAAAAAGATCCTCCCACAGCATCCCCAAAGATGACTTAGACCCTGAGGGAAATCATTTTCCTCAGGACCTCCTGTGTGGAGCTAATGTAAAAAAAAATTCGTGAAAAATCACGCGATATTATAATTGTAATTAATAAAATTATTTGCCTCCTACTTTATCGCTTGGACCCATTGATCTAGTATAATCCTTGGTCGACGCTTAGAACCCTTCGAGTCGACTTGTTTATATGATTCTAAATATCAATTTTGAAGGTGCAAAAATTGATTAATTAAATTTTTATTTATAATGTAAATTAAATTATGATTAAACTATTTATTAAATTATGGTAAAACCGATTTGTTGAGAAAATAATTTTGATGGGGTACTTTGAAATCTGTTTTCCAGCTGTCACAATAATAAAAAAAAACTTCAATACTTACAGAACTTAATAATAACTAAAATTAATTAAAAAAAAATTAATTGGCTTCTAGGAATTAAACACCAAAACAATAAATGATATAAAGTGAAAAACAACTTGCATTGTATTGTTGTATTTAATCCATGTTTTTTCACCACTTTTCTTGATTTTATATCACTTTTAAAAAGTGCGTTGAATTGCCACTGTTCTGAATTGTCCGGTTACAAATAATGGGGGGGTTTGTAATATAGATACTTAGACTAGTAGTATAGTTGATTTGACTTGCCTACGTTAGAAGCGATTCCAGAGCAAAATTGTAAGCCATTACAATTTTCTTTTAAATTATATTTTTATATTCTAAACCAGAGGTTCCGAAACTTTTTTTTCTCGTGGACCACTTACAAAATTTTACTGGTTTCGGTGGACCCCCTGCTGCAACATTTCAACCATATTCCCAAAACTCGACACGCTTTGTACTGAATATTGAATATAACGCTGGAGTTGTGGTCTGTCACAACGTGAGGGAGAGGTGTAATGTGATATAAGACGGGGGGCGGGATGGGATATGGGCACGTAATGGGTCTTAATATGACCATTTTCACCGAAGTACTATCTGCCTACATTGAGAGGTAAAGCCAAGCCAATATTTTTGTTCTTTACTATCGAAACCAATGCGCTATATGCTCTATTTAAGGAGCTTAACGTGACAAAATTCATAAAACTGGGAAGACTTCGGTAGCTGGGTAATGCGGAGAAAATGACCTGGCATCAATCACCAATGTCCCTGCTGAACTCCGATAGGACGAAGGAGCCTGGGAAGGCCAAGATTAAGATGAAGCAACAACGTCCTCAAAGATATATCTACCTTGGAGCTTTTGGAGAGAACTGGCCCAAACCGATGAGTGGAGGAAGACTCTTAAGGAGGCCAAGACCCACCAGGGGTTGTAGAGCCTAGAGTGATGATGATGACCAACGAAATCAGATAAATTTTCGTGGACCCCCACTTACAACTTGTGAACCCCCATTTTTTTATCACGACTCCGTGGACCCCCGTCGAGTCTGTCGAGGACCCCTGGGGGTCCACCTGGACCACTATGGGAATCACTGTTCTAAACGAATACAAGGGATGTTAGTGATTGATATAAGAGAGACGTTACGTGAATTTTGCTTCATTCTGCTAAATGAAAATTGAGAATATTGTAACGGACTATTATAGAACTTCAAGTTGTTATTTTGTTAATAAATGCACTTACCACCAAAGTGTTGTAAGGGAGCCAACACATTGTGAACACCACCACGACGACCACCATCATTTTCACCATCTGTGGAAAGTGAAGACAAACATTAATATTAATAACAGGAAGAAATTTCATAAATAAACAAACCGGAAAACAAATAATTACATTAACACAATTAACGGAAGCACACTCTTTGTTGAAGTGAAAACTTCTTTAGCACCGTTTCCATTTGAAACTCGATGAAACGAAAAATGAGATGAGACAAACACGATTTAGAGGGATTAGGATTTAGGGCGAGAGAATGAGATAGCATAATCGGTCTCCTCTTTGTGCGGTGCTTCGTGGCCTCCCCACTATTATCTGCTTTAGTTTTCTGAAGGTTTCAATTCTACCACGTGTGAATTGCACACTCTGATTTTTAATTTTTATACTAGCGAGTACCCAGCATGGCAATGGCACTCAAAGAAAGAAATTGTTTTAATTCTGTTCATTGAAGTGCTTTTGGATACACAAAAAGTTTTGTTTTTCCGTCTGCGCGTACACGAATACGTCAGAAAGTTTTTCATTTTTTACTTTTGGGGTGTTATGTCGTGTTGCGCTACCACCTGACGTTACTGACATCAAGTTACAGTATCCAACATCAGGGCAGATCTGTAATTGATAGCGGTGAAGTGTGTGCTTATGTGCGATAGCGTGTTGCCAGCTCCACTCCTCTACGAGCTGGTATTACTGTATAATTCAAAACGGTTTTCTGCGTTTAGCTTTGGCGTAGCTGTCAATTACCGGATACCAAGAACAATTGAGCTGAGCTCCGTCGTCTCTATTAATATTATTGGAATTTTGTGAATTTCAATTGCCTCCATAATTAGGCGTGTTCTATGAGTTTTGGGTCTTCCCACGACTTCAGGAACAAATCCAAAGTAATGGCCGGTTTCAATTAAATGTTTGGCGACTGCCGATTTGTCAGAGCGGCCGAGTTTACATGCTCGAAAGTGTTCTGATATCCTTTTGGAGATTGTCTTGTCACACCTGGAATAGCTGAGTTTATGCACTTTATTTATTTCCAGAGGTCTTTATGTATTTCATAGTCTTTGCAGACCTCAGTTTTAGTCGTGGTTCCGAAGATAGTCTTGATGCTTTCTTTTCTCAATAGCCTTGTAATTGGTCTGTCACATTGCGAACATAAGGCAGGAAAGCGTAGCCTTTTGTCTGTCGTTCAATTCTGTCTTCGTTTGGTGCAGACTTCACACTTCACCACTATCAATTACACATCTGCCCTGATGATGGACACTGTAACGCTGTCCGAAATGTTGGCTAAAGAAGGAGGTAGCGCAACACGGCATTACACCCCAAAAATACTTTTGGTCGTGAAAATCTAAAATCAAATTTCACTTTATTCCAATTCAACCAAAAACCATAATAAAAACCAGGTCCTCAACAAATAAAACACTGAACATTCCGAAAACATACACCACACACGGACAAAGACACTTTCTATATTACGCAACCAAACTTTTTAATTGTATGCCCATTACTCTGAAACAATTACTAACTTCAAATGCATCTAAAAACATTCACAAAAAAAATATTACTACCTGGATAAAAAATCAAGATATTCACCTTATTCAAAAAATCATAAATCCCAACCAAACATAACCAAACTACAAACAGTAAAAGAAAACAATTAAACACGTCTTTCATGAATTTTCCTACTACACACACACTTGCATTAATAAATATGTGTAGGTGTGTGCAACTTTATACGTATGTATGTCTACAAATATAAACATGTGCATAAATTTGTATATATGGATTTGTATTTTATACATATTTTTTTATTCTAAATAATCAGTGTATGCGATTATAAAATGTATAAAAAAATAAATTATAATAATTAAATAACTAATTTTCTACAACACACATTAATACTTGTCACACTTAATCATAAGCACGTCAACACCTCAGCACAGGTTCTCCTAGTGAGGTGTTCACGAAACACAATATTACCCACACACAGTTTTACCTTTGATTTTCAAAAAAATATCCCCTACCGCTATTATGTCTCCTTTGCAATCCTTCCTTTGTCATTCCCAAGTCCCCCACCCCTCCGTCACTCCTCCCTGCGTATCTTTTCCCATGCGTTCTCGTTCTCACCCCAGTTACCCTATCGTTTCCCTTCCTCTTTACCCCCTTCCGCGTCCCCCCCGTTCCACGGTAATACTGACAAGATGTTGCATCGTATTCTCCCCGGCTTTGACAAGTGCAGATGAACTTCCTCTAAAGCAGACGATTTTGCTTTATTTGATGGATAGGATATTGTGAGATATTCACGGAATACCCATTCGTGCAATGTAGGCAAACTACAGTAGCCGGAAACTAATTTCGCATTAGACATGATCCTATTTATCTCACAACGGTTGGCAAATGCATTCGAAGTGCTTGCAGCATGCGGTAAAAAGTTTTCGTTAATATATTATTTTATGTGAACATGACACAAGTGCTCTAACTACTCGAAATCTGTGGAATTATGGTTTTCCCGAATGGAGTACGATGTGGGGCTAAATGGAATAGAAGGGGGAGGAGGTGGGGAATTGAAAAGTTAGGAAGAACCAGCTTATTCGGTTCTTGTCACCAAACACGATTGATGAAATCTCAGATCGCTATTACGAGTATAACCCATTGCCGATGTTTAATTTACATGATCGATGCTTGATTAAAAGCACAAATATAAAAAAAACTCTGAATACTATGTTAGCGTCAGCGTGCGTGCTGATGCTATCGGCAGGGTTGGAGAAAGCTCCCACATATTTAATACAAATTAGTTGCTGTATCTGCCCCAAATAAAAACTAGCTCAGGTTCGGTGCAAGCAGGGTTTCTTTTAACCTCAAGGCTAGTGCTTGTGGTTCGGAACTTCACGCTTCTCCATCCCCCCAGGGCCTCTCTCGACAAGCAAAACACGGTAGGTTATCACATAAATAGTTTATTCAATTCTAGGAGACACAATAATACATAAGAGGAACGATCCTAGCTGAAAGTTAGTTTGAACGTCAGTCTCTGCTCTCTACACGCGTGGTTAGGGCTAAAACATTATTTGCACACAAAGGGTAACATGGTAATTGACTCACGTTTGGTTTATGGGCCAACAGCGGCTTTACGCGCTTGTTCTCCCGGTCTCAGCAGCGTCCAAGCGGACACCGGAAGTGCACAACCGGCGAAACTGAACTTGTGTCGCACATGTTCGCGCGGGACGTGGGCCCGGGAAGCTCGCTTGCTGAAGACTGATTTGAATGGCGTGTGCGGCGCGTCTCCTGATCCGTGGGTCGCGGGAGGGGTGATGCGCCTGCGCATTACCGTCCCGCGGTGCAACAGTATTTTAGGGCTCGATTCGCTGACTGTCGAAACATGACGGTACTTAAGACTCGATTCCTTATTCTTGTAACGTAACACTTCCCCCCTCGCCGCAATAAAAGCGACGTGGCAATGGAGCTGTAGGGCTAATAAATCCTCTTACCCTTTCAGCACTTGTGCCAAAAACATTTAAGAGAAACGAGGAGAGAGAGAGAGAGAGATTCCTAGCTGGAGAATAGTTATGAACAGAACACAAAAGAGATGATACATGGTGTAACAAGGAATTGTCAATAAATGTATATAAAGGCAGTGGCATACATAAATACAGTTGCAAAGAACAAGGATCTGTTGAAGAAAGGTACAAGGGTTATGCAGTGATAGAAAAAAAAAACTCTAATTGTATCATTGGTCTGTGAGCTAATGTTTGCGAACGTGGTTTGCGTAGGATGTCTGGGGTGGTTGAACGTTTCACTGAAGTTACAAGGTTACTTTGTCACAGTAACCTGGCCCATTTGAGATTACACTCAAGGGACACTAGGGCCTTTAAGAAAATACGAGGAAGAGAACACATGATGAGGCTTCTAGGTGGTGTGGAGAGTTCTACCTGTCACAGAGGTCGAAAGGGTAACTGCTTCCGGATCCTGTGGGTGAGCCAGTACGAAACCATTGAAGTACTGGAGAGTGGAATCGTAATTGGTGGTTGGTACACTGGTTTTTGTATGTAGTGGGATTGTTTTGTGAACAATCGTTGGTATTGTTATTTGCGCAAGGGCACAGGAGCATCAGCACAATGGCAGTAGGGCATTTGCATTATGCAGCAGGAACATTTGCATAATGGCAGCAGAAACATTTGCACAAGGGCAACAGGAACATTTGTATTATGCAGCAGGAATATTTGCATAATGGCAGCAGAGCATTTGCATTATGCAGCAGGAACATTTGCATAATGGCAGCAGGAACATTTGCACAAGGGCAACAGGAACATTTGTATTATGCAGCAGGAATATTTGCATAATGGCAGCAGAGCATTTGCATTATGCAGCAGGAACATTTGCATAATGGCAGCAGAGCATTTGCACAAGGGCAACAGGAACATTTGTATTATGCAGCAGGAACATTTGCATAATGGCAGCAGGAACATTTGCACAAGGGCAACAGGAACAGGAACCAACCTAGAGCTGGCGTGCTCGGGTTTGTTTTGAGTGTCGGTTCTTTGTGGTGATACAATTCGCAACTACACGCACGACTCACACTAGGTTATGTTAGATGCGGTCGGGTGCTTTTGGTACGCAGGGATTGAAGGCAAGGGACCTCCGTGACGGTAGCGAGGGCAGCATGAAGAGGCGCAGATGTAGATAGGGTGCAGAGCTGCTGGTTTTTTTTTTTTAATCCGGCAAAAATTATTATTAGAACAAAATTCTTGAAGTTTACCTGCCTAGTAGACCAATGATGAAAAAAGTTTGGAGAGAAACAAGTGTGCATGTTGAGAAAAAGTTGGATTTGTTTGGCGTGTAGAGAGAGAGACGGAGAGAGAGCTAACTAAATGTGGCTAATTCCTAATACATGTTACAAAGGTACGTATTCAAGGACAGGTTCTGTGTAACCCCTTTTGGTTTTTTTTTTTTTTTTACCAAATACATTTCCAAGAATACGTGGTTGAGGGATTGTACGTATAACAAAATTCCCCATTCGAAAGAAGTTGGTCTTCCATGACCTATGCTCACGTCTATACGGTAGCATTTTTTCTACTTTCGAAAAACAAAACATTGCGTACAAGATTAGTTATAACAAAGTGGGAAAGGAGTAGGAAGTTGAAAGGATCCGCGTATGAAGATTGTCCCGTTTGACAAACGAAACGCCAAGTGCGTAACGCATATATCCCCATTCACGGATAATTTCGAGGAAGGGGGAGGGTGATAATTGGGAACATTTGAACGAAGAAAACTGCTGGGGACTCGGCTATTTCCGAAATTCGACCTCTGGGTGGAGGTGAAACAAGGTCTACAGCAGTCATCCTGGCACATTACAATAATGACAACTGGGAAAGGAGTAGGAAGTTGAAAGGATCCGCGTATGAAGATTGTCCCATTTGACAAACGAAACGCCAAGTGCGTAACGCATATATCCCCATTCACGGATAATTTCGAGGAAGGGGGAGGGTGATAATTGGGAACATTTGAACGAAGAAAACTGCTGGGGACTCGGCTATTTCCGAAATTCGACCTCTGGGTGGAGGTGAAACAAGGTCTACAGCAGTCATCCTGGCACATTACAATAATATTTGGTAGTGTTGGACAAAAGAATACACTGACATAAAAGTCTAATCCTCTACGTGTATTGGGCAGAAGATTAGGGGTCGTTTTATTCTCCTACTTGTTTGCGAGAAATGACAGACCCTTGCTCAAATCTCACAAACCTGGGGATTTTCTTTGTTCGTCTCCCAGACAACGAGTTAGGTATTTTTGTGTCCATCAACTTAACTCCCACGACACGATGCCCCATAATCATGAGTGAAGCGTATGATTAGTCCTTTTGGGATAGTAGATAGTTCCTGGGTTCTTGTGACAGGAAGTCCACGGGCATATTAATGATTACAAAAAAGGGGTGTGGACTACATTGAGTAGTTCACACATAAAGGTTTGATATTATTTCGTTCGCACGATTCATGGTGAGTATTATAACGTCTTCACGTATAGCGTACAAGATTGCAAAATCAAAAGATTTGCAAGTAAGTTTTATAACGTCTTCACGGATAACAATGAACGAATTACAACTGGGTTGCCCAGTATTGAAGGGAGGTGCAAAAGACTAGGTATTTATGACATTTCTGACAAAAACCCACAGAGTAATTATAACGGGCTCCCCGTATCGCATTTAGTAGATATTCTGAGATTCCCATCTATGACGGCAGATTTTATAAGGTTCCCACCTATGATGGCAACAAAGGTTAACGTTCATATAAAGGTACCTATTCAATACAGACGGCGAGACATACTGATGTACTTAGTACAACAATACCGTAGCATAATAAATCCATATTAGCGTACGTTAAAGACTTGCACAAAGGCAAAAACATATTTGAAGATCTGGCCAAGATTTTATACTTCAACAATTAAGGGACAAAAAAATTCTGGCGTGCTGATGGAATGTGAATTTCATCTAAGCTTACCGCAAAAGAGATCCTTTGTGGTACAACCCTTTTGGTTACGCACAGAGTATCGTATCGTGATGGTACAACTTTTGTTGTACTTACACGTACGATGGTAGCAACAATACAAGACATGCGCTTATCGTTGTTTGACAAGGAAAATTATTTACATTGGTCCGATTTGAGTGTTTAAGACCTTCTAGGTTTTACTTACTTAAACAGACTGCGATGAACACACTTTGGTGTTATGCACAGAGTATCGTATCGTGATGGTACAACTTTTAGTTGTACTTACACGTACGATGGTAGCAACAATACAAGACATGCGCTTATCGTTGTTTGACAAGGAAAATTATTTACATTGATCCGATTTGAGTGTTTAAGACCTTTTAGGTTTTACTTACTTAAACAGACTGCGATGGACACACCTTGGTGTTATGAAAATTATAATAATGGGATGGGTTGTTCACAGGGTGGTTCACTTGGAGACCTGGCTTCTTGTTGTGACCTCGTACTTTGCACGTGATAAGTCACAACAAGGCAACCCCAAAATTTCAGTTTGAGCAGTTGAGACCCAGGGTGACTCAATGTTGCTGAAATGTTGTAAAAAAATTTATCGTTAATGAAGAGGCACGTTGAAAGTTGTCCCTTTTATAACGATACTTTCCAGACTCCACATCCAGTTCTGGGGAGAGCTAGAGCAATTTGGGTTATTTATTGAGCGCCATTCTATTTTCTTAAAAAACAGAAAAAAAACTTAGAACGGGTAGCAAACATCTGATACCGCCGTGGGTTTACACAGGTTTGCTTACCTAATTTAATTACATATGACATAAGGGTTAGATGCACTTTGGCGAGGACCCGATATTTAATGTACAAAAAAGATTTTTCTAACATTTAGAAAGGGGTGACGAGGTATGACATGATGATGTGAAAATATGATGCTGCGAGTTGTGACGATGCACAAAACCTTGGGCACGTAGTCTCTGACTACTTGCAGTAAGCCACAGGGAATTCCTTTCTCCGAAGTGATCAATTTCAGGTAGAGGTGTGCATGCTTAGAAAAAACGATGTTTCCAAGGTTTGACACCTGGGGCAGCAATTAGAGGCGAATGACTGATGATGACGAGATATTTATACAAACAAAAATAAAATAAAATAAAATGAAACGAAACCACAAGGGAGAATTATAATTTCTTCCATGACTTTGGCTACAGTTGACACCACTGTGCCAGAGCTAGAAAGGTTTCGTTTGAGTGTCCCAATGAGTGACAATCGTTTACGAGAGGCCGCTCATTAGTGACGAAACAAAAGGGTTGACTTCCATAGTGATCCATGTCACGGTGTAGACGAATGGTTGCTAGGAGTCACGGAATAACCGTTGGGGTTATACGGGCGTGGCAATGGAGTTTGTTTCCATGTTCCCACTTTTTACAATGTCCTTTATGTGGTAGTTACCTATGTGTTTACCAGAGATGTCGGACAATTGGTAAACCAGGTCTGAGATTTTCTTTAGGACTTTCGTCTTTACAAAACGGGGTGCCAATTTGGCAGAGAAGTACAGCGCACCTTGTGACAGAGTGTTGTTTCTCCTCCAGACGATGTCTTCTTCCTTGAACGTGATGTGCTTCCTGATGTACTTTTTGTTGTAGAAAGAAGCATATTGAATAAGGCATTTTTTGGATTTATTCCTGGGAGAAATCTTTCTACTTCTCAGGGCCTGTAGTAGTTCTTCCTTTTTTGACGTAGAAATGTGGGGGATTATACCCAGCGTGACTTGAGGGACTTCCATAGTGTATAGGGTCGTGTCAGGGTGACCTTACGTTGGGAGAAAAACGAGAACTCGACTCTTTATCCGTAATTGGAAAGAAATTTTTGCCAGGGATTGACCACTGGGGACGTATATATATTTTTTTTTTACAAAATGCTTCTGCGAAAAAACGCGTATTTGTAAGTGTTTGGGTTATTTGAAAATTTGGGCAGAGGTTTGCCTCTGGCCACGTGTTTTTTAGGAAAAATCCAAGCGTTTTGGAAAAAAAATTTCGAAAATTAAAAAAATCGAAAAAAAGGAAAAAAAATCGGAAAAATTTTCAGAGTCCGAAACTGGAGAAAATTTGAGCAGCGATTTTCCTCTGGCCATGCGTTTTTAAGAAAAACTCCAAGCGTTTTGGAAAAAAATTTCGAAAATTAAAAAAAAAATCGAAAAAAGGAAAAAATCGGAAAAATTTTCAGAGTCCGAAACTGGAGAAAATTTGGGCAGCGATTTTCCTCTGGCCATGCGTTTTTAAGAAAAAATCCAAGCGTTTTGGAAAAAAAATTTCGAAAATTAAAAAAAAATCGAAAAAAGGAAAAAATCGGAAAAATTTTCAGAGTCCGAAACTGGAGAAAATTTGGGCAGCGATTTTCCTCTGGCCATGCGTTTTTAAGAAAAAATCCAAGCGTTTTGGAAAAAAAATTTCGAAAATTAAAAAATCGAAAAAAGGAAAAAATCGAAAAAATTTTCAGAGTCCGAAACTGGAGAAAATTTGAGCAGCGATTTTCCTCTGGCCATGCGTTTTTAAGAAAAACTCCAAGCGTTTTGGAAAAAAAATATTTCGAAAATTAAAAAAATCGAAAAAAGGAAAAAATCGAAAAAATTTTCAGAGTCCGAAACTGGAGAAAATTTGAGCAGCGATTTTCCTCTGGCCATGCGTTTTTAAGAAAAACTCCAAGCGTTTTGGAAAAAAAATATTTCGAAAATTAAAAAAATCGAAAAAAGGAAAAATCGAAAAAATTTTCACAAGTTTTCGTGGAAGTAATTTGTTTGAGAATTCAACAATATCTTGGGGGCATGGTTTCATTACGCGGCTTCCTATAGCCTGATTTTATACAGCACCAATTTTTTGGTATTTACACGCGAATTCCCTTCGTCTTTTCGACAAGATATTACCTTCTTTGTCAATTGACAAGGTATTATAGTGTCAGATGTCAAGGAATCCACGTCAACGCGAATTTAGTATTTTTTGCATTATTCGAATGTGATTCGGCATGACCCGGTTTCAGCAGACGACAGAGTCAAAAATACTTAATTGTCAAATGACAGAAAGAATTTAAATCCACTTGTTCCCTAGGTGTCAGCAAGTGTCCGTTTAAGAGACGTACCAGCGTGCTGCAATATAGTATATTATTAAAAATATTTAGCACTTTCGAGACCAAGCGGATGATTTGTTTATCATGTACATGATTTTAATTGTTGAATAAATTCTTCTTTAATTTGTGTTTATTTCCACTATTCACTTGTATTGAAAATAGCAATTTTAATCGGCCGACACTTTGTAATCACTGTATTATTCGCAGCGACAACTTCCTAGGTTGGGCACCTTGCGTTGGAATACCGGTAATATTTTGTCGAGTGACGAGTCACAAATGATAAAATCGCGCCCGTAATAATTTAAATTGTGATTCGAAATTACGTTCGCGCCGAGATTCCTGTTGGAAGTGCTAGACAATTGGGAATAAACAATACATCATAATAACATTTCAGAGTTTACAATTGTTGCTTGGGAACGAGGCCGTGGTGGAACAGAAAAAAATTTAAATGGCCCCACGTTTAGCGCCAGTGTTAGCGTCAGCGTGCGTGCTGATGCTATCGGCAGGGTTGGAGAAAGCTCCCACATATTTAATACAAATTAGTTGCTGTATCTGCCCCAAATAAAAACTAGCTCAGGTTCGGTGCAAGTAGGGTTTCTTTTAACCTCAAGGCTAGTGCTTGTGGTTCGGAACTTCACGCTTCTCCATCCCCCCAGGGCCTCTCTCGACAAGCAAAACACGGTAGGTTATCACATAAATAGTTTATTCAATTCTAGGAGACACAATAATACATAAGAGGAACGATCCTAGCTGAAAGTTAGTTTGAACGTCAGTCTCTGCTCTCTACACGCGTGGTTAGGGCTAAAACATTATTTGCACACAAAGGGTAACATGGTAATTGACTCACGTTTGGTTTATGGGCCAACAGCGGCTTTACGCGCTTGTTCTCCCGGTCTCAGCAGCGTCCAAGCGGACACCGGAAGTGCACAACCGGCGAAACTGAACTTGTGTCGCACATGTTCGCGCGGGACGTGGGCCCGGGAAGCTCGCTTGCTGAAGACTGATTTGAATGGCGTGTGCGGCGCGTCTCCTGATCCGTGGGTCGCGGGAGGGGTGATGCGCCTGCGCATTACCGTCCCGCGGTGCAACAGTATTTTAGGGCTCGATTCGCTGACTGTCGAAACATGACGGTACTTAAGACTCGATTCCTTATTCTTGTAACGTAACAACTATTCTTTAAAATGAATACTTATTTGTTATCAGAGATGCCAGGCAGATAATAGATAGAGATTGACAGCCTCCGTGGTTGAAGGATAAAGTTCTTGACCCAAGACCTAGACAGATCTCATCCATAAACACGGATACCCCTGCTTAGTCACCAAACGTAGCAAACCACTTAGGGTGACCTATGACAGTGTTCCACGTAAACTTAGAATCATGTCTAATCAAAACCTTTCTGAAGTCAAGAGCTATGAAAAAAACAAGAAAAATAGCGAATAACCTAACCTAACGTAACCTATTTAATCAATTTTTTTATCACTTTAATATATTTTTTTCATCACTTTTAATGACTTCATAAAGGAGGTTCTGATTTGAGTTCTGGGTTGAGTTGTCCGGTCACCCTATGGCAGGAGTGCTGGATATCCGATAAATGGTTCCCTGGGCGAAGGTACCCATATCCGTCTCCCAAGTTCTGTTATTACACCGTTATAGGATAGTTGCTTCACAAAACTCAAATAATCACAGAACTTGAATAGAACTTACACAAAACGTTAAAATCAACTTCAAATATTTGATGAATCCATCAAATTTTTTGAAACAACCCGTCCTAAGTTTATTATTTATTTTGAATTAAAATGGTGTCACAAAATAAGTTTGCTGTTGTAGCGGACGTGTTATCGGGGAAATAGAAGAAGAGGAGTGTTTTGCTAAAACTTCCTCGTTTTCTATTTTCCCGTAGCTCTGAGGGCGCTCTCCCCCTTTGGTGCGCGTTTAGTGTATGATAGTGACGGCAACCGATGCCGTAACTATATACGCTAGACCTCAAAACCGTTCCCCTCGACTCACCGCGAGTAGGGACCGAACGGGTCAACGAAGAAAAAGAAGAAGAAGAAAAGAGCTTCTTCTTTTTCTTTACTTTACTTAATATAAAACTACTGATTTGTTTATGTAATGTAAAGTTCTTGCATCTTTGTATATTTTCCGATAATAAAGATTAATATGTTGTTATTTGTATGGGCTGTCGGGGAGATCGAAGGCGAGTTTGGTTTTTGCTAGTCCAAAGCTCGTTTCGATTTCTCCGTACGCCACTGTGGGCGAAACTTGGCCTTGCCACAGGACCAAGATGCCTGGCGGGGAGCGGGGGGCTCCCGCTCCCCTGTCCTTCCCCGCGTCCTACCTTCGGGCGGACCAATTAGAGCCCTCCTTCTGGGGGTTAGGTATTTTGGTCCTGTTTGACGCCTAGTGTAGCTCGCACTGTTTAATTGAATTACGGGAGTTTGGCATTATGAATTACGAAATAAATAATATGAATTGATAGGCCAGACTCCCCTTACCATTATTATGTAGGTCAACCTAGAGTAAGTTTAGTTTTAAGTTCAATAATTAAGATTCCCCCCAATAATGTCAGTCCGGGGGGCCGATGATCTTTTTTGTAACTGACCTAAAAAATCGAAATAAATTATAAGGAGAGAGGTCGGGAGATTCAGACGAAAGCACGGAGAGAGGCGAATGATTGCTACTATGGTGACCTCAGCTATGATGACCACAGCAGAGGTCACGACCCGCTAAAACTCAGACTGCTCGGAAAAGGAGACAGTTTGCCGTTTCCACCCCCGCCGGTGGCAAGGTGGGGGTGCGAGCTATATATACGGGGCTGCTACCCCTATATCGTCACTTCTCTCGACCGGTACTATCACAGCAATCTTCGCCTCTCTGCCTGACCCGACTTCTCTCCGGACTTTTTGGAAATATTGGACTTATTTCTTCTCTGCCTGGACACCTCCACCCCCCGGGACCCAGCGGCTACCAGGACTACCCAGCGCCTATCTACAGTCTTTGTGGGAGTAACCAGGACGTACCCTACAGCTGTGTTTGAAAAATTTCTTTTACATTTACATTTCTTAGTTTTCTTTTAATTATACATATTATTCGATTACTATTTTTTATTTATTTAAATTATATTTTTATAATTAGATTACGTCGAACAACTTTCAAAGTAATTTTAGAACAAATAAATAAAAACTTTTAAAGTACTAATGAGATACTTGAGTTTGCATGCTCTGTACCAGTTGGTCGATTCTGGGTTCAGTCTTTGCTAGAGCTATGGTTAAATCGCTACGGACGGCAAAGCGATTTTGCTGTTTAGTTTTTATTAAAACTAGAGCTGAAAAACCAAAACAATATACTAAAAAAATTACATTTCATTTAGGAAATGAACAATTTCACACTTAAATATCTTACTTAACAGACTTGACACGAAACTTGGATTTTTTTTTGAACCAACTATTGATAGGAGCGAGTACGGCACGCAATTGTTTTTTGAGTGCAAGATGGATTCAAGCGGGAAGGTGGGGCGGGTGTGCGCATCACACGTCGTTTTGTGACTTGTCGAAACTTGTATAGCAGCGATTGAATGGCAATTCGGAACAGTTAATTTACCTACGCGCTAAATAGATTTAATTAGGAAATGCAAACATACCTATTACGCCCCCCCTGACATTTCTCTACGCCCCCCAGGGGGGTGTGCCCCCCTGGTTGGGAAGGCCTGCTGTAGAGTATTGGAATATTTTATTTCATAATTCTAGTCAAATGTTGAGATTGGGCATTTCAGCTCTTGCTTCTGAGAGATTCATAAATAAATTTCTGGTTACTGTTTAATATACAAATATGAAGGTGTTTAATGAAATTTTATCAACATACACGCGCTGTAATAATTAATTCCCTTGTTTTACACAAATTAGTAAAAAAATATACAGGCCCACTCAAAGATATATGCAGATCGTTTTCTAGATATTTTTATAATTCTAATTATCACAAATATGAAATATTTTAGGTTTGATGAAAAAGGACCGGGTGTTCCACAGAATTTTAAAATATTTTTTTATATTTACATTAGCTCTACACAGGAGGTGAAAATAGTACGAGAAGTGGGTGGAAATCTGCCAAATCTGTACAGGAGTCATAGACGTATGAATTCATCCCTTCAACGGGGATGCAAGGCGATGGGTCGAGAGTGTTAGGCTGGAGAGGTTAATAGGCCTCCCTCAACCAGTCTTTCACGATCCGGCCCGCCACACAGTAGGTGGGCAGATGCATCTGCCCCCAGACCTAGACACGCCTCTCACCCCATGAATCCGGGAACCCATGCTAAGTCACAAAACGTAGCGAACCACTTGGGGTATTGCTTATCGAGTAATGGCATCGGTACCCTCACCCGCCTCCCAAATTTAATCAAGTTCTTTGAAAGTTCTATTTACGTTCTGTTATTATTACATCACGGACCGGTTGTTTCAGAGTACCTTTGTGGATCGTACAATTTTTTTTTGGTATGACATTTTTATAAATTTGAAAATTGACTTCGAAATTTGATGAATTGGTAAAAATCTGTGTAAAAACCAGTTTTTGAATTAATATTATTTTATATTATAAACTACGGATATAGGTAAATCCGTGAAAAATCACGGGCAGTGGTGATATTGCGTACTAATATCTCGTCGAACTGTGCTCCACTATTATCACGCGAGTTGCAGCGCGCAGGGACCGGATTTGGTAGTTTCCGGTCGTTCGGCGTTAGAGCGTAGGGAGCATTGGCGGTCAGGTTGGACTAATTGGAGGTGAAAAAGTGGAGCCAATTTTTTCGCTTCGTGTCTCATCTTAATATTATAAAACGACAATGGGGGGGATAGTCTGAATTCTCGAATCTCTTGGCTCTTTGAATGTCTTTGTGATACTGTTCATCTTAAGTGCTCCTTTTTAACCCACCTTTTCGTTATTTACCTACGATGCTTAATGAAAAGAGGAAGAATTTTCAACAGATCTCTCAATAAAGATCTTTTCTGAAGTAGTCCAAAGACTCAAACGGTGATTTCGAGTGTCACGAATATTGCATTTTTTGCGTGAAATATCGGTGCTCCCTTTTAAGTTTAACACGTTTTTTTCCATCTTGGGCTACGAATCTTTAAATTGTACATTGTTAAATTTAATAATTAATTACCATTATGTACTTGGATAATGCCTCTACTTCGTCAGGTTGAATTCTAACCTTCCCGAGTAACTAATACATTGCTGTATAAAATATATTTATTTATTTATAATATTAACGCCTTTCGGCCTTACACACAACATAACATTAGTATCAGGTATAACAATATAACTTGAAAAAGACAGTTCTAAGGAGCTTGTAAAACAACAAGAAATAGAAAACAGAAAATGAGAAAGACACATGTAATTGTGCAGATAACAGATCAAACAATAAATACAACAATATTTTAATATTACAATATTGCAACAATGAAAAAATATATTTATATAATATATTATATAAATAACTTAACGTAAAGAGGCACGTTGAAAATGTTTAATGGTAGGTAAATAATAAGTAAAATATATTTCCAGTAGAGAAAATGTCAATCAACAAAAAAATATTATTACGCAATAGCGAATAATTACGAATACTAATCGAACTATGCGCGGCTCAAGCGCCATTTCGAAATCTACCATCGCTGGAATATCTGTGGAACAGGCATACTGGAGGATATCATAATTTAAAAAATACGCCATTTTCTCTACCTTCTGGTGGTGTAGAAATGAGTTTACAAAATTATTATAATTACGCAATGAATAGCCCGAAAAAATAAAAAAAAATTGGAAATTTCACCATTTTTCAGAAAAATATTCACATTTCCGCCACTTTAACTCGTTACCTATTAGATTTACAAAAAAAATTGTAACACAAAAAATATTTTAAATTTTATCTTATTTAAGTCTGTCTTAAACAATTTGGCCGTAAGATCAACCATTGCAAAGTTATTTTGAAAAAAACATATTTTGGCACCTTCAATCCAAGTTGGCGGCTCGAGCTCGACCCCCCCAAGGTCGAAAACTTTTTTTTCTCTTTAGAGTCCCAATCTAAACAACATATATCAAAATCGCTACTACTTGACCTTTTGCAGGGTGGACGCCTTTTTTATCCCCCACTGACTGGACTAATAATAATAATCGCCACTTTTGTAAGTTGGTACCAATGATAAAAAGAAAAAAAGTTTTTAAAAATAAGTAAATAATATTAAAGTTTTAGGTGGTTCATAAAATTACTATGAATCATACATTTAATTACTAAGATGCATTAATACGGTAGGTAGAGATATGTTTAGTAAATTTGTCGGTGTAGTTTATTAAATTTACCAAAAAAACTTTCTTAGTGAGTACTTGAATTATGGATAGATGAATAAATTATTTCATGTTTATATTGTATCAGCGACATGTTCAATACATCTATGTGCGAATACACAATGCCCGAGTTTTGAATTCTATGTAGTGGTATATCAAATGGGCCGGGGTGGTAGTATTGCCACAATAAAACGGTAGTATATTTCCATTTCGAACTCATTCGTACCATAGTAGTGTTTACGTCAATGGGACAATTAAATGATAAACTAATAGTTCTGTGAACAATGAAACCATGAACCTACCTACATTTTACAAATACCTTCTTACTAAAACGACGATTTCAACAATTGACCACCATGTTGAAACTGAAACCGGAAAATAACAAATGTACATACAGGCGAAATGCCAAATGACAGAGTTAATATATGACTTCGCTACGCTCAGTCAAGATATATTTTTATGTGAATAACACACAAGAATCCGAACTACTCCCAACTGTCCAAAGCCAGTGGGACTGTGGTATCCTTAATTAGGTTATGCTGTGAGATAGTGTGGAGGGGTAGGTCATGGAGAAGGAGGGCGAAAAGTACATGGCTACTCAGATGTGGTAACCAACTATGGCTAAAGGCATTTCAAGCAATCGATTATGAATGGTGGTCTTACCTACCAAAGCTGATTCAATCAATATAATAAAAAAAACAGAGTGTGTAATTCACACGCGGTAGAAGAGAAACCTTAAAAAAAATAAAGTACACAAGGCTGTGGAGCATCGCACAAATAAGAATAAAAAAATCGAGTGCAGTTCACACGCGGTAGAAGCCCGTACAATCTCAACCAAGCCTTAAAAGTGACCTCATGATCAAAGCGGCCAATGCGGTAAAGTTTCATTCTATCTCGTTCTATCGCAGGCTAGATCTTATCGATGTATGTGTTTGTCTCTTTTTGGCGTCATTTCCGTTTCATTGAGTTTCAAATCACAATGGTACTAAAGAAGCTTCACTTCAAAAATATATTTTGATTATGCAAGTTTAGTGGTATTTACGCTTTTTTTTTTCAAAACAATATTTTTTACTTCGTTCTCGTTTATTATCTCGATACAGTATCAAGGCGAGGAAGTTGATTTATGAAAAATGAGGGAAAATAAAATATTCCAGTAGATACTCGTTTCTCGAATAAATAATATTTCTCGATTCCGCACTTGATTTTATCATCTAGCACTTGAACTAATAAAGTGCTGTATTTTATTTTCTGAAATGATTTACGTTCGTCGCCTTCTGCGTGAATAATAAAACAATATTCGTGAATTTCATTGATTGTCGTCAAACAATGGAGAATTTTTTTTAACCTCTCCTCCGCCACAGGGCGTTTGAGAATATTGGATATAAAATTTACGCAAAAAAGAACTGAAAAACCTTAAACGTATTTTTAATATGATGATTTAAAGAAATGCACAATTTAATCTATATTATATAAAATAGAAAGTTTCTTTGTTTGTGCAGTATGCGTTCCTACACCATTCATCACATTTGGTGATGATGATGTGATTTTTTGTGCGCACGCCCTTAGAGGTATGTATTGTTTCTATATATCGGTGGAAAGGAAGAATGGCTAACGAGACATATAGCCAGACAAGAAAAATTATAGGCCGTTTATATAATGGTGAGCTTTGGCGTTGTGAAATTTGTATAAAAAAACTACAATAGGTGGCACGCAAGTTGTTTAAGAAATGTGTGAATTTCATTTGATTTAACTGCAGGGAGGGAAGGCAGGAGGGGATAGAAAATTCTGGATGGGGGGAGGGAAACAAAGGAGAGGGAGGGAAAGCGGAGGGGGGTCTGCGGGATTGGGGAAGGCGGGGAAGGTGGAAGGGAAACGTCTGAGAGGGGAGGGGAACGCGGGAGGGGTTTGCGGGAGTTTGGGAAGTCGGGGAAAGTGTTAGGGGAGTGGAGTAGGGGATGGCCGGGGGTAAATTTGGAAAATCCGTGAAAATTCATGGACAGCTGTGAGTAGTGTGTGTGTTTCATATTTTTAGTGACAGGAAGGAGAAGAGGGAGGGGAAGGAACAGACTTTCTATTGCTTTGTGCTTGCCATTCTAAAATAAAAGATTTGTTATATATAATTATTCCATCAATAAATAAACACAATGATATAACTTTGTTTTAATTCCACTTTATTATTTCTTTATCCAACCGGTTTCGGTTGGATAAAAAAATAATAACCTGAAACAACAACAAATTTAGACAACAATTTTTTCCTATTTCTAATATGAATTTTTTTTATTTTATGGAATGAATTTAGGAGGGACAATAAGGAGTTAACGTAACGTTCGGTACCTTTCCAAATTTGACGCCTTAATAATCTTGAAGCCCTTGAAATAAAAAAAAAAAATTAAAAATAAATAAAACTAATTTACTTAATAAACAATTAGATTTGTCTAAGAGCCCCATTTTTAAAATATTTCCATTAAACCCGCCCACTTGCATCGTAGCCACCTTTCCTCCTCGCCCCCACCTAAGTTGACGTTCTCTCCCCCTCTTCTAATTTTCTTTTAAATACCATGTAATATCTATATTATTTTCAATATATTTTTATTCATCCCTGATGAAGGTTCAGGTTGAACCGAAACCGGTTGGATAGTGAAATAATAAAGTGAAATTAAAAAAAAAAGTTATATTATTCTGTTTATTATAATTATGAATTCCCATAAAGTGTTGGCTACATGCGATAATTTAATGAATAAACCATTTTTTTAACAACTCCGTGGCATTACTTGCGGTACGATATTTGCATACATAGTAGAATAAAACTTCATGGCAGTACGTGCAGTTTGATGTTATATGCATTACATATATTATTACATAGTGCAATAAACTCCGTGGCAGTACGATATTGTTTGAACTTGCATTTTATTTTCTCTCTGTTATTATTGTAAATACTTGCATTATATTATCACAGTTTTTTTCGTTATTTCTCTTATTCCCGAAGGCTTCTTCAACTGGGTGCAGCTCTTATTTTTTTTTTTTAACTTACTTACACTTTAATCTCTATTTTTTTATGTTACCGATTTAAGAGGAATTATTCCACGGGCTGATACTTCTACTTCTCTTTTGTATTATGTTAATGTAAGTACTTGCATACTGCTTACTAACCCCGTATGCATGGACATTGGAGGGTCTAATAAATGTAGCTTCGTTCAATCAAAAATAGAGTCTTGACGTGTGCGGTGAAGGAGGAAACCATATGTTTCCTTATAACGCCGTTGTGAAAGTGGTGGGGTCCCCTCCAATGTTCTTGCGTCCAAAGTGGTAGAAATTCCGTGGCAGTACGTGCAGTTCGATATTTTTTGCACTTAAATACATTACATAGTGGAAGAAACTCCGTGGCAGTACGTGCATTATGATATTATTTGCACTTACATACATTACGTAGTGGAAGAAACTCCGTGGCAGTACGTGCATTATGATATTATTTGCACTTACATACATTACGTAGTGGAAGAAACTCCGTGGCAGTACGTGCAGTATGATATTATTTGCACTTACATATATTACATAGTGGAAGAAACTCCGTGGCAGTACGATATTATTTGCACTTACATATGTTACATCGTGGAAGAAACGCCGTGGCAGTACGTGCAGTATGATATTATTTGCACTTACATACGTTACAAAGTGGAAGAAACTCCGTGGCAGTACGTTATTATTTGCACTTACATACTTTACATAGTGGAAGAAACTCCGTGGCAGTACGTGTAGTATGATATTATTTGCACTTACATACATTACATGGTGGAAGAAACTCCATGGCAGTACTTGTAGTATGATATTATTTGCACTTAGATATATTACATAGTGGAAAAAACTCCGTAGCTTGCAGTACGATATCATTGACATACATGGTGGAAAAAACCCTCCGCGTAGTGATTTTATTTTTTATTTATTGAATTGAATGATACAGAGGTTACATGTTTTTATAAATTAAATAAAAATTTTCTTTTAAAAATACATTAATTAATACGTATTACACCTTTTTTTAGAGCAGAGCTCGAGTAAAAAAGGCGGAGAAAACGAATGTAAAGCACAATTTAACAAAGAAAAAAATAGTATTTTTTTATGTGTAAAACAAAAGAGGAATTAAACAGTGAAATAAGAAAAAAAGGTCATATATGTAAGTATACACATACACACACGTAGATATACACACATACCTACATATATACACATATACAAAATGTTATCGCCATGTGTACATATATAAAAACATATGCATATGTGTACACATACATATATAAAAATATACATATATGAATATAATAGAAATGAAGTTGAGGAGGTAACAAAAAAGAAAGGAGAAAAATAAAGAAAGAAAAAGGATATCCGTATACTACAATTGTGTTGAGAAGTATAGTATTATAAGATGTAGTCATAATAATGTGTTTTTATTGATTTTTTGAATTTTTTATCTAATTAATTAAATCAATCTTAGATTAACTGGTAATTGGTTAAACCATTTCACTCCAGTATATTTATAGAATTGTTGGGCTGTGGTAGTGTTACAACGTTGGACAGTTATTTTTTTTATTTTTTTTTTTTAACAATAATAATTACATTTATAATATAATTACCTAGGTATACATAAGAATTAATTTTTTGGTTCTACTACTCCATAAATTGAGCTCTAGGAGCTCGTGTTTATGGGAGGAGTATTTAAACGCATAAAAAAAAAAACATATTGTTCTGAAAAGTGTGAATACAATGATCAAAGACTTAAATGTCTTGAATGAAATAAATATACAAATACTTTTTGACATAGATATAAAAATAAAAAAACAATAACAATAATACATTTTTTTATTACATTAGATGTTAATTAGTTAAGGGTACAATATATCATTATCCAATTTCAGGGACTTAATTTGTTCTAATGCTGTTTGAAAAATGAGTACAGTTCTCATTATTGAAGCAATCTTTGTGTATTTGTAAAATTGTAATTTTTTTATAAATAATGTGAAGTGAAGGTACTTTAGATAGACTGAAACGAAATATTCGCTCCAAATGTCTCAATCTATATTTAAAGACTGATCTGATCTGAATAGAAAAGAACTTATAAACCATCCTCTGCTCCATCTCTTTCCCATAATTTCCGTTAACTTCACGGAATTCCACATATTCTCAAAAAGAGGAATGCCACGTCCCGCTGCCTTCAGGTAGAGGTAGGATTATGTAAATCCTTTTCTTGTTTATTTTTTCCATGCTAAGTAGGCTGAAAACGTTTATCTGCTTGAATAATTTTGGAAGGTCGCAAAACATATTACGGTAGAACCTTACGTTAGTAATTCAATCGTTTAGGATTATTGTTTAGTGGATAAAATCAAAGTTCATTGTAGTGAACCCTTTTTTCCGAATTTTCGTTGTTAAAATTGTCTTTGCCTTGTATTTTACATATTTCTTAGACAAGTTTATAAGGTAAAATTTTTTTCATTTTGAGGATTTTTAATTCAAAAAGTTTTTTTTCGCAATGAGGTACAATACCTGTCAACTATTAGCGTTTTTACAATTTTAACTGTCTATCAATGTCATCATTACTTATAATTTTTACTTTCTGTCGACAGTATCTATTAATTACAAATCATTAAACCGTCATACATATCCCTTGTTAGAAGCCTAATGGAACATAACTCCATAGTCTGGTCGCCCTTCTACAAAATTCATATTCATAATCTTGAAAGAATTCAAAGAAAATTTCTACGTTTCTCAAATTTTAAACACAATATTCCTTTAGAGCATATAAATTACCCGTTCTTAATGAATATTTTAAATATTTCAACTCTCGAAAAAAGACGAAAAATAATCGAAATAACATTTTCAAAAATTATTAAACTCTAAATTCGATTGTTGTGAACTCCTGCAATCAATAAATCTTCATGCACCTACACGAATGACTAGTCAAATATTAACATTTCATTTCATATCTCATTCCAACTATAGGTTGCATTCTCCAATGCAGCGTTAACACAGTCTTGGTAACAAATATTTAAACAAAATGGATGTATTTGTCAAACTTCAAACGACGTGTTTGCCATCTATTTATTCCTATTTCATAAACTATCTTTAGTTATCTTATATTCTAAGTTACCTACTTTGTGTCAACTCTTATTTTTATGCTAACTATATTTTGTTTCTTATATTTTATATTATTTCCTGTATTTTTTCAAAAACATATATTGCACTATATGTAAAAGCCCTAAGGGCGTTTAAATAAACAAATGCTTGAAATTCGAGTATAAAAACCATACAGAGCCTTCTAAATAAGATTGAGGTTCGTTGAGATTACGTGTTGCTTTATTTACATTTATCAAAAAATTTAGGAGGTCTAGCAAGGTCGATCGATGAAACCTTATATTAATACGATATTGACCAAATCCGTCATCTATGGTCAATTATCAATTTTGGTGAGCACGGTCTACGATTGTTGATTTTTAGCGCGGCCCCTCCATTACGTCAGATAAGTTTCTGTGTTTTTTTTTTCAAACCCAACAATGTTTGAAAATCTCCTACTACCACCAAAGGAAGCCGAAAATGTTGCTTGTGTTGTGATGGAGGACTTAGCCAGCCGAGGAATTGTTTTATACACCGTTTTTTTTTTTAAATTATATCGTTCGTTATGCAAAATTACTGGCTTGTTTGATGAACGTATTGAACTAACGAAGCTCTAAGAAATGAACGAAGACATACACGCGATACGTAGAGATGAATAAGATATTTAAGACATAAGTCAATTTATTCCGAGAAACGAAAATGATTGAAAATGAATACAGACCCAATTAATTAATTAACTACCGTTTAGTCAATAAGTGATCGAAGACTGCCAATGCAAATTTATGTTAGTATTTCAATTCAACTTCGCCATTTTATTAATATTTTTACGTAATTGCTTGGCGTCTGACATTCCAGATGCAAATTCATAGAAAATGCCTTCAGCGTCGCCAGTTTATATCGATGTCTTATTTATTCTCTGTCAATATCGCTTCAGCTATCAACGATGAAAGCGTGCTTGCGACATCAATATTAAGAGTTACGACTATCGATTCGATGCTGTTAAATTATAGATTTCACCTTGCTGGAGTTCCAGATACCTTCGGCTATTATTGTAACCGTTCGTCTATTAGACACGAATGACGATAGATGATATTCTTCTAAAATAATACTTAAGAGGGAATAACCAGACACAACCGGAAATATGTCATTCTTAAATCAAATTTTGGACGTTTTGACTTTTTTCCACAAAAATATATAAATTGATTTCGAAGGACTGTTCTTTTATCTAGTAATTTTTTTTTAAATTTTGAGAAAATATGTTTATTTTTAGTACAATAAGGTTTTACCGCAGGTCGTTGGCAGCTTTGTTAAAATGTTCAAACAAAATTTTGTATTATACATCATAAATTTCAAATCATATAATCATGCGGTAAAATAAACCAATAAATTATCTGGAAAAGCTTCTTTTCAGAATTTTAATTTTAGTTAAGTTAAGATCTGCGCCCTTGTTTTGTGACGAAAATACTTCAATTTGTCTATTTATTTACGGTCTTACAAACTAATATATTTAAAAAAAAATTACTTTCTTTTTTTGCTTAAACGTTTTACAATTTGGGAGGCGGGAATGTGTACCGCCTCCCTGGGAACCTTTATTGGATAACTAACTCTGCCATAGGTCACCCCAAGTGGTTCGCTGCGTTTGGTGATTTAACAGGCGTGCCCGGGTTCATGGGGTGAGGTTTGTCTAGGTCTTGGAGGCGGATGACCAGAATACACTGAGCCCTAGATTCCTACCCACCTCTTAAACTCTTTTCCTTCCCACAACTCTCCTCTTCTTTTACAAAAACCCTTCACACAGCATCCCCAAAGATGACATAGGCCCTGAGAGAAATTATTTTCCTCAGGGCCTCCTGTGTGGAGCTCATGCAAAAAAAGACATTATTGAAATATTAAAATTACTAATGATCAAAAAATAATAATAAAATGTGCATAATTTTAATCGTTTTATCATCACGTGTTTGAGCATTTTTGATTGAAGGTATTTATCAAAGCAAATGTTGAATGAAATAAAATTGAGTTATTATGTTAAAATGCTGGAGATAGAGAATAATTAATCTTTCTCATCGGAACCGCCCTGTACAGTTGCAAGGATACGATCGCAAGACCGTCGTTTGACGAAATTTGAATTCTCGGCCGCTGGTTAATGCCCCTTAACTGATCTGTTGGGAAAAGGGTAGAATGATTGAACGTGAAAGTAGGTACCTTTCTTTTGGACTGTGCCATCCTCATGTCCCGGAGGTTCTCGGCCTCCCCTGGCGGGCGCTCGCCCCACACGGCGACGGCGATGCGCGTGTACGTGAACACCAGCACGGCCAGCGGCACCACGAACTGCAGGGCCATCAGAGCCATGGAGTAGTAGTACGACTGCGAGGGTAGCGGCCACTCCTCGCGGCAGATGCTCCTGTAAATTCACACACGATGTAGTGAAAAATTTAAAAAATGTTATTCCCGATAAAATAAAATATTTTTAATTCATTAATTTATTTATGAGATAGTTAAATTTTTTTATTTTTATTTTAGTTTATTGGGGAAACAAACAGTTTTACATATTATATTAAGACAATTACATATTACAAGGTTGCATAAACCAGCGAAGTTTCCGCAAGAATTCATAGAATATATACATAAAAAATAATAGATTAAAACAATAAAGAAAACATAAAGTAACAGAAGAAAAAAAAGAATATTTAAAAAAAGGAATAAAAAACACAGATTTAAGTATGTGAACCTATATAAAAATTATACAATTTCAGATCATAATTTCACATCATTATTAACCATTTACAATTTCACATCATAGGGTAAACATTATAAACCATTAACCATTTATCACAAAGCGGCGCTGTATAAATCATCCAAGTATTCTTATTATTATAAAAAGAGAAAAAACAACATAATAAAATTTGAGACCAAAAAAACACACAGCAGTGGTAAAGGGTTCATAATTAACAATTTGTTTGAATTTTTTCTTTTGTGCATTTGGTAAATTGGCCTGAGGACAAATGGAAAATATCGGCGCCTGAAAAGATGTTATTATATTTAGTGCACGTCCTTCTGAGAAATGAATGTTGTGTGTAATTTGTTTTTGAGTGCGGGATGTGGAATAGTTGGCGTGACCTTGTATTTCGTGTTGGACAGTGGAAATTAATATTTTCTAGAAGATAGTTGTTGTCAACAACGTTATTGATAATTTTGAATAAAAATTTCTGGTCGGATGTATTTCTTCTATCTTCTAAAGTTGATAAGTTATGGAATGTTAATGAGTCCTTCAGATGCTCGGAAGTTCGAAAGGATTTAAAGTCTAAGGACGGGTTGTTTCAAAAAATTTGATGGATTCACCAAATATTTGAAGTTAATTTTCACGTTTTGTGTAAGTTCTATTCAAGTTCTGTGATTATTTCAGTTTTGTGAAGCAACTGTCCTATAACGATGTAATAACAGAACTTGAATAGAACTTACACAGAACGTGAAAATCAACTTCAAATATTTGATGAATCCATCAAATTTTTTGAAACAACCCATCCTAAGTGTTTCAACATCTTTTTTTGAATTCTTTCTAATCTTTCAATGTTAACTTTGTATTGGGGATTCCATATGACAGATCCGAATTCTAATATTGAGCGAACAAAAGAGACATATAGTATTTTAATTACGTGTGGTGATCTGAATGGTTTAGTCACTCTTATGATGAATCCTAGAAGTTTGTAGGCTCTGTCACAGATAGAATTTATATGTGTTCGGAAAGACATTCCGGAGTCCATTACTATTCCTAAGTCCCTTACTTCACAACATCGTTTTATTTCTGCGTCATTAATTTTGTACGGGAATGTTAGGGGGTTAAGGCTTTTGGTGAATGATATTGTGTTTCATTTTTCCGGGTTAAGAAACAGTTGATTATTCGCACAATATGTTCCAAGCCTATCAATATCCTCTTGCAATTCTAGGCTGTCATTAATATTAGAGATTTTTTTGTAAATTTTAGTGTCATCAGCACAAATTTGAAATTTGGAATTTTTAAGACAAGTGCCTATATACAAAATAAACAGGAGAGTCTGAGATGTGATCCTTGTGGAATTCCTGATGGTATATTATAAAAACGAGAGGAGAAACCCTTAGCTCTAACTGCTTGACTTCTGTTTGTGACATATGATTTGATCCATCTTAGAAGGTCGCCGTTAATCCCGATTTTTAACAGCTTCTTCAAAAGCAGTTCAATGTTAATTTTATCAAAGGCTTTTGAAAAATCCGTATAAATAGAGTCCATTTGATTTTCACTACAAGTAGAATTCAATATAAAATCTGTGTATTCCAACAGGTTTGTCTCGACCGACCTTTTCCTGAAAAAGCCGTGTGATTTTTAGATATGATCGTTTTTACTGCTGGAAAAAGTTAATCAAGAACTATGCTTTCCGTGATCTTGCTGACAATTGGGAGTTTGGAAATGGGCCTGTAGTTGGTGATGTTATTTTTGTCCCCACTTTTGTGAATTGGTGTAATGAGTGCTTGTTTCCAGACATTGGGGAACTTGCCTTCCTCAAATGACATTTTGTATAGCAAGGAGAGAGGGTAAGCCAATTGGTCCCGGCATTTTACATAAAATATGGATGGAATTAAATTAGATCCCGCACTTTTATTCGGATCAAGTTTTTTAAAATAATTAAGTACAGATTATTGATTGAAGTTAATATTGTGTATATGTAGATTAGAATTGTCGTCATCATTCTCAGAGTTTATAGTATTCAGACAAGGGTTGGAATTTTCTACAAAAACTGATCGATCTTCTTTTGACGATTTCTCAGTACTGAAAATGATTGATAGTCAGCCAGGTTCTTGTATTTTTTTTCCATTTTTTGTGATATTTTAATTTTTCTTTTACAATTTAAATAAGTGGTAAAGTGTACCAGGGGGGAAACCTTTCTAAATTACCGTTAATTTTTTTTTCTGGGATATATTTGCAAATAATGTCATTTGTGATATTGTAAAAATCTAATACAGCTCTTTCAGTATCCTTACTTTGAAATTCGAGTTTCCAATTTATTTTGGATAATTGGTCAGTGATTTGACCGTAATTACCTCGGTGAAATATTTTAACTGTCCTAGATGAGCCGGAGAGAGACGGTACAGTAACAGGGGATAACTCTATGTCTAATGCTCTGTGATGTGAATCTTCAGGCGTCAGAGGTTCAGTAAAGTGGAGTACACTACATTCTGAAATCTTTGTCATGATTAAATCAAGAATTTGTTTGTTTGTATTGATTACAGAATTAAATTGGTGTAGTTGAGTGAATGAAAGGAAGTCTACCAAGGCACAGCTAGCAGTGTCTTCTGGAAAATTTGGTTCTAACTGGTTTTGCACTTCGGTTAACTTCCAATTTAATTTGTGTATGTTGTAGTCTTCAGCTAATAAAAACAATTCTTCCGGGTGATTTGCGTGCAGGTCTGATATAGTGTTGAAATGATGAGTTAGATTATGGATGTAGTTGGTGTTTTGTGGGTGATATGTGCAGCAGATATATACATTTTTGAGTTGATTATTGTTACCTAGTATTGGCACCGATATCCAGATCTCCTCAGTACACGTAGACCAGGGTAATCTCTGAGCTTTAAGAGATTTGGAGGTTGCAATTAGAACCCCCCCTCCCTGCTGCTGTCCAGACACAGAGTAATTACGATCCTTTCTAAATACATCGTACCTATTGTCAAACAATTCACTATCATGGATTGATTCATTTAGCCAAGTTTCGCATATCAGATAAATATCATAATTGTTCAAAAGAACCTGATTTAAGAATTTATGAGTTTTAGTGCGAAGGCCTCGCACATTTGAAAATATATGTTATTATTTTATTACAGGTGATGATTTTGATGTTTTTACAATTACATTTATTTTACATGTAATATAGTGTTTGCAAATAATAAAATAATAGCCTTTCCTCACCATTAAAAAATAAGGCTCTTGTGTTTGATGAAAGATTTCATGCTCAATTTTAATATTCATGTAATTTAATGAAAAATATTTCAAATAATGACAAGAAAATAAGTAAGAAAAACTCAATTCATAAAGAAAATTTCAGTATTTAAAAAAAAATATACGAACTCTTAAGTTGTTTCGGATAATTTTTCAATTTAATGATGATGTAAAATGAAGTTAGCAAGCGTAATACCTACTATGTGGCATCTGTTATTGTTTGTTATCGCTCATATGTTTTTATTATCGGAGCAACACTAACGAAGATACAGCGTTTCAAGCGACCGGCCCTTATGCTCGATTCGAGTGTATTTTGATTATAAAAACATTAAATCGATTTTCTCGCAAACAACATTTTTGAAGTTCGTGAACATCATAACTCAAAATCTACTAGACCGATCCTTTTGAAATTTCGTATACTATTTTTACACATAAATCAACAGGTAGTCAGAGAGATTTTTTTTTTACCATTTTTTTACATTTTACAATATCAAATTCACAGAAAAATTTTAGCGAAAATCGCGTTTTTCACTTCAAAATGCTGCCAAAAATTAAAAAAAAATGTAAAAAAATAACTCTTTTTTACTACCTAAAAAAAAATATCACCTTTTCACGCATTCCAAATTTTTTGACTCAGATCATTGTGTGTATCGAGTTATGGAGTTCACCGCATAACAACTTTTTTTCGAGGCGCCTCCGGAGATTCACTCTCACGGGCTTATTTATAGATATTTTTAATTGAATTTTTTTTCAAAGATACTTCAGATGTTATGCTGATGCGTGTAGATGAAATAAATAAACCAACATTATCCAACCATAAACTAACATGAAAATTATGAAAATATGAATTTTGTTCGCCTTTAAAACCTTACCCTCCATAATACCATTATATACAATAGAAAAAGATATTACACAATGTGGTAATCAAAAAGAAATAAGAAAACGATTCGAGATAAGACCTCAGTCATTTTATGCGACTTTGAAAAACTTGCAAATTCGAATTATTAGAACTTCAATATTTACAATTAACCACGTTATCTCAAACCGCGTCGATTCAGTAATAATATCATTAATAGGTTGTTCCGTAGGCGGTGATCTGCAATTCTGATACAGGTTTTATTGCCAGAGATAGAACTCGTATCAACTTCTGTGTGGGAGGGTGTTTACCTTATTTTGCGTTACATTTACAAATAATTTGTTTATTTCAAATTCATGCGATGTTACCCTGAAATGTTACACTGTTGGCCATAAATTAACAAAGATAACCAGATAAAAGTATATGTTTTATAACCGTAAGCTTGTATTATTGAGCGGGTGATGTGTATCAGGAATTTATGATACAATGGGTTTCACATTCAATACTCGTTAGAACAGATGGTGTAACTATTATTAATGAGTAATTTATAGAATAAAATGCTAGGAAGGATATTGTGTGCAAAAACAACCGTTAATTCCCATTTGCAGGATATGATTTTCACAGTTATTTATGAAGCTCTTCAGCCTCGGATCTCGATCGACTTTTTCAAACGGGGCAGAAACTTCATAGTGGCGCCCCCTCTCGTTCGCTTCGCTTAACGTTCGACCGCTCGGGTTTATTCGGCTCAGCTCGTGTATCCCCTAGTTCTAGATGCGGCGGGGATTCCCCTGGCAGAGACATCACGTACACCGTGCACGCGCTCAAAATTGACTTAAAATAACATAATAAAGAATACGTTAAAAAAAACTTAGTATTTTAACCGGTTTTTTTTACATTGATTTCACATAAAAGGCACCGAAGACAATGATTTCTCTCAGGGCCTGTGTCATCTTTAAGAAATCTGTGCGGAGGGTCTTTTTGTAGAAAGTTAGGAGTTTTTGCTGGAAAGTTTGTGGAAAGTGGGTCTTGAATAGATCCACGTACACAATGCACAAACTGTAAGATAGGTTGGAGGTCCCAATCCATGGAGGCGCAAGATGTTAGGAGAACATCGTCTCTTTTGCCCGCTTTAGAGCTGGTCTGAGGTGATCCAATGGCTCCTTCCTTATGAAGCCGGGTCTGGTCCAGAGAGTGTAGGGTAATCTGTGGTCCCTGCAGGTGGTTGGTAAACGTGGTGGTTGCAGGAGAGAGGAAATACGGAGGCTGGCAAATCGTTCCACAGCCGAGCTACTAACTATTGAATATTGTATAAACTCCTCAGATGAAAGTTGATGATAAAGGTAATAAATATTGTTTACTGAAACGTGCAAACTTAATGTATTAATTTGCATTTGCAAAATTTATTTCCAAAACATCATAAACCGTAAGGTCGTGTATGGGTCTGCGTGATATTTTATATTGTTGGGTCTTTCCATGTTATTCTAAGCCGTGCGGTTTTAAACCACGGAACCGACGTCAATGTCTGAAATTCTGTACCGTGTTCAATGTAATGTAATAAAATGATTATAACAGAAGATTTGTGAATTGAAATAAACCGGTATTCATGGTACAAACCAAGTTTAGTAAAGGAAGAATGAATTGAGCCTGAACAGAAACGTTCTTATTTTAAAGACGGCCAAAATAATAAAAAAAGTTAAATAACTATTGGGGAGGAGATCTTGGGGTGGTAATGTTCCCTTTCAATAATAATGCGCGTGGTCGAATAAGAGATTATATTTGTACAACGATATTGACAATACGAGTGGAGTTACTAAGAGCTAGCTTAAGAGAGAGTGAGTGCTATCATGACAATACTTTTTATATCCTATGGCATCTGCCGTCTCGCTCTAGTAACTTAGTGTTCAAGATAGCAACTAAACATTCTGACAAAAAACAAATATATATATTTATACATATATATTAAAAAAAAACATATATATTCGAATAAACCCATGATAAAATAACATATTTATTACATTGCGTTTAGTCAAATATATTACTCACATTTTTGGGGATGTTGTGTGTGATAATATTCGTATCAAAATGAATATCAGACTACTAACGCCATCTATGTACAATAATGTAAAACTTTTATCTATACTAATATTATAAAGAGGAAGGGAGTCCGATTCGAGCCGCGGTCAACAGTGGTTGTGTGTACCTTACCTATTGCTTAGTGCCGTTCGCCCGTTCCCGTGCCTCATACAGATAAGAGATTATTGTTACATTTTATTTAATTCTGTTTATCGTATACTTATTTGTTTGCATTCCTACTTACGGCTAATCCGTTTTTGTTTGTACAGTCAATGAAATAGACTGCGTATTATTTTTTCAGTTTAATTTTTAAAAGTTAAGTTTTTTTTTATACAATGGAGGAAGACGAAGATAGACCTCCCGACCCAGGATCGATATTAGATTTTTCTGATTCGGAATCTACCACTAGCCAGGCTTCTATTACGCTTCCATCTCGTAAACGACGACCATCGCATAGCCTTTACATCCCATCGAAAATTAAAACTATACCGCCGATTCAACAAACCTCGACCTCTAACGACCTTAACCCCAATAGTAACACCCAGACAAGTACTTTAGCTAGCGATAATACAAAAAGTACTGACTTACTTTATCCTGCTTCCGCTTCCGGTCCTTTTATCGTAATTGTTCAGAGAACTGAACAAGGAAAACTTATTCATCCTTTAGATTTTGGAAAATTCTTATTTGACTCAAAAAATAATAACCTTGGTATTGTTAACGGTTCAATTAAACCGGAAGGGCGATATAAATTATCTATCGAGTTTAATACTGCCGCTTCCGCAAATGGATTTGTAAAAAAAATTGACTCGCTCTCAAACCATAAATATAAATCGTTCATCCCGTCATTTAACCTTACGAGAATGGGTCTTGTTCGAGGAATACCCACGGAGATCCCAGAGGCTGAAATTGTTGATGCTTTGAATAATTCCCAAGGAACCCCGAAAGTAATAAAAGCACGTCGACTGAACTACAAGGATTCTACTGATGGGAACACGATCTGGAAACCTTCCCAATCTGTTGTTGTTACATTTGAGGGACAATCCCTTCCGTCTCGTGTGTTTATTTATTATACCTCGCTTCCCGTCGAAGTTTATAAATTTCCAACTGTTCAATGCTTCAATTGCTGCCGGTTTGGACATACAAAATCCGTATGCCGCTCCCCTCCACGTTGTTACTTTTGCGGAGAAGGTCACCCATTTGATCAATGTCCAAAATCTTCCAATAATCCCATTTGCATTAACTGTTCGGGTGCACATACCGCGGTCAGTCTAGCCTGTCCGGAATTGACAAGACAGAGGAACATAAAACATAAAATGGCTACCGACAACATTTCGTACTTCCAGGCCTCAAAGTTATTCTCTCCTGCGAAAAAATCATTCGCAGAGATGACATCGTCCTCAGCTCCTTTCCAATCAACCACCTTTTTAAATTCAACGTCATCTTCTCACAGAGAAACCATTCTCAAGCCAGTCAAACCCAACCCAAAATATACTCCTTACCTTGATAAAAAACAATTGAATAATATTTTGACCAGCCCGAATGGGAATGCCAAATCTCGGACCCCCAATGGGTGTGCCATTAATAGTAATACATCCCCTCCTGCTCTCCCCGAAATATTGAATAATAATTCTTTTATACAAACTTTAATTACCCTTTTAATTTCTATCCTTACAAACAACAATACTGTACCGTCCAACGCTGCCGATTACATTAAATCTTTATTATCTTGCCTCCCCAATGACTTCGAAACTGAACAAAATTCTTCAGTGGAACAGTAGAAGCCTCTTCGCTAACAAATCTGACCTAATTCAGTTACTCGACGAACACGACGTTTCAGTGGCCGCCATTTCTGAAACGTGGTTAAAACCCTCCTTTCACTTAAGAATTCCGGGTTATTATTGTCTCAGACACGACAGACCGGATGGTAAAGGCGGCACGGCTCTGATAATCCATAATTCTATCCCGTTTAAACAAATTAATATACATACTCCCTCCGACGATATCCAGATAATAGCAGCTGTCTTATCTGATATCACAATATTATCAATATATATTCCTCCCTCTACCACTTTTATTGAAAATGAATGGGCACCAATCTTAACCCAGATTTGTTCCCCTTTTATGATCCTAGGAGATTTTAATGCACATTCCCCTTCTTGGGGTAGCAAAATAACAAATCGTTCTGGCCGCAATCTTTTAGATTTTATTGATACCCATAACCTATGTTTTTTAAATGACGGATCTCCAACCAGATTCACCCCCCCTCATCAACGGAAAAGTGCTGTTGATTTATCTCTTTGTTCATATTCGTTAGCATCTAAATGCTCTTGGGACATCCTAAACGATCCCCTCTCTAGTGATCATTTTCCAATTATAATCCGATTCCAACATCAATCTAACACTTATCCTCCACCAGTTAAAAATAATCTCAAATTTAGAATAAATGATGCGAATTGGAGCACTTTCTCTTCTGAACTAGATAACCTTATTAATTTAAAAAAAAAATCGTCCCCGGGAGACATCAGATTGCAATGTGAGACGTTTCCCTCTATGGTTATAAATGCAGCAGAAAAATCCATCCCGAAACGCAATGCGAACATTAAAATAAAACACTCTACTCCGTGGTGGGACGAGGAATGCACTCGCTCCGTCAACTCTCGTAAAAAAGCAATTTCCTCTTTTCGTAAGTGTATGTCACTAGAAAATTTTTTATCAGTTAAAAAAGCCCAGGCAGAAACCAAACGAATTTTGAAAAATAAAAAACGCGCTGGATGGCGGAAGTTCTGTGAGAACCTGTCTCCGGAAACTCCCCAATCTTCAGTTTGGTCTAGCTTAAAAAAATTCGGATCATCGTATTCTCCGCCGAGAACCAAGCATATATCAGAAGAAATTCTTATAGGATTTGCGGATAAAATAGCCCCCCCATCAGTGGCCGGATGTGAAGAAATGCCTTCTATTAAGCCATATCCATCTCACTCTAACTGGCTAGATGCTCCTTTCTCCATTGATGAGATGAAACTAGTAATAAGAACCCTTTCTGACTCTGCTCCGGGTCCCGATGGAATACTTAATAGTTTCATTAAATCATTTTCTGATATGGCGGTTGAATATTTCTTATCTCTTATTAATAATATGTTTGAAACAGGACTAATTCCGGATGATTGGAAAACTCAAAAAATCATTCCCATTTTAAAACCTGGAAAAAATCCATCTGAAATTTCGTCTTATCGGCCTATTGCTCTTTCATCATGTTTGATGAAAGTAGCGGAGCGGTTGATGAAGAACAGATTAGAGTGGTTTGTTGAAAGTCAAGATATTATCTCACCAAATCAGTATGGTTTTCGGAAAAAGAAATCTACAATGGATAATTTAAGTTTGTTCACAACTGATATCCGAGTTTCCCAATCCCTAAATTCTTATACATTGGCCACATTCCTTGACCTTTCATCAGCTTACGATGATGTTTTACTGAATGTTTTGAAAGAAAAGCTAATTAAAAAACAAATCCCCCCGAAATTAGTCCAATTTATTATTAATTTGCTCTCAGATAGGTCCATTATTATTGAGTCTTCCTCTAAATGCTTAAGGCGCAAACTATGGAGAGGTTTGCCCCAGGGTTCTGTTATTAGTCCTCTGTTGTTTAATATTTATATAAGCGACATAGACTCAGTAATTCCTTTTTCTATCAAGCGTCTTTACTTTGCGGATGATATCCTTATATATTTGTTACATAAAAATATTATTCTTGCAGCTAAGGAAATGAATTTGGCTTTACAATATATTAAAAGCTGGTTGTCAATAAATGGGATGAATCTGGCGGCATCTAAAACAAGGGTCGTGGCTTTCACGCGCAAAAGAAAAATTCCCCAATTCTCAATTTCTTTTGATAATGTGCCTCTACAAACCGCTACTCAAATCAAATTCCTTGGTCTTCTTTTGAACCATAAACTTTCCTGGCTTCCACACATTCAGATAATTTCTACAAAGTGTGAAAAGGGACTTAATATGATGCGAGCAGTTTCCAGAGTATGGTGGGGATCTCATCCTACCACTCTTAAATTAATGTATAATTCCCTAGTTCGGAGCCACTTGGATTATGGCTCATTCCTTTTTGACCCACTCCCTAAATATCTAGATAAGAAAATGGAAAGAATTCAATCAAAAGCCCTCAGAATGATTATTGGAGCTATGAAGTCTTCTCCAATTAATGCGCTTCAGGTGGAATGTGTGGAGCCTCCATTATATTTCAGAAGGCAATTCCTTGCCAATAAATATATTTTCAAGGCTTTATCGTTATCACATCATCCTATTAAACAAAGTCTTAATAGGTTAAGTGTTAATTTGAATTCTAACAAAAGATTGAGAGAAAAACAATGTTTTCCTCTCTTAATTAAAAGTTTTCATCTCTATAATTCTCTATCATCTTCCCTCCAATATCTTCAAGAAGTTCCCAATCTTCCTATATACAATATTCCATTTAAGGCAATCACTTTTATGCCGAACACAATAACATCAGTCTTTCGGAAGAATATTGTATCTTCCCCAAATAAATTTCAAAATGTGGATGATTGCTTTAAAAGCATAGTGGCTTCGAAATTCCCTGGATTTTCCATCCTTTTCACGGATGGTTCCAAATTTGAAAATAAAAGATGTGGAGCATCTATATATAGTCCAGAATTCAACATCAATCTCACTTATAAATTACCGAAAGAAGCTTCCATATTTACAGCCGAATGTTTTGCAATTGAACAAGCGCTAAATCAAATTCAGGTTCTCAACATTCATCGAGCCTTACTATGTACTGATTCGCTAAGTGCTCTAACTAAAATTAGGTCAAATATTTTACGTTATCCGGAAGACAATATTATATGTAAAATAAAAAATCTTCTCAATTCTCTTAGTGAATCTGGGTTTGAGACGATATTGGCCTGGGTCCCTGCCCATTTGGGTATCGAGGGTAATGAGATGGCCGATTTTCTCGCCAAATCTGGTTCAGATTCCGGAACTATTCCACTAAATTTTAGAATTCCTATATCCGATGTCTTTCCGATTCTTAAATCCAATATGACTCGTGCCTGGGAAGAAAATTGGGCAGTCTCCAAAATAAGAACTGGATCTTTCTATACGGGAATTCAAAACCATATCCCTGCTAAGCCATGGTTTCACGGTAAAAAACTTTCAAAACGATTCATTTCATGTATCTCGAGAATGAGAATTGGCCACTGTTCAATTGCATCTCACTTGTCTAGAATTAGAGTTTTAGATGATCCGTTCTGCCAGTGTGGTGTGGAAGAGGAAACCCTCGACCACGTTTTCTTTAACTGTAAAAACCATTCATCTTTCAAGAACATATACCGCCGGCTTATTAAAATCACACACCAGTCCCCCCTTAATATTTCATACCTTTTATCTCTTAACAATTCTCGTGTTCATACAGCTTTATGTAAGTTTATTAACCTGAATGAATTCAATATTTAATTTGTTTTAGTGATCTAAATGAGTCCAATATTTAATTTGTTTTATTATTTTCCCATTAGATTAACCGAAATTTCTTATCCATTTTAAATATTACCGGCACAAAGCACTCTCTCCAGGGTGAATTGCCTAAAACAAAAAAAAAAAAAAAAAATAAAGAGGAAGGATTTGATTGTTTGTTTGTTTGTTTGTTTGTTTGTTTGTTTGTTTGTTTGTTTGTTTGTTTGTTTGTTTGCATCGAATAGGCTCCGAAACTACTGAACCGATTTGAAAAATTCTTTCACTGTTGGGAAGTTACACTATTTCCGGGTAACATAGGCTATATTATAATTTTAAAAAAATTAGCAATCCTTACTAAAACTCCAATAATGTAACCCAAGGTGTAAAAAAATTACCTAAAATATTCTTTACATCGCGTGCGCTGCGAAAACCATTGATGATAGAATAAAATAATGTACTACAACTTTGCAGAACACATAATTATCTACAAAAAATGTCGCAACAGCATATGTCTAACTATTATAGTTATGCCACAATAAGTGTTCTTTTATTTTAAAAATTTAATTGAAATGCCGCCGCTAGAAAAGACTCTTTATTTGTATCTTCGTATTAATTTTTATCAAAATAAATTATTTTATATTCGAGACTGCTTCAATGCCTTTATATAACATTTTGAATTATTCAATTCGGACATCCCATCTGAAAGATATCACGAGTTTAAATTGTAAGTATTATACGATGTAAGCGTCACTGGGGTACGGAACGTACGAGAGGACACCAACAAACAATCAAATCTTTCCTATCTTATATATAAAAATTAAAATTTGTTTGTTCGTATTTTATGCGCTGCCATACCGTTCATCCGATTGCGATGAAACTTTGGTGATTTGTTGTGCGCACGCCCGCAAAGGATAAAGGCAAGTTCTTGCGTTATTAAATTTGAATTAATGAAATTGTGCTTATTACATATATTTTAGCGGCAAGGAGGAAAGGCAGGGGGGAGGGGGAGGTGGGATACGTGGGTGGGAAAACGAGGGATGGGAAGGCGGGGAAGGTAGAAGGGAAACGTGAAAGGGGAAGGGGACTCGGGAGATGAACGGGGACGCACGGGAAAGGACATTCAAGGAGAATCAATTGATTTCTTTGCATTGCAACGCAAGCCGTGCTTTGTGCTTTGAGTTTTAGCTTTAAGCTTTGAACTTTAAGCTTTGAGATTTGATTTTTGAGCTTTAAGCTTTGAACTTTATGCATTCAACGTTAAGCTTTACGTGTTGTTTAAGCTTTGAACTTTAAGATTTGATATTGAATTTTAAGTATTGAGCTGTGTGCTTTGAGATTTGTGTTTTGAGCTTTAACTTTAAGCTTTGAGCTTTGAGCTTTAAGCTTTGTGCTTTGAGATTTGTGTACTGAGCTTTAACTTTGAGCTTTGAGCTTTATTTTTAAGCTTTGTGCTTTGAGTTTTAAGCAGTTTAGAGCTTTGATATAAAGCTTAAACTTCGGCCTTAAAACTTTGAACCTTGCTTAAAGCTTGAGCTTTAAGATTGAGCTTTAAGCTTTGAGTTTAATGTTTGAGCGTTATGTTTTGGGCTTTAAGCTTTGAGCTTTAAGCTTTGAGCTTTGCGCAAAACACGAGGCGAGGAAACACGCTAAAAGCTTAAGGCTCAAAACTCAAAGCTTTAAGCTGAAAGCCCAAAGCTTGAAACTCAAAACTTAAAGCTCAAAGCTTAAATCTCAAAGCCTTAAGCTCAAAGCTTTAAGCTCAAGGCTTTAATCACAAAACTTAAAGCTTAAAGCTCAAAACTTAAAGCTAAAAGCTCAGCTTAAAGCTCAAAGCTCAAAACTTGAAGCTCAAAGCTTAAAGCTCAAAACTTAAAGCTCAAAGCTAAAATCTCAAAGCTTTAAGCTCAAAACTTTAAGTTCAAGGCTTTAAGCTCAAAGCTTTAAGCTCAAAGCTTTAATCACAAAACTTAAAGCTCAAAGCTTTAAGCTCAAGGCTTTAATCTCAAAACTTAAAGCTCTAAACTTAAAGCTCAAGCATAGTGCTCAAAGCTTATGGCTCAAAGCTTAAAGCTCAAAGTTTCAAGCTCAAAGCTTGAAGCTCAAGGCTTTAATCTAAATGCTTAAAGCTCAAAACTTAAATTCAAAACTTAAAGCTCAAAGCTTGAAGCTCAAAGCCTAAAGCTCAAACCTTAAAGCTCAAAATTTTAAGCTCAAGGCTTTAAGTTCAAAGTTTTAAGCTCAAGGCTTTAATCACAAAACTTAAAGCTCAAAGTTTTAAGCTGAAGGTTTTGATCTCTAAGCTTAAGGCTCTAAACTTAAAGCTCAGGTATAGTGCTCAAAGCTTATGGCTCAAAGCTTTAAGCTCAAAGTTTTAAGCTCAAAGCTTGAAGCTCAAGGCCTTAATCTCAATGCTTAAAGCTCAAAACTTAAATTCAAAGCTTAAAGCTCAAAGCTCGAAGCTCAAAGCTTAAAGCTCAAAGCTCGAAGCTCAAAGCTTAAAGCTCAAAGCTCGAAGCTCAAAGCTTAAAGCTCAAAACTTGAAGCGCAAAGCTTAAATATCAAAGTTTGAAGCTCAAAGCTTAAAGCTCAAAGCTTAAGGTTAAAGCTCAAAGCTTAACCCTTTAAGCTTTGAGATTCAAGCTTTGCGCTTTAAAATTTTTAAAGCTCAAAGCTGAACCCTTCAAAAATTTTAAAGTGCAAGGCTTGAATCTCAAAGCTTAAAGCTCAAAGCTTAACCCCTCAAAAATTTGGCGTATTTTGTCAAAAGGTATATATATATCGACTTTGCAATAAAAATTCAAATAAATGGAATATTTGTAAACGTATCCAAAAACTAAATGCTGGTTTTGAAAGGTGGTGAAATAAGCTTAAATATATGGTATTATTAGAAATTACAAAAAAAAAAATTTAAATTCAAATTTTTTTTAATGTTTTCTTTAAAAAAATTTAAAAATGCTCAACTGACATTTTTGATATTAAAATTACTGATCTATAGAAAATGTGTTTGTTTCTGTCTATGTGTGTGAGATGTTTTGCGTTGCTAAACCGTTCATCCGATTGCGATAAAACTTTGGGGATTTGATGTGTGCAAGCCCGCGATGGTTTCTATACGTGTATAGTGAGTTCTGGCATCATCTGGGACCAATGGGAAAGGGTTAGTAGAGCGAATTTTTTTCTTTATTGAGTGGCATAGCATATGCCGGGAACTCGCTATTGTATTTAAATGCCTGTGTCAGAATTTGGTAAAATTGAATTATGTAATAGAAAGTACCTACCCTAAAATTCTAAATCTATACTAATATTATGAATGCGAAACTGCGTGTGTTTGTTTGTTGCGCTTTCACGCATAAACTAATAAACCGATCTTAGAATTTTTTTCACCAATAGAAAGCTACATTATATGCGAGTAATATAGGCTATAAATAATGGTAAGTTCTGGCGTTACGAAATTATAAATATTTATATATATTATATTTATTTTACGTTTTCTGTCGAAAATGGCGAGTTATTGCTAACGTCAGAAAAAAAGCAAAACAAATCGTTGCCGTGAAAACCATGTTGACATATATTTTTTTTAATTCGGGCATCGTAGTTACTATTTATCTCTAAAAAATGAATCGCCGAAATGTATTTACGCGCATGACTTACGAACGACTGCACCTAATTGGATTTTACTACTGGTGAGCTCTGGCATTATGAAATATGCAAAAGGTGGCATTCGAGCTGTTTGAAAACTGAATGTACCGGGAAAGAATGCATGAAATGCGGGAGGGGGACTCGGGTAGGGGGTTCGCGGGAGGGGGAGGAGGGAAACCCGGGAGGGGGAGGGGAATCTGGGAGGGGGAACCTAGGAGGGGGGAGGGGAGCTTGGGAGGGGGGTTCGCGGGACGGGGAAAGGGGTAGTGGAGTGGGGGGAGGGAAGGTGGAAGAGGCGGAGTGGGAACGCGAGAGGGGAAGAGGACGCGGGAGAGGAAGGGGAGGCGGAAGGGGAACGGGACGAATGGGAAAGAACACGCAGGAGAAAACAATTTATTTATTAAATGGCATGGCAACGCATGCCGGGTACCAGCTAGTTATTAATAAAGCCAGTCTGTTGCGAACTGTAAAACGTGTATCAATAACAGGTTATGGGCCACCCACCCTTTTTGTGATTTATCAGTTATTTTTGTGTTAAAAATAGATAAAAAGTGTATGTTGTTTAGCAGAAACATGACTCAGAACTATATTGCAAGTGTTCCAAGGTTAAGAGGCAGAGAGAACTACGATGTATGTTCTTTTGCGGTTCAGAATTTATTGGTGCTCGAAGGCATGGATAAATATATCAACCCAACGGCAGATTTTGAAATAAAACCAATAGACGACGCAAAAACGAAAGCAAAGTTAATATTAACGATCGATCCAGTATTGTACGTGCATATAAGAAACACCAAGAGTTCGGCGGAATTATGGAATACACCAAAGAACATGTTCGATGAATCTGGTTTATCAAGAAAAATAACCTTGCTTCGACATTTGATTTCAATAAGACTTGAAAATTGTGACTCCATGGCTACATATGTCACACAGATAATCGAAACGGCTCAACGGTTAAACGGCACCGGATTTACAATAACAGACACGTGGGTAGGATCATTATTGCTGTCAGGTTTATCTGACCATTATTCTCCAATGGTTCTCGCGCTGGAACATAGTGGAATTTTGTTAACAGCTGACGTCATAAAGTCAAAGTTACTCGACATGGAGGTAACCAGTGATTTTGAAACCGGCGGCACAGCGTTCGCAGCGAGAAATAAATATTCCTCTAGCAATACTAGGCCACAGAGAAAAAGCGGCCATCCGTCAAAGACAAGTAAAATATCAGTGACAGCTAATACATCAACAAAAACAATAACTTGTTACAAATGTAAACAGACGGGTCATTATCGAAACCAGTGTCCAGTTTTACAAAAAAACAAACAATCAAATGCTTTTAGTGTGGTATTTTTGAACGGAGAATACAGTAAAAACCAGTGGTACATAGATAGCGGTGCAAGTACACATATGACGGCCAACAAAGAATGGATAAAACAAACAAATTTTACGCCGTGTTTATCGGAGATAACCGTCGCGAATAATGTGAAAGTGCCAGTTTTGTGTTCCGGAGACGTACAAATATCAACTGTAACTATGATATCATGGTTAAAGATGTGCTATGCGTACCAAGCTTAACAACGAACCTGTTGTCAGTGAGCAGACTGATCGAGAACGGGAACAAAGTTATTTTTGTAAAAAACCAATGCTACATACGTAATGCTAAGAATATATTGGTGGCCACAGCAATGTCAAAAAATGGAGTGTACAAGCTTAATATTAAAGTAGCAGATTGTATGCTGGCAGCACCTGCTGTAGCAAATGCAGAGCTTTGGCAAAGGCGGTTAGCACATATTAACAGCAATGATTTGAATAAAATGAAGAACGGTATTGTGGATGGATTGTCCTACCCGGATACTAGTGATATAACAAAGACAAAATGTGTGACCTGTTGCGAAGGTAAACAGATGAGGTTACCATTTCATAATGTTGGACAAATTAGTACAGAAATACTACAGATAATACATGCAGATGTATGTGGTCCTATGGAAACGAAGTCCATAGGTGGTGCTAAGTATTTTGTCTTGTTCATTGATGATCACAGTCGTATGACTTTCATATACTTCCACAAACATAAGAATGAAGTCTTCAAGATATTTAAGAATTTTAAAGCAATGACTGAAAATCATCAGAATAAAAAAATAAAAATATTGCGCACAGATAATGGTGGTGAGTTTTGTAGTGGTGAGATGGAGAATTACTTGCTCAGAGAAGGAATTATCCACCAGAAGACAACTGCATACACACCTGAACAAAATGGTGTTTGTGAACGGGCTAATAGAACTATTATAGAGAAAGCGCGATGCTTGCTCTTTGATGCAAAACTAGAAAAGAAGTTCTGGGCTGAAGCAGCAAATACAGCAGTATACCTAAAAAATAGATCTTTATCTTCAAGTTTGGGAAATAAAACACCCTATGAAGCGTGGTATAAAAAGAAACCAGATTTAAGTCATATACGCCTGTTTGGCAGCCCCGTATTGGTCCACATACCGAAGGAAAGGCGTTTAAAATGGGATAAGAAAGCTACACAACATATTTTAACTGGATATGGTGAGGATGTAAAAGGTTATCGTGTGTATAATCCTACCAAGAACTCTGTTATTATTAGCAGAGATGTCATAGTGATGGAGAATGAGACAGATGTGAAGTTAACCAATGGAGAGTCGGCCGTCTGGATTCCTAATGAAGAGACAACAGACGACAATCTGGTGAAAGAGAGTAGTAATTCAGTGGGGGAAATGTCTCAGAATATTCCAGAGATTGAGGATCCTTTTGATTGCTTTTCAGATTCTTCTATATACGATGAAGGCAATGAAACACTTACTGAACTGACAAAACAAGATGTCTCAGAATATGTCGTCCAGTCAACAAAAACACCCGAACAAGTGACAGACGTATGCAGCACGCGTCAAAGAAAAAAACCAGATAGATATGGTTTTAGCAGCATGTGTGTTTCCAGTACTGTTCCAGCATCTGAGGAGGTTATATTCGCAGAGGCTCTTGAGGGGCCAGAAAAGGAGCAGTGGAAGCAGGCGATGGCTGAGGAACTGCAGTCATTTGAGCAGAGTGAGGCTTGGGAGCTTGTTGATAATCCGGGTGAAGTGACCATAGTGAAGTGCAGATGGGTGCTTATTAAAAAAATTGATATTGAAAATAAAGTGCGTTTTCGAGCTCGGCTTGTGGCAAAAGGTTTTTCACAGAAAGCTGGTGTTGACTACACAGACACTTTTTCACCTGTCGTGCGACATTCTACCTTAAGATTATTGTTTGCCCTTTGTGTAAAGATGAGAATGAGTATTACTCATTTAGATGTATGTACTGCTTTTCTAAATGGATATTTGAAAGAAAATATATACATGTCATTACCTGAAGGTTTTGTAAACAAAAGTGGGGGAAAAGTATTAAAGTTAAAAAAGGCCATTTGTGGACTGAAGCAATCTTCCCTAGCGTGGTATGAAAGAGTTAAAGAGGTTTTAACTAAATTAGATTTTAAAAATAGTCAATACGAACCATGTTTGTTTACAAAAATGCAGGGTAAAATTAAAATAGTAGTGGCACTATACGTAGACGATTTTCTAATTTTTTCTAACAGTGAGGCTGAAACTACTAAATTGAAAAATGTATTAGGTTCAGAATTTAAGTTAAAGGACCTAGGGCCTGTTAGACAATATCTAGGCAAGAGAATTAATTTAGATAAAAATAAAAATGTTATTACTATAGATCAACAACAATATATTGAACAGTTAATTTCTAAATTTCAGATGTCAGATTGTAAAAAACAATGTACTCCAATTGAGCCTAAATTGAATTTGGTTAAGTCAACTGATAAATGTTTACCTAATGTTCCTTATCAAAAATTAATTGGAAGTTTAATGTACTTGGCCGTGTTAACGAGACCAGACATTGCTTATGCTGTAAGCTATCTTAGTCAATTCAACAACTGTTATAGTCATATGCATTGGAACTATGCAAAACGAGTGTTGAGGTATTTACAATGTACTAAGAATTATTGTTTAAAATATAGTAATAATAATAATGATTTAAAATGTTTTGTGGATAGTGATTGGGCAAGTGACGCATTGGATAGGAAATCCTACACCGGTTTTTGCTTTATGCTGTCAGGCTCAGCTATTTCTTGGCAAAGTAGAAAACAGAAAACAGTATCTTTGTCTAGTACAGAGGCGGAATACATCGCTTTGTCTGAAGCTTCTAGAGAGGGTGTCTACTTGAGAAATTTAATGCATGAAATTACTGATACACTTTATGTAATTGACTTGTATTGCGATAATCAAAGTGCTTTGAAGTTAGCCTTAAGTAATCAAAGTCATAATAGGTCAAAACATATAGATGTACGTTATCATTATATTCGAGATGTTGTAAAGTACAAATTTGTTAAAATTAAATATATTCCTACTGAGGAAATGCCTGCTGATGTACTGACTAAAGGTCTATGTTATGTAAAACATTATAAGTTCATGAATTTACTTGGCATTGTATCTAATTAATAAACTGTATTTTTAGTTTATTTTGATAAGTGGGGGTGTTAATATTCGTATCAAAATGAATATCAGACTACTAACGCCATCTATGTACAATAATGTAAAACCTTTATCTATACTATCTATACTAATATTATAAAGAGGAAGGATTTGATTGTTTGTTTGTTTGTTTGTTTGTTTGTTTGCATCGAATAGGCTCCGAAACTACTGAACCGATTTGAAAAATTCTTTCACTGTTGGGAAGTTACACTATTTCCGGGTAACATAGGCTATATTATAATTTTAAAAAAATTAGCAATCCTTACTAAAACTCCAATAATGTAACCCAAGGTGTAAAAAAATTACCTAAAATATTCTTTACATCGCGTGCGCTGCGAAAACCATTGATGATAGAATAAAATAATGTACTACGACTTTGCAGAACACATCATTATCTACAAAAAATGTCGCGACAGCATATGTCTAACTATTATAGTTATGCCACAATAAGTGTTCTTTTATTTTAAAAATTTAATTGAAATGCCGCCGTTAGAAAAGACTCTTTATTTGTATCTTCGTATTAATTTTTATCAAAATAAATTATTTTATATTCGAGACTGCTTCAATGCCTTTATATTAATTTTTGAATTATTCAATTCGGACATCCCATTTGAAAGATATCACGAGTTTAAAATTGTAAGTATTATACGATGTAAGCGTCACTGGGGTACGGACCGTACGGGAGGACACCAACAAACAATCAAATCTTTCCTATCTTATATATAAAAATTAAAATTTGTTTGTTCGTATTTTATGCGCTGCCATACCGTTCATCCGATTGCGATGAAACTTTGAATTAATGAAAATGTGCGTATTACATATATTTTAGCGGCAAGGAGGAAAGGCAGGGGGGAGGGGGAGGTGGGATACGTGGGTGGGAAAACGAGGGATGGGAAGGCGGGGAAGGTAGAAGGGAAACGCGAAAGGGGAAGGGGACTCGGGAGGTGAACGGGGACGCACGGGAAAGGACATTCAAGGAGAATCAATTGATTTATTTGCATTGCAAGGCAAGCCGTGCTTTGTGCTTTGAGTTTTAGCTTTAAGCTTTGAACTTTAAGCTTTGAGCTTTGATTTTTGAGCTTTAAGCTTTGAACTTTATGCATTCAACGTTAAGCTTTACGTGTTGAGCTTTAAGCTTTGAACTTTAAGATTTGATATTGAATTTTAAGTATTGAGCTGTGTGCTTTGAGATTTGTGTTTTGAGCTTTAACTTTAAGCTTTGAGCTTTAAGCTTTAAGCTTTGTGCTTAGAGATTTGTGTACTGAGCTTTAACTTTGAGCTTTGAGCTTTATTTTTAAGCTTTGTGCTTTGAGTTTTAAGCTTTGAACTTAAGTTTAGAGCTTTGCTAACTTTGGCCTTTAAACTTTGAACCTTGCTTAAAGCTTGAGCTTTAAGATTGAGCTTTAAGCTTTAAGTTTAATGTTTGAGCGTAATGTTTTGGGCTTTAAGCTTTGAGCTTTAAGCTTTGAAGTTTGCGCAAAGCACAAGGCTTAATGCTAAAAGCTTAAAGCTTAAAACTCAAAGCTTTAAGCTGAAAGCTCAAAGCTTGAAACTCAAGGCTTTAATCTTAAAGTCAAAGCTTAAAGCTAAAAGCTCAAAGCTTAAAGCTCAAAGCTTGAAGCTCAAAACTTAAAGCTCAAAGCTTAAATCTCAAAGCTTTGAGCGCAAAGCTTTAAGCTCAAGGCTTTAATTACAAAACTTAAAGCTTAAAGCTCAAAACTTAAAGCTTAAAGCTCAAAGCTTAAAGCTCACAGCTCAAAGCTTTAAGATCAAAGCTTTAATCACAAAACTTAAAGCTCAAAGCTTTAAGCTCAAGGTTTTAATCTCAAAGCTTAAAGCTCTAAACTTAAAGCTCAATCATAGTGCTCAAAGCTTATGGCTCAAAGCTTAAAGCTCAAAGTTTCAAGCTCAAGGCTTTAATCTCAAAGCTTAAAGCTCAAAGCTTGAAGCTCAAAGCTTAAAGCTCAAATCTTAAAGCTCAAAACTTTAAGCTCAAGGCTTTAAGCTCAAAGTTTTAAGCACAAGGCTTCAATCACAAAACTTAAAGCTTAAAGCTTTAAGCTGAAGGCTTTGATCTCTAAGCTTAAAGCTCTAAACTTAAAGCTCAGGCATAGTGATCAAAGTTTATGGCTCAAAGCTTATGGCTCAAAGCTTAAAGCTCAAAGTTTTAAGCTCAAAGCTTGAAGCTCAAAGCTTTTATCTCAATGCTTAAAGCTCAAAACTTAAATTCAAAGCTTAAAGCTCAAAGTTCGAAGCTCAAAGCTTAAAGCTCAAGGCTTAAATCACAAATCTTAAAGCTCAAAACTTGAAGCTCAAAGCTTAAATATCAAAGTTTGAAGCGCAAAGCTTAAAGCTCAAAGCTTAAGGTTAAAGTTCAAAGCTTAACCCTTTAAGCTTTGAGATTCAAGCTTTGCGCTTTAAAATTTTTGAACCTCAAAGCTGAACCCTTCAAAAATTTTAAAGCGCAAAGCTTGAATCTCAAAGCTTAAAGCTCAAAGCTTAACCCCTCAAAAATTTGGCGTATTTTGTCAAAAGGTATAAATGTTTCGATATATATCGACTTTGCAATAAAAATTCAAATAAATGGAATATTTGTAAACGTATCCAAAAACTGAATACTGGTTTTGAAAGGTGGTGAAATACGCTTAAATATATGGTATTATTAGAAATTACAAAAAAAAATAAAAAAATAAAAAATTTAAATTCAAATTTTTTAATGTTTTCTTTAAAAAAATTTAAAAATGCTCAACTGACATTTTTGATATTAAAATTACTGATCTATAGAAAATGTGTTTGTTTCTGTCTATGTGTGTGAGATGTTTTGCGTTGCTAAACCGTTCATCCGATTGCGATAAAACTTTGGGGATTTGATGTGTGCAAGCCCGCGATGGTTTCTATACGTGTATAGTGAGTTCTGGCATCATCTGGGACGAATGGGAAAGGGTTAGTAGAGCGATTTTTTTCTTTATTGAGTGGCATAGCATTGTATTTAAATGCCTGTGTCAGAATTTGGTAAAATTGAATTATGTAATAGAAAGTACCTACCCTAAAATTCTAAATCTATACTAATATTATGAATGCGAAACTGCGTGTGTTTGTTTGTTACGCTTTCACGCATAAACTAATAAACCGATCTTAGAATTTTTTTCACCAATAGAAAGCTACATTATATGCGAGTAATATAGGCTATAAATAATGGTAAGTTCTGGCGTTACGAAATTATAAATATTAATATATTATATTTATTTTACGTTTTCTGTCGAAAATGGCGAGTTATTGCTAACGTCAGAAGAAAAACAAAACAAATCGTTGCCGTGAAAACCATGTTGATATATATTTTTTTAATTCGGGCATGGTAGTTACTATTTATCTCTAAAAAATGAATCGCCGAAATGTATTTACGCGCATGACTTACGAACGACTGCACCAAATTGGATTTTACTACTGGTGAGCTCTGGCATTATGAAATATGCAAAAGGTGGCATTCGAGCTGTTTGAAAACTGAATGTACCGGGAAAGAATGCATGAAATGCGGGAGGGGGACTCGGGTAGGGGGTTCGCGGGAGGGGGAGGAGGGAAACCCGGGAGGGGGAGGGGAATCTGGGAGGGGGAACCTAGGAGGGGGAGGGGAGCTTGGGAGGGGGTTTCGCGGGATGGGGAAAGGGGTAGTGGAGTGGGGGGAGGGAAGGTGGAAGAGGCGGAGTGGGAACGCGAGAGGGGAAGAGGACGCGGGAGAGGAAGGGGAGGCGGAAGGGGAACGGGACGAATGGGAAAGAACACGCAGGAGAAAACAATTTATTTATTAAATGGCATGGCAACGCATGCCGGGTACCAGCTAGTTATTAATAAAGCCAGTCTGTTGCGAACTGTAAAACGTGTATCAATAACAGTGTGGAGGGCTTTTTTTAAGGAAAGGAAAGACATGAAGTTCTGAGAAGGAAAAATGAAAAGTCAATGTGTCCAGGAGTGACGAAAGTACGTCCTTCCTACTGCGGTGCATTACGATGGGTTGGGAGAGTCTGGCTGGAGAGTCTCGGGAGAGAACCAGTATCTTCACCATGCAGTAGTTAAGAAAACGCATTCGCCGTCAAGATTGATAAGCCTCACCCCATGAGCCCAAGCACCCCTGCTAAGTCATCAAACGTAGCGAACCACTCGGGGTGACTTACGGCAGGGGTGTTGGTTATCCATTAAATGCTTGCCGGCGCGGTGGTTCCCATAGCGGCCTCCCAAATTTACTATCAAATTCCGGTGAAAATTTTCATTTTAAAAATAACCATTCCATCGAGTTTTTACCGAATATACTAATTTTGATTATCGGTGCATAGGTGTGTGATTGGAAAATGTATTCCTGCGTAATGCGTAAAACAATTCGAATTAAATGACCGTCAGTGGCTGAGCTTAGTCGCGTCTGTCCTCGACTCAGGCGTCGCCTTGAGTTTAATTTATCGGCTGGTTAAGTCCTCCATCACGACACAAGTACATTATTCGCTTACAATGGTGGTAGTAGGAGGTTTCCAAATTATTATCAGGTTAATCGTGATGCGAGAAATTTTTGATTTCTTTTTTTAAAATGAACTTTTTTTATTTAAAAATTGAAAGTGATAAAGTAGCTCCCTAAATTATTTTACTAATATTTTGTCTTCGATAATAATGGACGTATGAAGAGTGGTATTTGCATGACACGTTCGATACAAACTTCCTACTTTGAATATTGTGTATGTCCTTAAAAATTATATATTTAAAATGTGATGCAGCAAAAGATTCCATCCAATTCAAGTGGCATCCCCAAAATTATGTGGGGTTATTTAGAGCCTGAAGAAAGTTTGCGGAGGAAAGAGATAGGTAAAAAAAAGCTAAAGATTCAAAAGCCTCTTCAAAATTTAATTAAAACCTCCATGTTTCAGAATTCATATTTCAGTACATGTTTCAGAATTAATGAAAGTATTCTATTTCCTAACATAAAATAAGGAGTGTTCTCCTGTCATAAGTGACAATATCCTATTAACATTCGAGAGAACGTCGAAGTTTGTTAGGTAGAGTGTGGAAAAAATTAAAATCTGATGATGCAAGATGAAAAGAACAGGACGGATATGGTATATACATGATATATACTTTCCAATCAAAGTTTTGAGTATACTCTTTTGCAGTGTTAGCATTACGATGAAGTTCTCTTTTCATTGCTTCCTCGGCTCTAGATATCAATTAAGAGGATTTTTCGAAACTATCTATTAGGTCCCCGGGTTCATATATATAATTTTGATAAAAAACACTTACAATTTTGTTAAAAATTTACCTATTTTTATATCAAATAAAATGAAAATATTTGGAAAAGTGATCAAAATAAAATGTATGTTGCTCTCCTCAACAATCGGGATTTTGAAAATACCATAGTTTACGTAGGGGTCATAATGTATGTATTGTATAAATAGGAACAATCAAAAGAGATTCATTCAAAATTTTCAGAAATTACTCCAGACGTTTAGCAATTCTTAACGCTTCACACTATCTCCCGAAACCTTTCATCCGAACAAAAGGTTTCAACCTAAGAACAAAGTTCAAGATTTATAATATACAGTTCAAGGTTGCGTTTCAAAGTGTATCTTTTACTAAAGGTATCTTTTAGGTGAAAGGGATAAGTCTATATTCTTGCGTAAAAGTAATTAACTTCTTCTTTGGAGTGTAATGTCTCATTTTACCTGCGGTGGTTGTAGGTACTTACAACTCTTTTAATGGGTATTTTTCCCGCAGTCTAATTAACTCTATTCTAACTCTATTCAGTTTTCAATCATCTGCTATATTTTTAATAATTCACCTTTTATCTTAAGAGTGTGTTATATGGCAGAATGGTATTTTGCTGGAAAACGGCTGTCTAAAACGGCTTAATACTACATTTTGTGTGTCATTCCCAGACTTGATATTTTTTGTTACTAAATAATGGACTATTATTTTTCAATCTGCTTATTAATTTTTTTAATTGATGTAGGCATTCGACCATAAAAAATAAAAACATTGATACACCATACAACCCACTTTTAAAACTTCGATCTATGATTGTCGCATTAATAATGATTTTACATTATATTTTTAAATTGAAACATGTAAACAATACACACATCTGTAGAAGTACGGCCTCTTATTATCGTTATGATATCTGTGGATATCAACAATTAAATAAATACTTAATTTTGCACGAAATTTTAACACATTTCAAAGTTTTTTACCATTCCGGGAGAGGAGCCCCCGTTGAATGGTGGTGAAACTATACGCTCCATATTTCATAGCCAATATATTTCTAAAACGCCATCAAAATGTTCCATAAATGAGTCAAATACTACAATACCAATTCACTTCAAGTAATGCGATAATCTAAGGAAGCTACAATAACAGTTAGTACTCACAAATTCTCTTTTTTTATGTAACTTTACCGCATTATATGTTTTCAACTGACAGACGCGTAAAAAAACAACATCCAACATGCGTTCTGTTTGCAACTTCACGCGAATTGTTGACCAGCGCGCTCGTTTTGCAAGTATGTGCGAGAATTTGTCTTTCTGAGTGAACGTTTTTTACGTACGCGGTGTTTGGTAATAAAACCAAAAATTACCGTCTCGTAATTAGATTCTTAGGTAAATATTTACTAAATAGGGACGTGCTTAATATGCACTTTTTATTTAAAAAAAAAACTTAATATCAGATAGATAATAATGGGAAGTAAGTATTCCAGTTTCCGCAATTGGAAAGTAATGAATTTTAATAGTTATTTCGTTAAAATTAAAATCGATTATTCACTTGGCGGCCATTATCAATATAGGAACACGCTTAATGTACACTTTAAAAAAATTAGTAGGTAGATTTTAACTAGAACTAATTGATTCAGTAACCGGAAATTGGAAATAATGCATTTTAATGGTTATTTTGTTAATTTAAAGAATGCGAAATGTCATTTTTTTTCAAGGACGCCATGTTATTAATTACAACGGCAAATACGCATTTTATGGTTTTAAGTGATAATAAGTCAAGTTTTCCACTGTTCCGACCTTACACGGTAAGGGGTATTAGCATAAGGAGTAAACAAGTTTATTGCAAACAAGTTTTTTTTTTTTTTTTTATCTTTAAAATTTCAAATGAAGTCAATAAAGTTTGTACATAGAGAAACAGACAAAAAAAAACTTTTAAAGGAAAAATTAACAATAATATCGCCTTTCTGCGTATAAACACGTAACCATTAACACGTTGTCAAATCAAAGATATTTTATGATATGATATATATCTATGATATCTATTCTAGAAAATATAGTTTAAAGACAATAAACGGCTGAATATTTAGAAGTTAAATTTAAAAAAAAAACACCATAAAATCGACTACAAATGTGAACCACGAGATTCCAAACGGCAAATCGGCAAGGCAATGGGCCGAATCAGTCAACTTAATTTATAATAATTAAAATTTACCAACAAATCTTTATTTTTATATTGATCATGTACAAACTTGTGATTTACATGTGTCATAGGTGTTTCTGTATATACAGTAGGACCCGTCAATTCGAAATCCACGGGACATCAAAAGTAAAATTTTGAATTGACGAATTCCCACGTAATTGGAAATTTAACGAAAAAAAATCGCCGAAAATTGAGTTCCTCGGTTGCAAATTCAAATACGGGTAGGTTCTTCGGAATAAATTCGTAATAATACGACTTATTCCCATGTAAGTCGCCCAATGTATTCGAAGTAAATTCATAAAAATACGATATTTTCCGTAAAATATTCCGCATAAATCAAATTTTCACGGCCGCGACCGTCGCGGCCATGTCGTTAAACTCATAAAAATGTGATATATTACCGCGTAAATCGAAATTTCGTTGCCGATTTCTGATGCAACCGGCTCTTCAAATTTAGATATTCGAAGAAAATTCGTAAAATTACGATACATTTCGCGTAAATCATACTTTGATGTATAAATCTAATAATAACGTGAGGGGAAGGGGACATGGGAGGGGGAATGGGGACGAAAGGCGAACGGAACGAATGGGAAAAGACACGCAGGGAGAAACAATTTTTTTATTAGTGGCATTTCAACGTATGCCGGGAACTAACTAAGTAATCTATTAATTTTGAAAAAGAAATTCGTTCAGCAAATAATGCGTAATGCGTAATTATATTTTGTCGATAAAATGTGAAAAAACTGAACAAAACATATTTTTATTATGAAATAAATAAAATAATGTTAAGCCCATTAACAGTCCGGCCCTTCTCTGTAGATCACCCTCCCTCCACTAGCTGCCAATAACTTTTTTCGTCGGCGGAGTTTAGGACGAAATTTGTGTAGCGACGCGCGTACAATTTTCAATATTTCAAATTCAAGAAGGTATCTCTACTGCCATCTATCGAAGTAATCATAAAGCAATTCTTGCAGTTTACGAATTGAATGAAGGGTATCATATCCCTTTAAGCCGCCGCTATCCGAATTCGACCGATTTCTTACATATCTCCCTTAAACATTTGAAGTTTTAAGCTCTTAAAAAAATATATGTAATTTTTGAAGATAATATCTAGACACGTTCCACGCCGAAACGCAAATTATATGAAATTCCCTCGATAGAAAAAAATCGCCAAGTATGCTCCGAAAATTATTTAAAACAAGTCTATTTCTATTATTTTACAAGTTATATTTGTGAAAAAATTCACAATGTTTCTTTAAATGATACTTAAGATACGTTCCACGAGATTTTTGCTCTATTTTAAACGAGTCATGTTTTATTAAGCTTTTTCGCAATTTTCGCTGCAATTTTATCACTTAAAATATTAGCGCGCTCTGTCCAACATTCGTTATTACATATCTCTCCATCTTCTTCTTTTTGAGCCTAGAAGCGCCGCCTTAAATACCCACCAGAATTGTATTTTGTATTCATAAACGTCAATAAGTTTCAAGGTGTATTTTTCAAAGCCCGCCAAAAGTGCTCTTCGTCTGGCATGGCATGCGTATCATATGTACATCATTTTATGGGGTAACAGCAAGGTCATTCCACACAGGTCGGTATGAAAACATATCGCAAAATAAATAATTAGAAAAATTAATTTCAATACTTAGTATAAATAATTTGTATATAAAGTGACCCGTGTGCGCTTCCTTACAGCCCGATATTAATTGGAAACAATTAATTGGTTTAAAATTATGATTTATTGCTTCTGTGTATCATTATCACCAAACATAATGATTTCAGTTGTCTATGCTTGTGCGTTAGTCTGTTAATGCGTGAAATCCGGTTGAATGAACTCAAATTGACTTTGAATTTTAGTGACATTTTCAAAATTGGAACTGATTGTGTGAAGAATTCAGACAAGCGATAAAGCAACTACCTTGTAGCGGTTGATTTATGTGAAATGCAACTTCTAGCAGTTTTTGATAGACTGGATGAGCGGCGGCAGCTCGTAGACAAGTTCAGTTGAGTTCAGACAGGCCCAAGGGAAGGACTCTTACTTACGACACAAGATTAATATACCGAGCAATGGCGGATCTTCAAAATCGTAACACCTCTTCTATATTTATTAGATTTCATTTTGGTTTACCTTTTAAATTATTGTTCTACTACTTGTTCGTAATGTGAAACGATTTGGCCCCTTAAGATTTATTACAATACATGTGATTGTTAAAAAAATTTGACTGTTGAAAGTCATCTCCGAGCTTTCAACCATCCCTGCGATATTTAAAATGATAATAGAGTCTTAGTCAATCAATTCATTTATCCATAATCCTTGCTTAATTGTAGATTCAATAAATCTTTATATTCTTACACAGAATTAATTTAATTTCTTATAGACCTACATTTATTTTTATGCTCTGTTTCTTATCACAGCTTTACATAAATGCAACACACAACTACTAAATTAAAAACCTCATTTAATTGGTTACAACCTGCAATCAATATTGGGACTTTTTATACAACTTGTAGGCCTGCACAAAAACTGTTAACAATAAGCGCCAGCACACAGAGACGCCTGACTGTTGCAATAGATGACTGTCCAATTTGGGAGGCGGGAATGGGTACCGCCGCCCCGGGAACCTTTATTGGATAACCAACACCTCTGCCATAGGTCACCCCAAGTGGTTCGCTACGTTTGGTGATTTAGCAGGGATGCCCGGGTTCATGGGGTGAGGTTTGTCCAGGTATTGGAGGCGGATGACCAGGACTCACTGAACCCCAGTCCTACCCACCCCTTAAACCCTTTTCCTTCCCAGAACTCTCCTCTCCTGCCTTTCCTTGAAAAAACCCTCCACACAGCATCCCCAAAGATGACATAGGCCCTGAGGGAACTTATTTTCCTCAGGACCTCCTGTGTGGGCTCATGTAAAAAAAATAAAAAAGATATTTAGATTTTTATCGCTTTGAAAACTGTTGACGTTCCGGGTAGTGCACAGCAGGGATACTGTTGCACGTTTATATGCATTATATGGAGAGAATATCCGGTTACCGAAGCGTCCATGCTAGGCGAGTATCCTACTCTGCGCATTGTCATTGCATCTGAGCATAGATGTTGTCTGTTCTCGAGTTATTACATATCTGATGAAACTTCATTCGATGCTGGCCTAATCCGGTACCAGCATCCAGCGCCGGGACCGTCGCATCAATTTCACGAATAGATTTGCTTGTCGTTGCGTGATCATGGGTTGCTACAAATTTGGCACCAACATCCAAGGTTGGGGCGTTCGCAGCAAATTCACAAGTAGACAGGCTTGTCATTGCGTGGCCGTGGGTTGATACATACCCCGCTCCAGCATCCAAGGCGGCGATGATCGTAGCAAGCTCACGAGTAGACTGGATTGCCATTGCGTAGCCGTGGGTTGCTATGTATCCGCCACCAGCATCCACGACCGGGACGGTCGTAGCAATTTCACGAGTTTACTGATTTGCCTTTGTGTGGTCACGGGCTGGTACATCGTCGGACACCGTGGCCGGGACGATCTCAGGGAATGTCAATGGTAGCGCACATCTCAGAGTCACTAACGGCGAGCTGTGTATGCTTGGCACGAACCTCTCAACGGTGTTAACAGTTGCCATGCGTGGCGTCATCATCAGAGCAGAGAGATGCGAGGCTCCGGGCAACGGGGCTCTGGGCTAGAAAGCTCGAAATAAGATGGGCAAGGGTAGTGGACGCAGCGACTTCAAGGGCCTCGGTGAGCGACAGGAAGTTCAGTTGAGAAGTGTTGAAATGTTAAAATTTAAGATTTTTCCATCGCGTAACAAACAGTCCAAATGAATAATTCCAAATGCTAACTGCCGTAAGTAAATTTGATGACTTTTTTGTGATATCAAATGCCATGTTTCCGCATAATACGTTCGATGTAGACTTATTTGTCAAGATTTCAGATTATCCCATGATTTTTCATGGGTCTGCACTTGCATATAATATATATATTTTTTATATTTACAATCAGCGCTTGTTGATCAAGTATGTGAAGGAATATATATTTATTTCTTCAAAATAGGCATATTTACTTTGGGGTGTACAAAGGTATTTGTTTTTCATAAAAAAAAAAAAAAAGAATATATATTTCTTCAAGTTTTGCAAATTCACTTTGTGGCACCATTTTATTAATGAAATAATTAAAAACACTTTGTTTTTACCACAATAAACTTTATTTAAAAGTCAACATGTTTCAAGAACGATGTTCTCTTCATCAGGACATAAAATGTACTAAAACTAAATGATCGAACATAGAACGGCGTGGGTAGAAATGCAAGTAGTGGGGGAGGAGAGAGGTGGAAAGGGAAAAGGAAATGGGAAAGGGAAATGAAAAAAATTTCTAATACAATACAGCTTGCTTTTTATACGAATAATAAATTAAAAAATATATATTTTAAATAACAAGGACAAAGACCAAAAAATGAAAAAATCTGGAGTTAACCAATTGAATTGTAATGACTGCAATCATTTTTACGTAAGTAAAACTTGCAGAAATTTTGAAACGAGGATTAAGGAACATTTGAGATGTCTAAATAGCAATAATTATTCGGAATTTGCTAACCATCTAATTGAATTTAACCATTCATTTGATATAAATACTGGTTTTAAAATTTTACACACTAACGTTAGTGGTTTTCACTTAGATCTTTTAGAAATATTAGAAATTAGGAAAAATGTCAATAGAAATTTAAATATTATTAACAATCAAATTAATTTTGTGATTAACCTTATCTTAAACATATTTCCATTGTAATTTTTTGTCTTTGTTCTTCTAAGCACCCCCTTTCCACCGCCCTCCCTCCCCCTTGTTGATCTTCTAAGCACCTCCCCTTTCCACCTCTCTCCTCCCCCACCACTTCCATTTCTACCCACGCCGTTCTATGTTCGATCATTTAGTTTTAGTACATTTTATGTCCTGATGAAGAGAACATCGTTCTTGAAACATGTTGACTTTTAAATAAAGTTTATTGTGGTAAAAACAAAGTGGTTTTAATTATTTCATGAATATATATTTATAAGACGTACACGAGAGCGCGTCAAAAGTTATTTAAACTTTCGCCAAAACACCTCTACAAGGAATTCTTCCCCTCAAGCATGCGTGCTTAGATTTGGCACGATGATTAAAAACTTCATTCCATTTGTTTGAGTAGGTACGTACAAAGACGAAGCTGAGATTTTATAATATATTATAGGTTATCATTTCAATTGAAAATTTATCTGCAGAATATTCTTTACCAAACTCGTGTCCTAGATTCAAGAGCATAAAAGTTTTTTCTGTAATTCATATTTACCAATGTGAACTGAAAGAACTGCTTTTTATTACTTCGTTTGAATTTTATAGCACTTTCAGCTACTGACTGATTCTTAGGAATTTGTTTGTTACGGAAATGTAAACTTAAACCTATTATAACATTCAGTTTAAAGAAAAAAATAGAAATGTGTGGAGAAATCATTCTAAAACTTCTGTGACAAGCCCCAGGCTCCAAGCTCCTTGGCTTTCTAGGTCACGGGTAAAAATACCCGACAGTAAAAAAAATGTGTCAGTTTTGTTACAAAACTTATTTAAATTTCATAAACTTTATACATTTGCACTACATTCAAGATTGGTATAGCGGGCGAGAGATCCTATCATTTTAGATATCTTTATATTTAAATTCTCTTTCATGTTACATATTGTCTCTATCTCTTTCTCTCTGTGTCTTTCTATACATATCTAAGGGTACGAACGAAAATAAAGTTGGTTTCGGTTTTCAGATTAAAGGCGCTCAGTGCCCGGTTCCACCGGCGGCAGTTGACGCTGAGGTGTGAACAAACAGAACGCGGATAAAACCTGTGCTACCTGCGCGGTAGTCTAAAAGCAGCTTTCAGTTTTTATGAAATGTCGAGTTCGTCACACGACGATTTTTATTCTTGGAGAATCCTTTCTTGAAATTAAGAAATAAAACAATTGTTATTCATCCAATTAATCGTAGAAGAAAAAGTCATTGTGAATACCAACACTTGTTTAGCTTGTTAAGGCGGAAGAAGAAAGATTTTTTAAATATATCAGAATGAATTAGTTTCACTGACCGGCGTCCCCGGCGAGCAGGAATTAAGAATTCATTCCAGTAAAGCTTATCGGCGCCGCCTCGCGCGGACACAAATCTGAACCTGTCTTCACTATGTTCGGCCTGATACGTTTACATACAAACATTCTTGTAGGCACGCCTGCGCCAGTCGGCACCCATGTGCCGACTAATCAGAAAGCCGAAACCCGTTTTGTCTCTGATCGTACCCTAACCGATGATTCTGTCTTATTATTTAGTTATTAGCAGGTAAAAACCCGCTCCGCGGGAAAATTATGTATGAAAACTTCTATTTGAATATTATGGATAGCAGCACTTCCGTTTGTATCTATTAAGTGAAGCGAGTGTGAAGACAGATACTAGCGCATTATTAATTAAGTTATTATTGTTCCGATGAAGCATAGTCCAAGCTAAACCTGTTGAGGTTATAAATAAAATAAAAAATCGTGGGTTAATACAAAGTGCTTGTTTGGTTTAAATTAATGTCTGGCCACAACGCATCTAATGAAAAAGCAATACCTTAAGTACATGTAATTAGGTTCTTGTGAGTTTAGATCTAGATGATGAATACTGCAAAAATAAAAAAGAAAAATTAATTACTTTTGAAAAGATAAAACTTAATAATCACGCAATTTTGGCTAAGTGAAAAGCACTTAATTTAGGGAGAAGTCTTTTAAATTAATTTTTAATAAAATTTCGGCTATTAAATGAAGATTTTCAATGAAATAAAGTAAAATAAAACTTTGCCTTGTACTGAAATTGTTCAAAACCAAAACAAAACCCTTAAAACCAATCAAACAGAGTCTTTGTTAAGTTTTTGGAAAGACAAAAATTTATTGTATTTCTTGGACATTAACTATGTAACAATTTTTAGACTTTTTGTTTTTTGAAGAGTTTTATTAAATGTACATTTGTTACTTAAATTTAATTTTTCCGCGACCGGTTTCGATACAACCGTATCATTCACGAGCAGAATTAAAACATTCAAAACGAGTTTTAATTCTGCTCGTGAATGATACGGTTGTATCGAAACCGGTCGCGGAAAAATTAAATTTAAGTAACAAATGTACATTTAATAAAACTCTTCAAAAAACGAAATGACTAAAATTTACTCGTGAAAAACTAAGAAGGGAGCTTGCGGCGATGGTCACACTGAATATTAAACGGCCATTTACGACCCTTTATGATAATTGAGTGGCAAAGAGCCAAAGATGCCTATACAACAAAACAAAAAAGTTAATGAAGAAATGTGAGTCATATGATGTTCCTCATAAGCCACAAGTGCCCATGGGTACTTCAACAGTGTTATTACTGCGACATTTGACATAGCAATTTTTGCCAAAAACTTTTATATCACACATACATTATTCAAATCAGTCACATTCCTCATTTTAAGGTGATGGCAGTGTGGAAGAAAAGGATTATGTTAATTTTGAGCCACAAGTCGAGTTTATGATTACAATAGCTCTTTTTAAAAAAGAGAATTTATTTTAATGTTGTTTAGGCATGTTTCTTTATTTCGTTTTTACATATTTCTTTATTTTATTTATTTATTTATATATATATTATAGAAATATACCTTACAAAATGATGCTTTGGTCCAACTGGGAAAGTTTTCCGTTTCAGGACAGCCAAATTGCACAATTAATTCATAATATTCTTAATGAAGGAATGGTTTCTTTGTGTCCTTGAAAGCATCGCAAAGATGTGATTCATTATGGAGAACATTAATGGTTGCATTTGGACAAAGGAATGGTTTCTTTCAAAAAGATCGCAAGGATGAGATGCTTTCAAGGTCATTTTGGAGTATTAAAATAGAATAAATAAAATTATAGCATGCGCTATATACATAATATATTTTTTTAAATATTTACTAAGTACTAGATTCACATTTATAAACCAAACTATCTGACAACCAAATATGAATTCTCAATGTATTTATGACTATTCAATTGATATAGAGAATAAACCAGTTTAAGGAGACTTGTCTGATAGAAAAATTTGAATAGGCAACATTCTTTATAGGCACCTTTTTGGTTCCTTGGCTCCTTGTCACTCAATACAATAGTCACCCTTGTCACTTCTTTATCTTCATTCCTTCTCAATGGAGTGCGTTCTAAAATATGATTTGTACGCGAAAGTATTAACAAAATTATTTTAGTTCTTCTTATACCAATAACTGTTTTCTTTCTTAAATAGAATCAGTTTCAATTTGGGAGGCGGGTGTGGGTACCGTCGCCCCGGGATCCATTTATTGGATAACCAACACCCCTGCCATATGTCTATTAGGGTGGGTCACGACTGCATGGGGAATTTTTTTTTCTTGTTTTGATTTGTCTAATAGTGATAAAAGGGTGTTAAATGGAGATATAATCACGTAATTTTTAAAAAAATATTTGGATATCATCGTCTTCCTCCGGATTGACTTTGAAATTTCACATAATAGAGAAAAAACCAACCTTGTTAAATCTTAAAAAAATGTTAGATAAACCATTAAAAATGAACTATTTTTAATAAAACACGAAGTAGAGGGAATATTTAAATTTGTTCATCAAAAAATAAATTTGAATATAATTCATATTATCTCAAGGCAGTGTATTCAAATACCAGCAAAATCCTTCTGACTCTCAAATTTCGGCATTATTTTGTGAAACTCAATTTTGTGAATGATTTCGTCAAAATTTATTATATTTGCTAAGGAAGAGTACAAAAAATATGGTTTGGTAAAAAAAAAATAAAAAAATAAATTTCTAAAAAATATTACAATTTTCAAAACTTTGAAGTGAATCCGGAGGAAGAAGATCGTATCAGAAAATTGAAAAATTTTAAACACGTCGTTTTGAACCCATTTGGCACCCTTTTATCGCTATTAGAATTTAAAAATAATTTTTTTGTTAAATGACCCACCTTAATGTCTATCCAAGTAGTTCGCTATGTTTGGTGACTTAGAAAGGGTGTCCGGGTTCGAGGGTGAGGCTTGTCTTGAGGCTTTCTTGGCGGCGGGTCCTTTTGCCAACCTACTACGTGGCGGATCGGATCAGTAGACAGGTTGAGAGAGACCTTTATACCTTCCCAGCCGGACACTGTCGACCCATCGCCTTTCTCCACAGTGGGAGGGATGGATTCATACGTTCGTCACTCCTGAACACAACGACTCCCAAGATTCCTACCCACCCCTATACCTTTTCCTTTCTAGAATAAAAAAGACTTTCCACAAAGCAGTCCCAAAGATGCACTGAGGGAAAAACAGGCACTGAGGGATTTTTCCCTCATTGCCTCCTATGTGGAGGTAATGTAAAATGTTTTTTTTTTAAATTTTGTTTTGTATGTATTTTTCCTATTAGTTGTTTGAAAAAAATCTTGCATACATCTTATTCTAAAACAAAACAAAACCAATTTATGGATCATTTCAATTTGATTTCTACTAAATGTGTTTCATATTATCTAGATTTATCTACTTTCCTTAAGAGGGAATAACCAGACAAAACCAGAGTGGAAGATACTATCAGTATCGCCCTGGTGTATAACCACCATTCAGAATTGAACCGTTGCTTGAAATGGCTTTAGCTGTGTTTAGTGACCAGATCTGAATAGGTACTTCCCCACCTTCCTCTTCTCTATCTCCTTCCCCTCCCCACTACCTTCAGCCTCACAACATACCCCAATTGGGGTTGCCATAGTCTCACTGGCTCCAGACGGGAGCAGTTGGGACTCTTGTGCGGTATTTCATATATAAAAAAAAACCGGAAATATATCATTTTTAAATCAACTTTAAGACGTATTGACTCTTTTCCACAAAAAAATTATAAATTGATTTCGAAAAACTGTTCTTTTATTTAGTGAAGCTATATTTAAAATTTTGAGAAAATTGTTTATTTTTAGTACAATAAGGTACGACCGCAGGTCGTTATGCATTTCAAATCATATATAATCGTGCAGTAAAATAAATCAATAAACTATTTAGGAAACCAACTCTTCAGAATTTAAATTTTAGCTCACAAAAAACACAAAAAAAAGATCCGCGGCCTTGTTTTGTGACGAAAATACTTCAGTTCGTCTATTTATTTACGGTCTTAAAAACTCATTTACTTTCTTATTTTGCTTAGACATTATTGAAAAATTATAAAGTACATAATTTTAATTGTTTTATCATCACGAGTTTGAGCATTTTTGAATGTGGGTATTTATCAAAGCAAATTTGGAAAGAAATAAAATCGATATTGAGAAAAATTAATCTTTCTCATCGGAACCGCCCTATACCGTTGCAAGGGTACAATGGCAAGATCATCGTTCGACAAAATTTAAATTCTCGGCCGCTGGTTTTAAAGCTAGCGTTTGATTTTCACCAGCAAACCCTTCTGTAAACATGTCAGGAATGTTTTAATAAGAGACATTTCACATTCCAATTCACATTTTAAAGGCTTCAAAGAACTTAAACAGGAATTTCGTGAAATGTCTGTAAATACTTCTTGAAACTTCGCAGATAAACTTTGTGGCGTCATTTTTAATAAAATGAAAACAAATAACTTTATAAAATCACCACTATATAATCAATATTATCAACATGTTTCGAAAGCTACGTTTTCTTCGTCAGGATAAGATAAATTAAAAAAAAAACAAAAGACACACAAGTAAAGACAAATAAGAACTATAGACAAAATATTAAGGGAAGAGGTGATTTATTATTAAAATTATTAATTACTTAAGTATTTTTATTGTCTATAATTTATTCCCAGAGTGGAACTTTTAAGAATTGAAAAAAAACAGTATATTTAAAAAAATAAATAAATAAGGTGCCGGTAATCCGGGCGTTTATTAATATCAAGAGTTATTTACATTTACATATATGTGCGCTACCCGACTCACTAGACAATATCTGTTCTGAGCCGGGTATATCTCGAAAACAATTTCAAACGAAAACAACTCTTTAAGTAAGTAAGAATTATATACAATTTAAATAGGTACCTGTGTAACTAAATTTGATTGATTGTTCTTATAATCTGCAAAAATGAATATTTGTAATAAGTATATGAAAAATGAAAATTTGAATAAAAAACTGAAATTGGTGGCACGCGAGCTGTTTGAAAACTGAATGTACTGAGACTGAATATATGGCACGCGAGAGGGGGATTGGCGGGATGGAGGAGCGAAAGAGGGGAGAGGGAAGTCGGGGAAGGTGGAGGGGGAACGCGTGAGGGAAAAGGACATGGGAGGTAAAGAGGCGGCGGAGGGGGAACAGAATGAATGGGAAAGGACACGCAGGGAGAAACAATTTCTTTGTTAGGTGGCATTGCAACGTATGCCTGAAAACTGTTAAATAATAAAATAGAAGAAACCACGGGACGAAACGGATAAAATGATGTGTTCGATTTAAAAAAAAATCTGTTTCCCGTGGACTGCCGTTGGCGCGCCTAGGACGCGCCATAAAAATCATATTTTGAGATGCGATTTTAACCCTTAATTATAAAGAAAACGTATGAAAGACAAGGTCAGAATCGCTTGCGCTATTCACGCACTGCACAATGCCGGGACCTAGAGTGCGTCTAGTCCCTTCCAAATATTAAATAATAATTTATCTGTGGATTCTGGAAGCATCTTTCTCAACTGCCAAATTCGGAACGAGTTTAGTGCGTAGCAGCTGCAGGAAAAACCTCCGAAAAAAAACAAATTCAGCGAATAAACGTAAGTAATATTGTTTATACGTATAGTTTATTGTACATAGCATGTGTTACGGTAAATTTAAAATACGAAAAGTGAAAATAAGCCGACAATATTTCGTCAAAGTAAATTCCATTTTGTATTGAGACAAATTTTCGTGTTTGTTTTCGAGCTTTGTGTGTGATGTTTCGTAGATTTTGCAATGTTTATTGTTTCATTTTGTAGAAAAATCAATTGAGATAACATATCAACACCTTTGATTTGTTCATATTTAGTTTTTATTTTACGAAAAATGAAATTCCGGGCCACGGACTCTTCAAATACGGTTGAATAAAATCTCTTGATTTTGGCGGTTGATTTTTACATCTAAAATGCGTAATGTTATAAAGATTTGTACATCATAATGTAGAGAAAACTATTTAGATTATGTATCAAATCCTTTGTTTTGTCAATATTTAGTAAAAATATTCTAAATAAATAAATAAACACGCCGGCCGGTCGCTCACATGTATTGGTGTTATTTTGAATGTATGCGTGAACGCCGTTTGTCAAAATTTCGTAGCACCTGTGGTGCCCTCTCGTGATAATGTGGGTAATTTGAATTCTTCATGAACATTTTTATGTAATCATACTGGGTGGATACGATAACATGTTTAGTTTTTTTATAGATAATTTTTCAATTTTTATAAATTTTTCAATTATTCATGAATAGTAATAAATATCACAAAATAATATCAGTTAGGTTTGTTTAAATTTTTTTTTGTTTATATTATATTATGAAGAAGAAAAAAAAATACGAAGTTTTTCTTTCGAAGAACTTTCTTAAAAAATTATAAAATATTTATAAATATAAGCGTATTGATGATTATATGATGTGATATACATGATTGTTTCTATTGTTATAGAATGGCAGATGGAGAAATTGTCCGTGAAACACCCTCAACATCCTCCACGTATCGGGCTCCGACGACTCAGGTAATTATAATAACACTTGGCTAACTTCAACAGTGCCATTTTTGACTTGTATTACCTCAAGGGCGTTTTACATAGCTATATAATTTTTTCTTTTCTTTCTGTCTATAGTTTGCCGGCATCCAATTTGAATATGAAGGCTTCAGTGACGATGAGGACACGCTCGAAACCGCTGTGCCTCCATCGTTGCTGGAGGAAGGAAGGCAATCTGAGGACGAGTTGGAGCCGTTGGAGGAGGAGGACGAAGAAAACCCGGAGGAGCAGGTCTTCACCTGGTCGGGGATTTCTCCACATTCGCGGGCCAGCGTGAGAATTTTGCCGTCCTTCAGCCTAGCCCATCAGCAGAGGTGTTCCCTCCGATTATTTGTTGAATGGGTGTTGCATTCGTTACTTGGATTTTGTTATCTGTGATTGTAATTTGGTACTGGTTGTTATCATTTATGGTTTTTATTATTTATTGCACGTGTATTTATGCATCATTTGAATACAAATGTTTACTGAAACAAGTGCATTGTGCATCTTTGCATTGGTTGAAGTTTCATGTCCATTCATTGTATCTTCCACTTTTATTGAGGACAGAAACAATAACTAAAAATTTGAATATTATAATAATAAATTTATGTATGTGTAAAATGATTTTTTTTCGTAGTCCGGAGCCCTACCTCTCGACTAAAGTTTGAAAAACGTGTTTCATGTATTATAAAACTGAATTCAATTTGATGAAAAAAATATCTCCAACTTTTATTTTTATTGAACCACACAGTATCTGAATTTAAAAAAATGTATTTCGGGTATTTTCATTGTACATAAAATTGAAATAAATATAATTAAAAATATTAGCAAATTTTATTTATATTGTCATGATTGTGTCACCCTGTACTATGAAACCCATCTTTATAAGGCAACGGCGGCCATCTTGGATAAGTAAGTTCATTTCGTTGGCAGAATTTGGTAAGGTAAACTCCACATACTTTCATTGTTTTTGATATAAATTCATTATGGAAATAATAGACTTGAGATATCACCAAAAAGATAGTTTTATCTACATTATTTTGATGTAATTTTTATAATATTTCACAAAAGAAAAGTGACAAAAGTTAGCTTCGTAAGATTGTCGTAGAAATGTCAATTTTTTTACGCCACATTGAACAATAATATTTTTAGCATTATTTATTTACGGGTTTCTATTACAAAATAATATTATTTGTAACAACAGTTGTATAAACTACCAAAATCTGAAATAATTGTTATAATAAACTTATAAAATGCGACACAAAAAAATTCTAAAGTGCACACTTGGCGTTTGAATTTTTTTTGATAAAATGAAAATATTTTACATTTTCAAAGAAGTATCAATGTCATTACTTCTTTGATAGCACCTTTGAATTGTTTTTTTTCACGTAGGGTGTCTATTCAGGTTTGTGTAAAAATAAAAAAAATTGTTCATTTTTGTATGGATATATTTTTTTTACATTTGTTGGCGGAATAGGAAAATTTTTATACATTTTTTTTAAAAGTTAGCTATTCTGGGAAAACTTGTACAGATATTATCATGTAATATATATAAATAATAAGATACATTATCTGTCAAACAGAAAACATTCTAAAAAAAAACAATTTCTTTGTTTTTATACGGATATTTGAGCAAAAGTCAGGAAGGTAATTTCCGCGCAGTTTTTCGAAATACGGCTGGCATTTGACAGGTTAACTATTTAGTTCACATGACGACAATGAAAAAATTGATTTGTCCCAGCCCCGGACCCATTGTCTTAGTGTGAACAGAAGTTAAGAGAACAAAACAGCATGGCTGGCTTTCTCTGCAGGACAATGAAAAGCAATTTTTCAAGATTTTCTTCTGAGATAACGCTTATATTTATTAATGTAAAAATTTGTGCACATATTACGTTAACTTTTAACTGTATTTTAACATTTTTGTATTTGTAAAAATAATAATTTTGAAAGCTGCTATAGCTGATCTCCAAAATCAAAAAAGGCGTCTTGCGGTGACCACCATATTTCTAGACTGGATCATTTAAAATAAAAAAGGGTTTCGTTAAAGTAATGAATTCAAAGTACAAAGCAAAATAAATTTTTTGACAAAATGGCGGCTTTTCAAAAAAAAAAAAGTTTTTTGACAAAATTTTGGCCTTAAATTGTTTATAAAAAAGATATTTATCGGTGAGAAACGACCTTCGAATAATAACTAAAAATATATATTTAGGAAGCTTGTGTTAAAATTTGAGACTGATCGGTTCTGCCGTTTCCGAGACATCTTGGTCACCGACTTTAAAAACACAGTTTTTCACACACAGAAAATTCTAAGTATGTAACCCCTTTAAACACGCACGGACAAGACAGTGGGACGTAATAATCTAGAACTCGCTTATAACGCGCCGCGACGTGAATCCGTTTTCGCAGCGTTCCGCGTTTGAACTACGGCCGAATTTTTGTATTGTCCCGTTGTCCTGTCCTGCGTGGTCGAGGCTGTTCACGGAACAGGGACAATACAATATTGTATTGTGAACGGTGTTCAATTATGCGCCAAGCCCATATTACATTATACATCTGTGGCTACAGCTGAAAAAACGCAATAAGTACATGAATTTGGGCTTGAAACTATTTTGGTATCAGTGACAGCAAATATGTGCATTACCGTGGACGAATTTCTGACATTCCCGTACAATAAAACGGTCGAAACAAGAAGAAAACCCATTTGTGTACACCATTTGCTCGAACAAAGTGTGTTTACTAAAGTACTTGAACTTGGACAAACAGATAACTTAGCCGACTGCTAAAGAAAATTACGCTTTTCAGTTTGGTGTCTATATGCGAGTTGTTCTTATCTGTAGCACAATTTGCGACTATTTTTTCAATTGAGTGTCTGCTTTATTATTATGTTTCTTGCGCATGTGTTTTGACAATATAAACGGGAATCCTTTTCAGGAAAAGAAAAATAAGGGAAATATTCGAAGAAACACGAACAGCCATAGACGGCCTCCGTGATTGAGGGCGAGGCTCTAGCAATCCGAAGGATGCGGGCTCAAATCCCGGCATGCACAAATAAATATAATTTTAATTAATTTGATCGATTTGTGTTATTTCAAAATTTTATTCATTTCAATTAAGAGGAACGTATGCCCTGCCCATTTCGGTCAGTTTCATACAAATCTTTAATTTGGATATAAGATCAAAATACCCGATCAAATTGAAAAATTATTTTTGTAATCAAAAGGTTTATCAAATATCTAGTACGGATGTGAGCTACTTTCTTTATGTTTGCTTTAAATTATAAGATATAGGCCATAAAAGATTTTAATGTTTCAGTTTGGTTGCGTTAATTCTTGGGTATTTTGATCTAAAATGGGCCGCGCATACGTTCCTCTTAATATGTAGCGTAATTGTGGCACGTTCCAAAGTGAAAGATTCTTTCAGTATCGCTCTGGTGTTAAAACACCATTCATAATTGAAATATTGCTTGAATTGGCTTTAGACGTATTTGGTGACCACATCTGAACAGCTGGGTATTTACCTCTAACAAATCTTCTTCTCCTCGTAACTTATAACAATACACAATTGGGGATGTCATAGTCTCACTGACCCAAAGCAGAAGCTTGTGACTCTTCTGAGATAGTCCATAAATTTGAATTAGCCTCGCTTGCAAAGACAAAGAAAGTGTTGACAGGTTTGTGTCGCAAGGACCAAGACGGAAGAAGTGCGAAGTGCGGGGTATTGCCACGGTTACTACGAGTGCATAGGGCACGCGGGTAGAAAACAGTTAAGACCGAGACGGGGGACGGAGGAGACGAGTGGTGGCGTTCCCCGCCCAGCGGCGTGATGCTGGGCAGTGAATGAAGAAAGAAGAGGTTATAGCGAGTTCAAGAAAGTGATTTACGAAACGTGTATTCCCCGCCCGGCTACGCAGAGCGGCGATCAGGCGCGGCCAGTGGCCAACGTACGAAAACAATGGCGAAGACTGGAGGAGACTTGACTCGGCTAGGGAGGCCTGAGCTGCTGAACTGCAGGAGCTGCCGGCGAGGACCTCGGCCTTACCAAGGCATCCGCAGAGAACCAGAACCCAGTGACAAGCGAAGGTAGTTTTAGTGAACAATTAACTTTAACGGCGTGAACAATAGAGAAGCAACCCCGAACCATATGACAACTAGTTAAGATTTAGATATAAGTTAGATATAAGTATAATTAAGATTATGTATACCTACCTAATTAAATTCCAAAGCCAAACCTAATTAAATTCCTTTCATTTAAAGTCTTTATAACTAAATGCATCCCCCTTTGTTCCGACCCAAGCGACCCGAACCGGAGAGAAGGCAGAGCGGAGAAAGTACAGTACAGAGGTATGTAATAAAAATGCATTTATTTAAATATTCAATGATTATTTCTGAGCTAGTTACCGGAGCAATACGTTATGTTACAGATTATTCACATTGAAAAAAAAAATTTATCGAAGAGCATTTTTTTTAAATTTTATTTTCTTATAAATTACACAAAACGGTTCGTCCTTCCTGTTAGGCTCCATTTTTAATATAAACATCATAATATGTATATCAGACAACGAAAATAAGTATGCAGGAACATACGAGTAAAGTGGATTTTCTGATCAAATAGTGGAGTTGACAATATCGTGTCACTTCTTGGATTTGTGATAAGAATAAGTAAACAATTTTCCAAGCCCGAAGCAATAACATCGATGTTCAACTGCATTATACGATCAAAATTAGAATATACTTCTGCTGTTTGGGCCCCATACCAGCAAATATACATCGATTTATTGGAACAAATTCAAAAAAAGTTTCTAAGGTATCTTTATATGAAAATGTATCACGCGATTTCCGCGATTTATGCATCACCTGGATTTGGTCTCTGAAACTCGCTATGAAAGTCTCCAATCTAGAAGGAATGGAACCCTTACAGAACAGCTTTTAAGATTATAACCTATTAACTTTTACCCGCGGCTTCGCTCGCATGATATTAGGGAGAGATTACTGTACCTCCCCTCCCCCCCTACCACCCTCCCCCCTATCGCATTCGATACATTTATTCCCGGTACATTCGGTTTTCAAACAGCTCGTGCGCCACCTAAATTTCGTAATGCCAGAGTTCAAAGAAAAAAGAATTATCCAATTTGGTGCAGTCGTTCGGAAGTTATGCGCCTACAACCATTTCTGAGATTCATTTTTATTTTAATATATCAACATCAATTCCACGGCAACGATTTGTTGCTGTGGAAACGATGTTGTGTGTATAATAAATTAACATTTATAATTTCGTAACTCCAGAGTAAAACATTATATACGGCCTATATTACTCGCATATAATGTAGCTTTCTATTGATGAAAGAATTTTAAAAATCGGTTTATTGTTTTATGCGTGAAAGCGTAACAAACAAACACATGCAGTTTTGCAATTAAAATATTAAAAGGTATAATAGTATAGATTACATTGACAGCCCATACCTTTTGGAATGCTAAAAATTTAGGTACCGAACAACTACCGCCAGGGTCGTCACCACGACTTGCTCTGTATTCCGCACGGCAGAACAGACGTTCTGGCCCAGCACAAGAGGTATGGTGCTATTATTTTAAATGATATCTCTAGGTCTCTTGTCATTTTCAACATTGGCCTTGAAGGTTTCAAGAGTCATTTTAGGCAAGAACTCTTGTAAAGAATGAAATTATTGTGAAACTTTGGTTTAAAGTTTTGTTTGTATCATGTGTATTGCAATAGGATTATATTAATCTGTAATGCACGAAAAATACCACAAAGAGTTTTTCCTCCTCTTCGGCACTCTTCAACCTTAAGATTTCAATAGCTATTAGTTTTTCATTTCTTCAACGTGAATTTTGAAATAAATCCTACTAATATTAAATTAATTTTATACGTTTAGCCATTGCTATATACCATTGCTAACTGCAGAAAATTTAATGACTCGTTTTTTAACGATTGACTTACGTTTATTTCGTTAAATGAGACTTTTTTGGGTCTTTTCACGCTTAGAAGGCAAGCGTGTATGAATTTAATTTATTTTCTTCATTGAAATTTGTTACACACCTAAATCACGTTTTATGAAAATTTTGTAATGCGCCAAATTTTGTTATTTATAGAGAGAACAAGGAAGCATAAAGACAAGGAAATTTAGGTACCTCGTTTCACTTTTGGCATTAATTTATTCCAAATTTATTCTCGGCTCTTTACTTAAAGCACTTTGTACAAACGAAAACAAACAACTTTAGAATATTTTTAGCTTCTTGCAATGTTTGAACAATTTATCTTTCATGTCATGCCAGCTAGAAACGTGACAAATCATGGGGTACTATAATTCCAATTTCGTATAAGACATTTGATGTCATATTATGTGTGTAAGTAATTTCTTCAATGTTTGTCTGTATTATTAAAACAATCAGTTTCACTTTTGAAATCGACACTAAAATTTAAAGCAAGCCCAAATTAAGATTTCATTGAACAAAGTTTTACAGGTAGGCACAATTACACCGTAAAAGTGTCATATAAATATATGTTCTTCTTTTTTTTCGTATGGTGGGGGGTCAAGGAGGGACATCTAGGTCTGCGAGCCAGTCTAGGGCCTCAGGCGTTGCCCTGTGGACCTCATCAGTCCCGCCGGGGAATGAATGGAGCGGGCATTCGTTGAGCAACATGTTGAGCAACATTACAATAAAAAATGAAAAAAAAATTCTACAACACAACTATTTAAAAAAGGAAAGAAGCTCAAAAAAAATTAAGTTCTTTAGTAAGTTTAGACCCCGCAAAGCGATTTACTCGAATACCTGTCAAAAGTAAATACTTTGCAAAATATATTTAGAGAGTGGTTTTATTCGCCATTTCTACGTTTTCCTCAGTATTTATTCTGTTTAATGTTGTTTTCAAAATTGACGTTATCAATCTTTCACTCCGTAAAGAATTGTTTAATATTTATTGTTTTTTTGTTATGTATTTTTTTAATATGAATACCTCACAAGAGTCCCAGCTGCTCCCGTCTGGAGCCAGTGAAACGATGGCATCCCCAATTGGGGTATTCATATTGGGGATGGAGATGGGAAGAGGAAGGTGGAGAAGTACCTGGTTATTCAGATCTGGTCAATTTCAAGAAACGTTATTTTAAATGAATTAGTTGTGAAATAAAACAAATCAATCGAATAAAATTTATTTTCACACGCCAGGATTCGATCCCGCAAGGTTTGTGAGTCAAAAGTCTTACCCCTCTACCAATTGTAAAATAATTTTGTTTGGACATCATTTTATCTAATCGTAGTATGTAAACCAACCAGCTTCTGCTTGTTCCGCCTGAATCTTTCTCGGGGTTTCATGAAAACATAATAATATGTATACTCAGGGTTTCATAAAACAAAAAAAACACTAATATACTCTCAGAGTTTCATAAAAACACACTAATATTCTCTCAGGGTTTCATAAAAACACACTAATATACTCTCTGAGTTTCATAAAACAAACTAATCCCTGAAACTCAGTATTTTCAGGGAAGAGAAACACGTTTAAAATTGGGCGAATCGATAAATCCATTAATTTATTTAAGGGTCCACTATTCGAATTTCAACCGATTTTTTACATATCTCCCTTAAACATTTGAATTTTTTAAGCTCTTAAAAAAATATATGTTATTTTTGAAGATAATATCTAGATACGTTCCACGCCGAAACGCAAATTATATGAAATTCCCTCGATGGAAAAAAATCGCAAAGTATGCTCAGAAAATTATTTAAAACAGGTCTATTTCTATTATTTTATAAGTTATATTTATGAAAAAAATTCACAAAGTTTCTTTAAATGATACTTAAGATATTTGCTCTTTTTTAAACGAGTCATGTTTTATTAAGCTTTTTCACCATTTTCGCTGCGATTTCATCACTTAAAATATTAGCGCGCTCTGTCCAACATTCGTAATTACACATCTCTCCATCTTCTTCTTTTTCAGCCGAATAGCGCCGCCTTAATAAATAGATTTTTTTTTAATTCTTCGGGATTTATATATTTCTAGAGCTTTTTAATTATTTTGGCGTTGATCTATACCATTTCTGTGAAATTCATCTCTTCAATCGGTCAATGCGATCAATCATTACAATTATTGTAAATATTACTTTATCAACTCAATAACATGGTGTAACTCTAAGTGACCAGCACAGGTACGGGGGCTCCATCGAGGCCAGAGTTAAGTTAGCCTCTCAGAAACTGGGCATACTGTACAGGGCACGCAGATACTTTAATAGTACACAACTGCTAACCCTGTACAAATCGCAAGTGCACCCCACGGTTGAATTTGGCAGCCACCTCTAGTCTGGAGCCCCAAAATACCTGAAAAAAACCCTTGACTCTGTGCAGAAACGGACGGTCCGTTTGATAGACTCTCCTAACCTAACAAACGGATTGCAATCTTTAGAGCACAGGCGCCAGGTGGGAATGCTGTCCTTGTTCTACCGGTATAACAATGGAAGATGCTCCGAGGAACTAGCGTCATTGATACCCTCGGCACCGGTGCATAGTCGGGAAACACGCCAAACGCGCGCTCAACATTTGTACACGGTTGACATTAGTCACATGAGAACGAGTCGTTTCTACGACTCGTTCTTGAGTTCAACAGCTCGGCTGTGGAACGATTTGCCGGCCTCTGTATTTCCTCCCTCCTACAACATGGGTCTCTTCAAGACATATGTTCACTCCTTCCTCTACTCAAAAAAACCCTCCACACAACATCTTCAAAGATGACATAGGCCCTGAGGGAAATTATTTTCCTCAGAGCCTCCTGTGTGGAGTTAAATGTAAAAAAAAAAAAATAACATGGAAGTTTTTTTATTTACATTATAATTATGTGAACCTACAAATGATTTCTACACGTGAAAGTGTTATTGCATTTCTTGTTAGAATCGGACAGGCAGGTACTATTTTTGCCATTTACTTTCCCATATGTATGCATTTTAGGAAAATCCCCGGTAGAGGGCGACAGCGAGTATAGTATTTGTATGAAAAAAAAAACGATGAAAGATGCTCGTTCAACTGTGTTTCTTTCAAAGCGGGAAGATATACAAGCAGCTTGGGAGCTACCGGTTGTCTGTTCGCAGAACAAATCTACTTACACCAAGTAATTTAGAGAGGTAACTCTTAATTTAAACTAAAAGCACAAAGCTAACTTCCTTTTGCCATCTTTACTTAACTTAGTGAAGAAGTCCGAAAAATTAACAATGTTAATTTTGCTCTTTGAGTATAGTGCGTACTTACGTAAGTTATGTAACAGGGAAATAATATATGCACTATTACGTTGTTCAGGTTTCAGGAGAAGCACAACTCTAATTTCACGAAGAAGATATTTTGTGCTTATAATGTGATGGTATGTTAGCATATAAAAAATAATGCTTTTACAGAGAAAACCAAATCTCCGGTTTCTTTGGTCTTAAGTAAGTTAATTTAATTTAATAAACTAATTTATTTTCAATGGCGAAGGGGTTAAATTACATCTGATTAAAGTAAATTAAAGTTATCTCCTAGTTACGAGTTTAATTATTGTAGTTAAAATACCGTTTTCGAAATTGATTTTTCCTAACGGGTTAAGTTCCACACTCCTTCAAACTTAGTTTTAACTGTTAATGTATGAGAAACTAATTTTTTCAGATACCTTGAGCGGCACTTTAGTCAAGTCGTTAGGCAATTTGTTAAATTAATTAGTTAAGCAGTGGTTCTGAGTGTTCCTCATTAATGTGTTTCGGGGTGCTGATTATGAATCCAAGTTTCGCAAAAAAAAAAAATGGTTCGAATTAAAAAAAAAAAACTGCTTTTTTATTTCAACTCAAAAACTATCAACTATGGGAAAGTTATGTTTCAACTAAAATAATTTGCATTATATTTCCTACAATTTAGGAGCTTACAAGTTTTTTTCCGACACGTTCTATTGTTAATTGAAATTTGATGAATGAATTGTTATACTTGTATACAATATAGCAATACTGTATACAATACAATTCTTTGCAAAAGTCGGGTACTTTTGAATTTGACCACAATTTTCTAAAAGTTGATTGTTTTTAAGATAGTTACAAGTAATAAAAAAAATTATTATGTTTTGGCTAAAACTCAAATTCCAACCATATTTTTGTTGGCAATACTCGGATTCGAAATCAACACGAAATATTATTAACTATCTAACTAACCATCTCGCCGTTTTCTCGCAAGGGTAGGTAGAGAGGATGGACCGTCAAACAACTCGGTATTGGCACACACTCTTTGCCTCACTCACATTCATACATCGTCTCATACATACTCTTCTATTATTCTGACTTTTGACATGGCCCGACTCAAGTATCTGATTCACATCATGCCATCACTTCCTCGGGCGACCCCAACATCTTCTACCATTGTCATGCATTCTTCTTACACTACTTTCTTCGTTCATTCGCCCTACATGCCCAAACCATCAAAGGGTTCCTTTTTTAATCTTACTCATTACGCTAACATCAGCCTAGCATTCTTTGCGGATCTCCACATTTCTCGCACGATCACACATGGTTTTACCACACACACGCCTGAGGATCTCATTTCAAAAGCATTTAGTCTACTCTTATTCTTCCTCTGCCAGTTCCATGCCTCGGGGTAGGTACCTGCTAGCTTTACGTCATACCTCAAATAATTAAGAATGTATTTAAATTAATTGTGTATTTATTTATATATTTAAATTAAAAAGTTTGTTGGATGGTATTTTATTGGTTCTTTTTTTGCCTCTTCGAGTGTCCGTACCAAATATTCGTAATGAAACAAATGAACACTATTTGTTCTTACTTCGGCGGTCGATAAATTGTTCAAAATTATACATCAGGAGAACAATCTCATTTAGTAAAATTATAGCGGTTAACTGGACAGAGAAGAGCTAAAAGGGACTGGAACAATAGTGGTCTAAACTAAACAATGGCTGGAACATAATTATAATCATGGATAACCAAAACAATGATGTATTATCACGCTTATGTCCGTCCCTCGCAACTGGAAATTTCATCAGTAGGGAGATGATAAATGAAATAAGTTTAACATATTTCAGTAAAGGGCTCTCCAAAACATAGTAGGCACTTACTAACAAAAACCTATAAGGTGATAAAATAACTCACACAATTATTATTACAACACTTTTATATTATGGAATATTGTATTCTGGCAAAAATATACATCTTCTACGAATATTTTTTGTTTTGACGATAATTCAATCATATGCTTTCCCAAACGTTTACATCAATGCACATTAATGCGTGTTATTCCATGAGCTATTTCAGTGGGAATTCAATCAAACGCATCTCCCACAGTCCATAACAACAGATCAGACGAAACAACGGGTCTATAGAAAATAGAAATAGTTTGACATACCTCTGGCAAGCCTCGTGCCACGGCGTGGGATGAGCCAGGGCTGACACGAGCGGGATAGGCGCTGCGGTGGCGAGGGCCCCCACCCACACAGCTCCAATGGCAGCTTGCGCCGCTGGCTTGGAGAGCCGTGGCCGCAGTGGACTTGTGATAGCCCTGCAGCGGTCCGCTGCTAAGGCTACCAACGTGTACGCACTCACCAACACTGACACAGCCTGCGAATAGTTGACCAGTCTGCACAGAGTCACTCCAAAAGGCCAGTGGTTCAATACCAACTGTGACATGAAAGAGAACGGTACGCAAAACAGAGACATCAAAATATCCCCCAAAGCCAGATTGGCTATGAAATAATTGGTCACTGTTTGCATCCGTGGAGTAGCGCGCACCACGTAACAGACTAATCCATTGCCCACAAGGGCCACGCAGAATATAGCGAAGTAAAGGAAGGAGACTGTTGCTTGAAAGCAAGCTGAGGCTAAGAACGACCCTTCCTGAAATCCTTCTCGGCAATCCAACGTGATGTTGCTTGTCATGTTGGGGTTAAACGTGTCGTTCATTTCACCGCTGTCAACATAATGGTGAGGCCATAAGTTTGTCCATTCTAATTCACTCGAAGTCTCTATTGTTCTAACAACCCCTTCGGCTAAGGTTGTCAGTTCCTCCGTAACGGAAGGTGTAGAACTCATTTTTATTTTTGCGAAAATTACAATTTATAAATTCCCATTTAAGGAAAATTCAGGCTTCTTTCTTCGTAAACAAACATAAATTTGAGTTCACATTTTGAGAATCATGTTTTTAATGCCAACGGCTTGTGTTCTCTGAGGCTTACATTCCACGTTTTAAAAGCGAAGCAGCTGCTGAAACTGAAACAAAAGAAACAAACACAGTGTAAGTTTTATATTTAGATAAAGTGTGTGTGAAACATAGTTTAATAGTATCAATTGTTGCTTACACATCCGCCAACAAAAGTATTTGAAAAACTTACAGTCTTCTGATTACGGATCCTCTTGTTAGCGGTGTTGTTATGTTTATTACGTGTTTGTTGTATAATCGTTTTATACGTTACAAAGAAATAATCCTTTGTTTACAAATGGGCGTGAAAATCGCTTTTGGTATTCCTAGTTACTTTGATATGTCGGAAATGGCGACAAAGGAAACGTTTTATTAAATTTTGAACTTTGAATGAAGATTGGATTTTAATGCATCTTTTACCACCTATCGAAACATTATTAGTTGTTTCTTAAAGTAGTTAAGTTGAAACGTGATCTAATTTCCAAAATCTGTGACCAATAATGGTGCGGCGGCTTGTGGAACACTTACCATGTTTTGAAGTACACTTGACGTTTTAAAAGATTAATGCATTAGCTACGTCTTAATAATATTAATATTATGCCTGACAAAACAATAATTAAAGTTTGAAATCCAATTATATAGTTGAATAATCAGGATAAACGTTATTGTGTTTTGTTTATGGTGAAGGCGATTGGCGAAGCCGATGACATAAATCCATCTGGAGAAATTTAGAATTAATGATTAATTTTAATGATTTAAATTATATGATCGTTGTAATATATGCTTGTTCCCGGAATGCCGTTTTCATAAAACCCGGCATAATAAATACTTAATTTAAAATATACATAATAATGCAGGTTGTCTACGTTATTTTTTAAAATGAAAAGGTTTTCAAAAAACCTCGTTTCGTGATGCAAATTTCAACGTAACTTCGATTGTATTAATTAGATGATTCGATTGTATTATTTTTGAAAAAGTGACATTCGATTGTATTATTTTTGTATTTCACCAGTTTTCTGATAGTTTTATCGTCGTTAAATTATTCATGTTCTATGCACATCAGCGCTAGAATGGAGAAAATTGGATGGAGTTTTTTTTCATTCACATAAAAGGATCTTGGTAAGGCGGAGTTCAAAGTACGACAGTAGCGGTCGTGACTTTGAGTCAATATTGCCACGACAAAGCGACAGTGTGATGCACTAGAGAAATGTATGGGAACGTATTCGAATTCAGCGGACACATCAGTAATGCGGAGTACCTACTGACGCGCAACGGTAGCGTCAGATCCGTGTGCTGTAGGGATTGATTTATAGGTGATTGATTGACACTTGTAATTATTTTTTTTTAAATTGAGTGATTTGGAGATTTTGCCGAGGCGAGTTTCTTATACTTAGCGCCTCCGTACATTACGCTACTTGCAATCTATTCTAGCCTCATGCGCGTAGCATCCGCGCCACTCGAGAGTACCCCCCATACGATTTTGCTAGTGTTCGTACACGACGCTGCGGGGCGACTGTTGGTTCAAAGTTAGTTGCGCGATATTGACGGTGCTGATCGCGCGCTACGTATCGTGGCATTCGCGTCTGCTACTTTCGTTTGACGTTTGATAAAAAATGGCGTCTGAACAAGAAAATAACCTTAAATTTGTTCTCGAAGTGGAAAAAAATACCTGTTTATACAACTACACGTTACCAGAATACGTTAGAAAGGATTTAGTGGAGAAGGCGTGGATTGATGTTGGAAGAAAAGTCAATTTGACAGGTGCGTAATGTTGTTTACTTTTGTCATAAATAATATCAAACACAATAATTGAACTGCCAAGGTAGCGAAGCCTGAGGAGTGATAAAATAGTTGGCTAAATAATTCCTCAGATTTTGTGGAGATGAAAGGGGGGAAATCTCTAGATGCTCAGCATCCAAATGTGTGTGGCCTTCAGCCTGCGCCTCGAATTCACGGGCGCGATATGGAATGCCTTCTCGTTTTCGGACATAATTGTGCAAAACGCACACGGCTTTGACGATATCAGCTGCCTTTTGCACTGATTTACATCTCAATAAATTGACAGCGGGAAACTTTTCTGCCATCATCCCAAACGTGCATTCCACCGTTTTTCTACCTCTGCTGAGGCGGTAGTTAAATATCCTTCTTGTGTTATTTAACGTTCTCTGTGGAAAGGGTCTCATTAAGTAACGCAAGAGCGGAAAAGCTTCGTCACCCACGAAGTAGTATGGGAAACGGTTGATGGTTTCATCATTTGGTAAAACAGCAGGAGGAGGTATATCGTTACTATGCTCCATCAAGTACTTCATGGCAGATGCTCTGAAAATCCCTCCATCACTGTTTCTTCCTGCGTAACCCGTCTCGATAAAAGTAAATAATCCATCGGCGTCGCTGCAGGCCATCAGTACAATAGAGTTGTACGACTTATAATTAAAGTTGGTTGAGCCGGTGTTGGGAAGTTTTTCAATTCTAATATGTTTGCCATCCACTGACCCTAGGCAGTTGGGTAGATTCCAAAGCAGATTGAAGCGTTCTGCTATCATTTTCCAATCATTCATGTTTGGGATTGGCATGTATGTTTCCCTCAATACATTCCATATAACGACAACAGTTTCTGCAACTATTTTTGAAATAGTACAGTCTCCTCTTGCGAAATAAAAAGCCAGGCTCGTAAATGTCGATCCTTCGCCTAAGTACCTGGAATAAATGATTATTAAATTAAAACTCTTGTTATCTTTTCAGGACCCGAATGTAAAGAAAAATGGAGGAATATTCGCAATGTTTTTGTCCGAAATCTGAAACCTGCAAAAAGTGGATCTGGAGCGAAGAAAAAGAAACCTTATTATTTAAATGATGTCATGCAATTTACAGTACCATTTATTAAATTATCAAATTCGTCAGTTTCTGGGAATCTGCCAATTCCAATAAATCGACATGATGACTGCATCATTGATGAGAACAGCAATGACGAAGACGATCCCTTGTCATTTGGGCGTCAACAATCAACTGGATCACAGTTTCAGTCGTTAGATTCACAATCAATACTGAAACCCTTTCCAAAAGATGCACAAACGCAAGTTGTACCGACGCAACCATCTCCGCAGCCCTCGCCGTGGTCGCCATTTCCCCAGGAACGGTCATCCCCACCATTGCCAACATCATCGCCGCAGCATCATCCAACGCCAGGCCCGTCATCGTCAAGGTCCTATTCTACCCCGAGACCATCGAAGAAAAAAGGCCGAAAATCAGACTCCAATATTGATGACGGCATTCTGCAGTATTTTAAGGCAAAACATGCTAGGAAGGAAAATTTCGAGAATCTCGAACAAAATCACAAAAAAATGTATCTACTCAGTTTATTGGCGGATGTTGAGCCAATGTCTGATGATCAGATGCGAATGTTTAAACGCCGTGTTGGACAAGTAATTGAAGAAATTTTGTATGACACTCCATCAACATCTGCAATGGAAAATTCGGAGTTGACTGTATTTTATAAAAACTTTACACCAATTGTAATCCCAGACCCCGATGATTCAATTGCGATCTCAGAATCTGATTTAAACTCCGAAAAATTTGACTTATCTTAAGTTACCCACTATGTATACCTAAGTAATAAATAAACATATATTAAGATTTTCTTACCTGAGCGTTATTAATATTCTTTCATCGATACTGACGCACTCCCGCATAGTTGTATTTTTGTAATGGATACTAGGGGTCAATAATTGCACCAAATTTAAGTAAGTATCTTTCGACATTCTGTAGAAAGAATGAAACTTATTATCATCATTCTCGTGCAGTTCCCTGGCTGCAACGAATGCCCTACAGTTCATATTTTTTTCGATGTATGGGTGAACCCAAAATCTCCTATTACATCGCTTTTTATTCTTGTAATACAGATATGCGAGAACATTGTCTTCGTCGCTAGAGTCGCTTGACATCGTGTTAACTCCACGGCTGCACGTGAAAAATGATCAAGTTCCGTATATTTCGGGTAGCGCCGTGTACGGAAAACAGCATTAAAAAGTAGTATATCTGCAGGGTACTTGTGGTTGTGTCACAATCACGTAGTTTGTAAGTATCTCCATGAACGGAGGGCCTTAGTGTCACAACATCAATTATTGTTTGATTTGAGTGCAAGTAACACAATTTTTTTAATTTAAGAATTTGGAGTGTAATTTTAAATCGTTAACTAGAGATTGTTTCAAGGTAATATATTAGTTAACTCTAGACAAGCCAAAATGCCAAACATAACGTCCGTAACCATGTGGGTCGGCCGACGACCCAATGCATTTTTCTATTTTATGGGCATTTAAATAATTTTTTTTGTTATTTGTCCATTTATTGGGCAGGGAATATTACCTATATTTGACAAAATATTTTTTCCTGCAATGAACGATTTTTTCAACCTTTTTTTTTAAACGGCACGTTATGTATTAATCCTTTGCGCACGAATTTCTAAAATACTAAAAATATAATTCATGTATTTAAGAAGATATAAGAAGAAAGGTAATTTTGGGGTCTACCTTCGGCCCCAGTTGGCTGCGGGAGAGTTGAGTTAGAAGAAAATGATGGGGACAAGACAAGGCAAGAAGATCGGAGGTAGTGCCGCGGCCCTCATTTCAGTTGCTGCGACAGTGATGCGGCAACACTGACGCAGCTACAAACTGGCCGAATGTCCCAGGAAGATGAACGTTGGATATCCCTTGGACATTTAATTTTTCTCGGTTTACTCATATGAAGTCTCTTGGTTTTTTGAAAAATATGACCGACGGTAGCAGCATAAAGGTTGGGGGGTTAAAACAGTGGAAGCAGACAGTACTAGTTCCTTGGTATATGCTTTTCTTCAGCTTTCACATAACTTACAACGACATAATCTGTGCCCCAGTCATAGATATATGAAAGTACGCCCCACTAATAATTCTCGCCAGGTCATTACAGACAAAAACGAGTCGTGTGTTCCTGTCTCAACACAGGTATATCCTAGTGAGACAGACTTCGAAAAATCCAATGTAAACATACTTTATATAGATAAATAAAAACAATAAAAAAATGTGGACCAAATTTAGTTTTACCATACTACCGAGACCGCAACGGGAGGATCGAGACAGCAGCTCGGCAGGCCGAAACAGTGACATGAGTGAGACAAATTACACTCATAACATTAAATCACGCGTTGGAGTGGTGCAGATTTATAACTAATCCCGTGCACCAGCGAAGCATTTCTGTCACGAGCCGCCTCTGGAAGCAATATGGAGGAAGGCTACGTTCATTAATAAATACCGTGGAAACTATTGTGATTACATTGTTTTACAAACAATATAATTATGTTTTATCGTTAGGCTTTATTAAGACAGATAAAAATGAAGTTAATATGTCAACAACAAGGTGAAAGCATATATATTTTAAAGCACTAATGTCGACATAAACATCAAAAATGGACCATTAGGCAAAATAAACCAGAACAGCAAACTACACCTTTGCTGTCCAATTTTCAATATTTTCATTACAAAACACACGTTCCTCAAAATTCTTTTTAATAAAAATACTTTAAACTTCTACAGTATGCAGTCTAATTTCAAAAGTAAGCCGCTATAAAAAATATGTAACATATGCTTGAGTAGTAGAACTATACAGGGTTAGTGGAACAATAAGTGGCTATCCAGTGGAATACGACGTGCTTCAAGGAGACCCAAAGCGCTACGGAATTGAGGAAGCATGCACGAATTTGAGTCAAATATCGCCGCGTACACTTACTCACCGCGTACAGTTAACCCACGTGAATTTGTGGTTGATAAAAAAAAACAGATTGAAAAACGAATTAAATGGGAATGGTTTCAATTTTATGAATCAATATGGATATATTTATCCAATTTGTAAATATTATGAATTGAGAACCAGATTACTTGTAAATCTCTTCTCTCGGATTAACTTCAGATTATTTTGAATATTTCACACGCTTAGTTTACACAAGGTTGAACATAATATTATGTTTGAATGTATTTTGCTTGATTTGTTTACGTTCTGTGCAAAATGAAATACATTTGATATCATTTTATTAATTTTTCTCATTGATTCATCGTTTAATGCATTTCTAGTATTTTTAAACTTCGGGTGTATCTACACCTGCTTATATAAAAATCAATGTTTGCTAAATCAATATTTGCTTGTTTGTTTGTTTGTTTGTTCCTGATGCGTTCCTAAACCATTCATACGATTGCATTGAAACTTTGGTGATTTGATGAGCGCATGCCCGCGATGGTTTCTAATATAATATGAAGTTCTGTCATTCGAAATTAAATATTTTTATTTTATTTATTTTATGGAAAGATGACAGCAAATTGAGGTTACGTGATAATACAATAATAAAATAGTTAAATTGTGCCAATTATGAACTTTCCACTGATGATAGTGAATGATGAAGTGTGACATTGTAAGGGTGTTTTCTTAATTAATTATTTTTTAGTTACAATAGTTGACGGGGTGGAGGGGGGGGGGGGAGGAGGAACATAGGATAGGATTAGGATTAGGAAGGGGAAAGGACGGGAATATACAGGAATTGAACTTTGTAGTTTGAGTCATGTTGCTTAGTGAGTTTTCGTTTTATGTCACATAAAGTCGAGTTAATGTGGTAATAATTTAAGTTAAATGAATGTGTGGATCTGTAGATAAATCTGTTTGGAGTTGGTCTTGCAAAGAGGGAGATTAAAAGTAAGAGACTGTCTGCTGTTGCGATTTGGAACATGGAATTATAGGCGTTGAAGATCAGGACTGTTGATTAAGTTATGTGTAATTTTAAATAACATTACCAAATCTGCTATATTTATTGTACTACTCATCGGATTGCGACAAAACTTTGGTGAGTTGTTGTGTGCACGTCTGCAAATGTTTTTATTATACACTGGTGAGCTCTGTCGTTATGAAATTCGAATACAAATTTTGTAATAGGTGGCGCATGAGTTTTTTTGAAAAAATTAGTGTATTTCATGTAGTTTAGCGGTAGGGAAGGTAGGCGTGAGGGGGAGGGGAATCTGGGAGTGGTGGAGGGGAATGAAAGGGGGGGGGAGATTCGTGGGAGGGGGGTTGATGAAGGGGGGAAGGCGGGGAAAGTGGAAAGCAAGGGGGCGGGGGAGGTTCGCGGGGTGAATGGAAGTGGAAAAGGGGAGGGGGAAAGGCAAGGAAGATGGAGGGGAGAAGAAGAAGAGACGGAAAAAAGAACGGGTGCGAGTTGGAAAGGACACGCAGGAAGAAATAATATCTTTACAGTCTACTTAGCTTTTGATAAATTTTTGACATTATACTCATTATCCGAGTTTGTTTATTAATAACTTTCTCCCCACTCTTATAAACCATATGATAATACAATTATTTGTTTCACTAGAACTATTGTATCAAAACGGAATCTATCCCCAATGAAACTATCAAAATAATAAATGATTACAAATCATGATCAAAAACACTATTTGCTTGTCTTTGAATTGGCTATTTTATTTTTTTTCTTCATTACCTCTTGATGCTTTTATTTGAAAGTCAACAATAATATCTTTAAATATCCGCCTTTTATATACCTTTTATTTTTTCGTTGCAGAACAATAACTTTTCCGGCTAATATTTCGTATTTTGTGTGTTCTGTTACGTATTTAAAAGCCATTATTAACATTGTCCCGCTGCCAAAGTAATGTGCCGTACTTATCGAAATATTATGTCCATGGGAGAACACAATACGAAAATTCTTGAAACCGTTAATGCGTCGCATTGTTTTAAATACGGAAACTTGACATTACAAAACAATGGGTGAACATAATATATTACTAAGGGTAGAGGGGGTGGGACGTGACTAGGGGTTAGTGAAGATTATTCTTCACCAACCCCTAATTTTTATCCTTCGATAATTCAGAAAGCTTCCGTTAAATTAGGCCTCCAAGGTGCTGCGGTCGCTAAGAACGATTTTTCGCGCAATCTGGCAATACTGGCGTGTAGCCTGGTTCCTCCACGCCAAATGCCTACCACGTTGCACTCTCTGTGATGATTAGTCTCGGCGTGGCAGCCGTTCGCGACGCAGTTTCCACTCGCTGCACCCGCCAGGTGTGAATAACGCTCCGTAATTCTTTTTTTCGGAGCTCTGTGATGTGGTCATATCAGTAAGACCACTATTGACAAGATTTTGACGGAAAATTTGGGATACCACAAGGTCTGCGCAAGGTGGATCCCAAAAATGCTCATCAAAGATCACAAACAACAACGAGTTGAAGGATCCCGAATTCCTTGAGTGCTACGTTATCGATTGCGAGGAATTCTTAGTCTTAATTGTGACTGGGGACGATGTCTCTTTTGCGCCAACCAACCTTTTGCGCTCATATACCGTTTTCCATACACTTTATGCAGCGGAGAATGAATGTATACCAGGGTATTGTTCTTTGCACACAAAACACGAATTATAAATCGTATTCCACGGAGGCTCAATCGCGAACGGCTACCACGCCGAAAATAAGCGTCATAGAGAGTACAACGTGGTGGGCAGTTGCCGGATCGCGCGTAAAATTGTTCCTCGCAACCGCAGCACCCTCGAGACCTTTCTTAAAAATATATTATGTTCACCCATTGTTTTGTAATATCCAATCAGCATATTTTGCCCTGAGAAAGGAACAGTGTTCAGAAACCGGTTGGCGTATATAAAAAAAATAAAGTGGTTCAAACAAAGAAGTATTGCTTAACGAATAACCATTTTTTGGATATGGATAACCACAAAACTATAGCTATATAGAAAGAAAATTGTTAGCATGAACATTAATTTTATGTTTGCCTAATAAATACCAAGCAGGAAGGGAAATCGATATTTACATAAATTTAAGTACAATAAAAAATAAATCAGTATTATTAAATTCCTGTAGATTTTGGTACCATAATCTGAACTAGCAGATAGGTACGTAATATAACATGTCATCTCGAAAAACCTTATCCGAGTTTATATCAAACTCAAGTTGTAAGGTTAATGAACCCATCAAAGCAATCTTGACTATTAGTTAATTTTACGCACAGTTGAAGGAATTTTCGAATAATCAAACTTTAGTTATACGAATATTATGGAACCCACTGGGAAAACGAGTGGGATTTAATATTTAGCATGTAATATAATTGAATAAAGCATGATTACAGATGCGTGGGATGTTTTTGTAATTCCAAAGATATTTCAGGTTTTTGAAGAAAATAATAATTTTGCTTGCTGCGGCGATTTTAGCGCCCCGCGGTTTTGCAAGGCATCGTGCGAGAAGAACCTAGTTCAGGTGATATTAAGATAGATTAACTGTGCATAAAATATGTGCATTTCGATACCAGACCGTTGGGCACTCACCATTCATGACGAGAAATACTTTAATGCTGGTCTCTTTGAATGAAAAAAATCAATAAATATAGTCGTCTGATGGTATTTCTTCTTCAAAGCGTTGAGTCGTAAGCTAGAGAAGATCTGAAAAAAATAACCGATAATAATGCGATAGTTGTGTGTTTTTTGGCTGATGTATAAGGGATAAAAAAAAGGATTCAAGAAACAATGTTTTCATTTAGCCAGTGAGTTAAAAAGTATCCATAGTTATATTATCCAGAAATTTTAATCAAATTGCTTGAATTAGAAAAACTTTGGTATGTTTTTAGGTTTTCAAGGCCAAAAGTATTTTTGTTATTTATTTTTGGGGTGTAGTGCCGTGTTTCGCTACCTCCTTCTTTAGCCAACGTTTCGGACAGCGTTATAATGTCCATCATCAGGTTCATCTGCCCTCTCATCTGAAACGTTGGCTAAAGAAGGAGGTAGCAAAACACGGCATAACACCCCAAAAATAAATAACAAAAATAGAAAAACTTTGCTTCGCTTTAAAAACATTCATAAAACAATGAATTATAAAATTCAATTAAGGTGGAACTATTGAGAAGTAATCCTGAGCGGCCCTTTTCTTGCAAAACTTATTTTAGATTTGAGATCAAAACACTCGAGCAAACTGAACTTTTTTAATCAAAATTATAGAGTCAAATTATATTTTTTAATAATCATCATTAACTCACGAATAATTGAGTAAAGCGCTTCTGAAATCATGAAAAGTAGAATTCTGAAATGCCTTTGTCAGACCATGCTACATGCATGCTATACTTGGCCTATTTCATCTTATCGTTCGCCATATATTACCATTGGGAATGAATGGCGAACGTTATGCTGAAATAGGTCCAAAAACTCTTGCTACATTATGGCGTAATCTGATAGTATTTTGAATAATTTAACTGGTACTTCTGTAAAAAAATATAGACATTGCGTTAAAAAAAGATTGTGTTTAATTTCATCTAATTAAATAAGTAAAAACAAAAATTTCCTCAAAAATCATAACTAAGTAGTACTTAAATACCAACCCACTTAATAAAAAAATGACGATTTCACATTTAAAAAAATAATCTTTACTAAAGCATTAACCCATGTTGTGTGTTAATTTTTCACCGTCAGCCAGTTCGTTTTATTTTTGTAATAGCTTACTCGTTTTTTGAAAAATTATTTCTTGTAAATTATATCATCGTACCAGTAAACGTGTTAACATATTTTAAATGAAAATAGTTTATAATCTAACGGGTGTGAAAATATTTTCTCCAGAATAGGTACTTATTTTCAGAGAAACGGTTTTTATGACCGCGCCTACCGCCTATCGCGGCGTACGACCGGTTAAAACGGCCACCATCAACCAAAATACCAAAAAAAAATATAATACCCATATTCAATCTTCCTTCATTCTTCAGACTTTCAGGCATCTTATCATCCATTTTATTATTTATCATCTATACATTCAGCAGTTCCGTCTTTTTTCTGATGAGCGGCAATCAACATAATTCTATTAACATTTCTGGTTTCATAATTATGAAAATTTTTAATAAAAACAATTTCATCCATAATGTATTTTGGCATTTGGTTATTCATAATTTGATGTATAAAAATTAACACATTATATAGCAATCTCTTGTTTATTGGCGTCCATTTTAGCTCTTATCTCATTTGATTAACTTTTTGCATATTTGCCTTTCCGTTATGAATAATTTATAGTTGGTTTCATTGGTGCATTATATTCTGATGAGACTTGAAGCAAATAAGTTACACTTTTGTACCTCCAATTAGTCCCATTTGGCCTCTAACGCTCCCAATGGAAAACGAAAGACCAGAAAATACAAATTCGATCTACGCGCAGAGCGCACCGATTGTCGGTAATGGTATATTTAGACGAGATGTTAGTACGCAGTTACGCCTCTTTATGTTTACGTAGGGTAGATGACGACTTTACGAGATTTTTGCATTATTGATGAGTGTAAAAAGAATGTCAAATGGAAACATAAAATAAACATATTTTTAGTATTATTTGGATATCATCTTTTACCTCCGGATTGACATTGAAATTTCAAATAATAGGGAAAAACCCTCCCATGGCAAATCTTAAATAAAAGTTTGATAAGCCATTCGAAATGCATTTTTTTTTCAATAAGACACATGAAATAGGGACTATTTTGACTTACTAATAAAAAAAATATATGATATGCATAGAAATACTCTAAAGGCTTTGTATTCAAATAGCAGCAAAATCCTTACGGTCTAATGTTAATACTTTTTTACGAGATTCTATTTCTGCCTTAATAAAACCTTCTCTGGCACACTTCGTAGACGACGTACTCGAGGCTTCGGTGATAGTTTTCTTCACCGCTATTTTTTTCTTTTATTTTCCATTTATCGATTTTATTTTACTTTAGTTTATTAGGAAAACAAAGAGTGGTACATATTTTATAGTATTTACATATTAACATGGTCGCATTAATGAAAAAAAAATAAGAAAAAAATATAAAAAAGAAATTAAAAGCACAGACTAAATAGATTATGCAGGATTGATAATATCAATTTTCACAACATAAGATAATGTTCAAGTATAAACACGATTAAAAAAATAAAATTATCAAAATGAGATTGAGAAAATAACACACGGCAGGTAGGGGCTTCGTAGTTAACAATTT